>CM018044.1:19283051-19393051 GCA_008638375.1 Nyssa sinensis
AAAGATCAAATGGTATATATTAGAATAATTATTAAATATATATGAAATATAGAATGTCAATAGTTTAATTTTTTTTTGCATGCATAAATAATAAGAACGACATAAAGTAGTATAAGTTATAAACCCTAAAATGGGCCTTTTTGGACTTGAAACTTGCATAAGTTTCAAACCAGGCATCGGAACTGATTACCGTAAGTTCGTGCAAGTCTATTTTATCATTTGTGAGGTGTGTGATGGGTTTCGGTGTAATTAGGCCGATATCCGGAGTTTTGGTCTGTCAAAACCCCAAAATGGGCCATTTTGGAGCTGAAACTTGCATAAGTTTCAAACTGGGTATCCGAACCGAATGCCATAAGTTCGTGCAAGTGTATTTTATCATTTGTGAGGTGGTTAATGGGGTTTTGGAGTGGTTAGGCCAATATCCGTGGTTTTGGTCTGTCAAAACCCCAAAATGGGCCATTTTGGAGCTGAAACTTGCATAAGTTTCAAACTGGGTATCCGAGCCGAATGCCGTAAGTTCGTGCAAGTGTATTTTATCATTTGTGAGGTGGTTAATGGGGTTTTGGAGTGGTTAGGCCAATATCCGTGGTTTTGGTCTGTCAAAACCCCAAAATGGGCCTTTTTGGAGCTAAAACTTGCATAAGTTTCAAACTGGGTATCCGAACCGAGTGTCGTAAGTTCGTGCAAGTGTATTTTATCATTTTTGAGGTGTTTGATGGGGTTTTGAGGTGGTTAGGCCAATATCTGGGGTTTTGGTCTGTCAAAACCCCAAAATGGGCCTTTTTGGAGCTGAAACTTGCATAAGTTTCAAACCCTGTATCCGAACCGAGTGCCGTAAGTTCGTGCAAGTGTATTTTATAATTTTTGAGGTGTGTGATGGGGTTTCAGTGTAGTTAGGCCGATATCCGGCATTTTGGTCTGTCAAAACCCCAAAATAGGCTTTTTTGGAGCTGAAACTTGCATAAGTTTCAAACCGGGCATCGGAACCGAGTGCCGTAAGTTCGTACAAGTGTATTTTATCATTTTTGAGGTGTTTGATGGGGTTTCTGTGTAGTTAGGCCGATATCCAGAATTTTGGTCTGTCAAAACCCCAAAATGGGCCTTTTTGGAGTTGAAACTTGCATAAGTTTCAAACCGGGTATCTGAACCGAGTGCCGTAAGTTCGTGCAAGTGTGTTTTCTCATTTTTGAGGTGGTAGATGGGGTTTTGTGGTGGTTAGGCCGATATCCGGGGTTTTGGTCTATCAAAACCCCAAAATGGGCCTTTTTCGAGCTGAAACATGCATAAGTTTCAAACCGGGTATCCAAACCGGGTATCCGAACGGAGTGCCGTAAGTTCGTGCAAGTGTATTTCATCATTTTTGAGGTGGTAGATGGGGTTTTGGGGTGGTTAGGCCGATATCCGGGGTTTTGGTGTGTCAAAATCCCAAAATAGGCCTTTTTGGAGCTGAAACTTGCATTAGTTTCAAACCGATTATCCGAACAGAGTGCTGTAAGTTCATGAAAGTGTATTTTATCATTTTTGAGGTGGTTGATGGGGTTTTGGGGTGGTTAGGCCAATATCTAGGGTTTTGGTCTGTCAAAAACCCAAAATGGGCCTTTTTGGAGCTAAAACTTGCATAAGTTTCAAACCGGGTATCTGAACCGAGTGCCGTAAGTTTGTGCAAGTTTATTTTATCATTTTTTAGGTGTGTGATGGGTTTTCGATGTAGTTAGGCTGATATCCGGCATTTTGGTTTGTAAAAACCCCAAAATGGGCCTTTTTGGACTTGAAACTTGCATAAGGTTTCAAACCGGGCATCGAACCGATTACCGTAAGTTTGTGCAAGTCTATTTTATCATTTGTGAGGTGGTAGATGGGGTTTTGGGGTGGTTAGGCCTGATTTCCAATGTTTTGGTCTGTCAAAACCCCAAAATGGGTCTTTTTGGAGCTGAAACTTGCATAAGTTTCAAACCGGGTATCCGAACCGAGTGCCGTAACTTTGTGCAAGTGTATTTTATCATTTTTAAGGTGGTACATGGGATTTTGGGGTGGTTAGGGCGATATCCAGGGTTTTGGTTTGTCAAAATCCCAAAATGGGCCTTTTTAGAGCTGAAACTTGCATTAGTTTCAAATCGAGTATCCTGAACCGAGTACCGTAAGTTCATGCAAGTGTATTTTATCATTTGTGAGGTGGTTGATGGGGTTTTGGGGTGTTTAGGCCGATATCCGGGGTTTTGGTCTGTCAAAATCCCAAAATGGGCCTTTTTGGAGCTGAAACTTGCATAAGTTTCAAACTGGGTATCCGAACCGAATGTCGTAAGTTCGTGCAAGTTTATTTTATTATTTTTTAGGTGTGTGATGGGGTTTCATTGTAGTTAGGCCAATATCCATCATTTTGGTCTATCAAAACCCCAAAATGGGCCTTTTTGGACTTGAAACTTGCATAAGTTTCAAACCGAGCATCAGAACTGATTATCCGTAAGTTTGTGCAAGACTATTTTATCATTTGTGAGGTGTGTGATGGGGTTTCGGTGTAGTTAGGCTGATATCCGGCATTTTAGGTCTGTCAAAACTCCAAAATGGACCTTTTTGGACTTGAAACCTATGCATAAGTTTCAAACCGAGCATCGGAACCGATTACCGTAAGTTCAGTGCAAGTCTATTTTATCATTTGTGAGGTGGTTGATGGGGTTTTAGGGGTGGTTAGGCTGATATCCGGGGTTTTGGTCTGTCAAAACCCCAAAATGGGCCTTTTTGGACATGAAACTTGCATAAGTTTCAAACCGGGTATCCGAACCGAGTGTCCGTAAGTTCGTGCAAGTGTATTTTATCATTTTTGAGGTGGTTGATGGGGTTTTGGGGTGGTTAGGCCTGATATCTGGGGTTTTGGTCTGTCAAAACCCCAAAATGGGCCTTTTTGGAGCTGAGACTTGCATAAGTTTCAAACCTGGGTATCCGAACCGAGTGTCGTAAGTTTGTGCAAGTGTGTTTTATCATTTGTTAGGTGGTAGATGGGGTTTTGGGGTGGTTAGGATGATATCCGGGGTTTTGGTCTGTGAAAATCCCAAAATGGGCCTCTTTGGAGTTGAAACTTGCATAAGTTTCAAACCAGGTATCCGAACTGAATGCCGTAAGTTTGTGCAAGTGTATTTTGTCATTTTTGAGGTGGTTGATGGAGTTTTGGGGTGGTTAGGCTGATATTCGGGGTTTTGGTCTGTTAAAACCCCAAAATGGGCCTTTTTGGAGCTAAAACTTGCATAAGTTTCAAACCGGGTATCCGAATCGAGTGCTGTAAGTTCGTGCAAGTGTATTTTATCATTTGTGAGGTGTGTGATGGGGTTTCAGTGTAGTTAGGCCGATATCCAACATTTTGGTCTGTCAAAACCCCAAAATGGGCCTTTTTGGACTTGAAACTTACATAAGTTTCAAACAAGGCGTCGGAACTGATTACCGTTACTTCGTGCAGGACTATTTTATCATTTGTGAGCTGTGTGATGGGGTTTCGGTGTAGTTAGGCCGATAGCCAGCATTTTGGTCTGTCAAAACCCCAAAATAGGCTTTTTTGGACTTGAAACTTGCATAAGTTTCAAACCGAGCGTCGGAACCGATTACCATAAGTTTCGTGTAGGTCTATTTTATCATTTGTGAGGTGGTAGATGGGTTGTTGGGGTGGTTAGGCTGATATCCAGGGTTTTGGTCAGTCTAAACTCCAAAATGGGCCTTTTTGGACTTGAAACTTGCATAAGTTTCAAACCGGGTATCCGAACCGAGTGCCGTAAGTTTGTGCAAGTGTATTTTATCATTTTTGAGGTGGTTGAAGGGGTTTTGGGGTGGTTAGGCCGATATCCAGGGGTTTTGGTCTATCAAAACCCCAAAATAGGGCCTTTTTGGAGCTGAAACTTGCATAAGTTTCAAACCGGGTATCCGAACCGAGTGCCGTAAGTTTGTGCAAGTGTATTTTATCATTTGTGAGGTGTGTGATGGGGTTTCGGTGTAGTTAGGCCGATATTTGGCATTTTGGTCTGTCAAAACCCCAAAATGGGCCTTTTTGGAGCTGAAACTTGCATAAGTTTCAAACCAGGCTTCGGAACCGATTACCGTAAGTTTGTGCAAGTCTATTTTATCATTTGTGAGGTGTGTGATGGGGTTTCGGTGTAATTAGGTCGACATTTGGAATTTTGGTCTGTCAAAACCCCAAAATGGGCCTTTTTGGAGCTGAAACTTGCATCCTTGTATAATTAAATAAGTTCGTGCAAGTCTATTTTCATATGTGAAGTGTCATGCGGTTTGTAGGCCGTTAGGTCGAAATCTTTTAAGGGGTTTTACGTAACGTTTTCTATAAATAATAAATGTACCAAAGTAAATAATTTTAAAAACTTACCAGGGCTGATCAGAGCCTCCCTACCGGCTAAGTATTGTCTTCATAAGAGTCTCTATCTGGGCCTGTCGCTCCTTGAGCTCTGTCATCTCAACCCTCATCTCTGCATTCAGTCTCTCAGCTGCCTCAGCTCTCTGGGTGGCTGCCTCAGCTATCTGGGTGGCTTGCGTGAAACCTAGTATTGCTCTCGACTGTAGAGAACGATGCCATCAGCTCCATCCCACTCCCTAAGCCACGCACATATCCGTGCCTCTTGCCCAGAACAGTCTCTCGTATCTAGTCATCGGTCGGCGGTTGCTCACCCTCAAGGGTCGGCCGAACACGCATCTTGACCATCTCGTCCTAAAAAAACATAAATATTTGTTACTACTTTTAAACATTTTATATTAATATTAAATTCGTAATAGTGGTATATAAATCTTTTCTAACTTACATAAAGTCGCTGAGCTTCAGGCCCAGTCTAACCCTTATCGGGATAATAGTGCGTCTTGTGCCACAACTCAATGGGGCTGGGTAGTGCACCGGTCTCCTAGTCTCGCTGAAACAAATAAATAGTAGCTTGTGAAGATTGATTTCATGAATACATTATACAATGAGAAATTGATACATTTATTAACTTACCATCTCATGCCTATACCTAACAAAAGAACGTGATCCACCACAGTGGGTCACCTTTTGCTTGCTTCTACTCTCGCTATTTTTCTTACTAAGTTCGTACACTTGGCCAAAACAAAGAAGGTTAGTATAAATGACAATGATTCATCATACAACAAAAGTAATTTTGACAATTTTTACTTGGAATGCGTCACTAGCGAACCAGTCGCAAAGTAACATCCAATCCTCTACCGCCACCCCTTTGTAGGGTCTGTCGCGAGGTTCTCTACTGGTTGCCACCTCTGCCTCGTAGTGCATGTGGAGCCTATGTCCGTAGTCCCTAAAACAGGTTCCCAAGTAGCGGTCGACTGCCTTCACGACATGAGGCAGGTAGAGATCGATGTCAAATTTCTCCTATAAAAGCATGTCATTGTCAAAACATTACGGCATAACATATGTTAAAATTGAACATTAACATAATAATAAAAGACATACCTGGATACGCACATGAATATCCCTCCTCTCCGCGTCAGTGACCTGACTGCAGTCACTAACATGGAGTGGGGCGCGTGGCCGGTAAATGATGCCGACCTCCGTAATGAACTGCTGGGCCCACCCAGCAACGGGCTTCAGCAAGCCCGGAGGTATCTCAATCCGAAGGGGCGCGTCCCCCCGCCACCTCCATCTGAACCTGTAAGCTGCGATTCTTCGACCTACCACGCCCTTATCTAGGGGTGGTGGCCGAAGCTTTAGAAGAAACAAAATAGAAACAATTAGTACCATATTTATATAATCATTATTAAAAATGAAACTATGCATACCATCGACAGCAAGATCGGTCGACCCTGCAGATGAGGGGGAAGGGGTCGATGCGTCCTGCATAACTGCGCGTCTGCGTAAACCTAGTCCAACCATATCTATAAATAAAGTTTAAAAATAAAATTGTTTCTATTTAATCATAAAAATTAAAATCCTTATCAAAGTAAAAATGATTACCCATTACATCATAAAATTGAATATCTATTACATTATAAAAGCCGAAAAACCATTACACTTGATACTAACACATGTAACACCTATTACAATTATTTATTTGAGTCTGTATCATCATCTGAACTTGAATTTTCTTCATTCTCGATACAATACTCTAACAATATGTCATCATCAAAATCACTTTCCTCGTTATCATCATCATTAATGAACGTTGCATCCCTCGGATCTAATTGTGTGGTATTAGTGACGTCGGATGCTACGACATGAACTGGTTCAACATCAAGTTCTATTCAACCGATACGAACTAACATTTCCCTTGATCATGCCGGACAACACCATCGTGGGCAGTTTGAGACTCTTCTTGTAGTGCCTCCTCAATCCTCTCCAACTCTTCATCTCCCTCGCCAACTTCTAAGGACATCATAAACATTTCTAGTTTTTATTTTTTGGACAACATGCCAATCACCTCTTATTTTTAGGGTCCTTCAAATAGAAAACTTGTTTTGGAACCGATGCCAAAACATACAGATCATTTTTAAATGCTGTACAGTGACGTATTAACACTTATGAAGTGCTTATCAATCTGCATTCCAGTCTTCTTATTACTTACATCCCACCAATCACATTTAAAAATATACACAGAATGACCGTAGCAATAATGTAACTGTATGATGTCTTGTAAAACACCATAGTACTCTACAGTTTGTCCTCCGTCACCATCTCCTTCAACAAGGACCCCGCTATTCTGTGTTCGCCGACTGACCTCACGTTCTCCTCGTGTGAAATCGAACACCATCAACAATTAAACCGGTGTAGTGGGATATCCTTTGATCAGGACCACATGCCAAGGAATATAATTGATCGTACGCCTCAGGAGATTGTTGGTGGCGTAATAGCTTTATCTATTAATTAAGTACAAGTACAAAATTAATTGAATACAAATGCATTAACTAATACAATTACAATTAATTGAAACCTATTCTTACACGTTCTCCGAACCACTTTGGAAACAAATTTTGTTGTCTTTGCTCCAGATCAGAAGTTGATACATGTTCGATCTGAAGCTCGAGCGTATGCTCACTGCATAAGATGAGATATGTTATATGTAACTTACATTTGTATAACAGTAGTATTGCAATAATTTCGATAAACTTACTTAAAATATGGTAATGTCTCCTCACAGTTGTTGAGCACTGGTGTAGTAGGCTCTTTCCAAGTCTTGAGGATGACACCATTCATATATACAAGCACCTATTGGCCGCACAGTCTGATTAAACACCTGCAAGGCCAATTCGTTGTTGCCCTGGACATCTATTAGAATTTCGCTCTTGACGATTAAACCTTGTCTCAATATCTGCAAGATGCATAGAGCAGAAGGTGAGACATTCAAGCATCAATGTAAGCCTCAGCAATTGACCCTTCCGGTCGTGCTCTGTTACGCACATATTGCTTCAATGTGTGCAAATATCTGTTTTGATAATTAATCAGTTATAGATTAAAATAGTTAGGATGGATAGATAACATAATTCACAAAATTAAATGTACCTTTCTATTGGATACATCCAACGGTATTGGACAGGTCCTTTAATTTTTGCCTCATGAGGCAAATGCACCGCTAAGTGGACCATGTTATTGAAGAAAGCTGGAGGGAAAATCTGTTCCAACTTGCAGAGGATCACGACAACATCCCTTTCGAGCTTGTCAAGAACTTCCACATTCAACGTCTTCGCACATAATTCTCTAAAGAAGCAACCCAACTTAGTTAATGTAGTCGATATCTCATCGGTGAGATACCCACGTAGTGCAACCGAAAGAATTCGTTGTAAAAGGACATGGCAGTCATGGCTCTTCAATCCAGATATTTTCCTATCTATAACATTTACACACCGAGATATATTCGATGCGTATCCATCTGGGAACTTCACCGCTTTAAACCACTCGCAAATCCTCATTCTCTCTGCGGATGATAACGTATACTGTGCAGGAGGCACGATATATTTATCACCGCTAGGTATTAGGTGCAGCTCTTTCCTTATTCCCAGCTCTTGCAAGTCCAACCAGGGCTTTAACACTATCCTTTGTCTTCCCTTCAATGTTCATTACAGTTCCCAGCACATTATCACATATGTTCTTCTCGATGTGCATCACATCCAAATTGTGCCTCAACTTAAGGGTCTCTCAGTACGGTAAATCAAAAAATATGCTCTTCTTCGTCCAATTTAAGTCCACATCAGTACGCTTCCTCTTCTTACTACCCGGTATCTTCCCAAACCTCACTGGTTGGATGACTACCAATTGCACCAACACGTCTTTGCCAGACAACAATAGAGGTGAAAATCTACGCTCAATTTGTCCATCAAACAGATACTTCTGCCGATTTCGCCAGCCATGTGATGGTGGTAGAAAATGACGATGGCACATGTAGCATATCTTCCTCCTATTTGACAAATGTAGGGAACATGCATCCTTATTGCAAACCTGGACATGCTAGATACCCTTTGGTGCTCCACCCAGACAAGTTCCTGTATGCTGGAAAGTCATTTATGGTCCACAGTAATACGGCATGCAATTGAAATGTCTCATTCTTAGAGACGTCGTATGCCTCCACTCCCACCTCCCATAATTCCTTCAACTCGTCCACTAAAGGACACAAGTACACATCAATTTCATTACCAGGAGACTTCGGCCCTGGAATAAGCAACGACATGTAGATAAATGGTTCTTTCATACATTTTCCACGGTGGCAAGTTATACGGCACAAGCAACACCGGCCACATGCTGTAGGCATTACTTATGTCACCGAATGGGTTGAAACCGTCACTAGCCAGCCCAAGTCGTACATTACGCGGCTCATTTGCAAACCATTCGTGATTTGTATCAAACTCAGCCCAAGTTTGTGATTCTGCCGGATGCCTACATACATTTTCCTCAGCAACACGCTTCTCCTTATGCCACCGCATATCTTTCTGCCGTCTTTTGAGACATGTACAACCTTTAGTGCCTCAGTTTTAAGGGAAAATATCTTAGCACCTTGTGCGGAATTGTCTTGTTATTTCCTTCATTCAGCTTGTACCTGGGTTCATGGCACACCGTACACTCCTTACATTGTTCAGTCTCCTTTCCAAAATAACATGCAATCGTTTTTGCAAGCATGTATAGGAATATACCCGAGGCCCAAATCTCTTAATATTATTTTCGCCTCGTAATATGATTTTGGAAGGGTCTCCCCAGTAGGAAGCGTTGCTTTAATCAATTCAATGGCCTTATTAACTGATTTGTTACTCCAACGGTTGATGGTCTTAAGATGAAGGAGTTTCACGAGAAAGTCCAGTTTCGAAAACTTATCACAACCCGAGTATAACGGCTACCTTACTTCCCTCAACAATGACTCAAACGCGGTTGATGGTCCCGTGTCACTCCTGTGACTACTCTCTCCCAGTTGTAGCCCCCTACAAGTTTGCCAGCATTTGTGGCAAGCCTTCGTAACCAACCCCAACATTATCACCAAAGTCATCATCGTCATCTTCCTCTTCATTATCAAAAACCACTCGTACGTCACGGCGTTCCCCGTGAAATTTCCAACACGTATACCTCTTGTCCATCCCGTGTTCGAGTAGGTGCTCTTTGGCCTCATCTATGTGCATATAATCCCTATTACTGCACCTCCTACATGGACATCTTATCCTATTTCTCCCATCTGCAGATGCACGAGCAAACTCAATAAAATCTTTGATCCCCTTCACATACCCTAGCAAATGCCTGTCCCTCAAGTTCATCCAACTCTTATCCATTTTCGTTTACCTAATACAAGTCAAAAATGATACTCGTTATAAATATGAAACATGAATCCTATCACCTCCAACTTCTCTCTAAAGGGTAAGGTGGTCCTATCCCATTCGTGAATGCACAATCTACATTGCAATCAGCAGCAAATCAAATGCTTGATTCCACTCGGACAAAATTTCGGCAGCATCTCCCTATGGTTCTCCAAGTATACGAGATAAACGTTAGCACGCCTAAATATATACCCAGAGAACAATAGGAGACCGTACTAAAATTTTATCATAGTGAAATATTCAAGCATATGCGCTATTGATTGCAATGCAGATTTATGCATTCCCGAACTGTCCTCTCTGGACAATTCAAGAATCAATTTTCATACACACGAGCCCAATCGCGAATAAATTTCGCAACAAGATTCACATGTGATGAAAATGACTCCCTGAACGGGGCTAGGCTTGCATGAATGCAATTACATAATTGGTTTCTTAATCAGTTTAATTATAAAAATGGTTGATTCATGGAATCAACACTAATTTATGCTTGTACTTTCTTAGAGAAAGGGGTAATTATATTCCAATATCAAAACAAAATTACTAATAACGTACACTGCTGAGTCAGCAGGTTTGACAGTATTCAATCACATTGATGTGATTGAATGGCCACTATCATACTACCGAGTGACAACGATGAAAACTAAAAGCTAAAAACAAAGAAGTGACTACATCAATTTGACCCCTCACAAAAGTAACTAAATTAATATAAAACCCAAGTGTTTTTAGGCTATTCACATATCATTATCTATTGATTTGGTTAATACAAGAGACATGTATAATCTAAAGTCATAACACTTGAATGCTTGAAAAACATATTCATGGTATGTATCAATTTTTCATACTTAATCAACCCAACCAATACAAATATAATATTGAGGTTGATGTTGATGTTAATGCTAATATAATACCAAATTACATCCATTAACTTGTCCATTTGACTTAATAAAACTGCACCATGCACCACCACTGATAAGAAAATTCAAAACTAAACAATATATATATATATATATATATATATGGAAGTTGCTTCCCTCTTACCATCATCATAAAGTAAATAGCAATTTTTATATATATATTTTTTTTATTATCAAGGTACTTTAGTTCTCAAGATAATATTAAAGTTCAACATTTATATACTTTTTTTTTTTTAAAGATGATAAGATAATTATGACGTCACTAAATTAAGGAAGACATGTCAAGGATTATTTCTTCCAAAAATTAAATCAAATCAATAATATTAAACAAACACATTGTTGGCTGAGGAAATATCCTATTTTAGAAGAGAGAAATTAATAGTTTTTTTTAAAAAAAATCTTTATACTATTAATTATTACAGAGATAAAATAGTTATATATGTAATTATATATAATTCATTTATAAAATATCTTGGTACTTATATATATTAATTCAACTTAATTGATATTAAATGTATTGTAAATTAAAGAAATTATGTCATCAGAAGTATAGTAAGAGTTTTTTTTTATGTCTTAAATTGAGTATTATATATATTTTTTTTATAAAAATCAAAATATATTTGAAAAGTGAATATAAATACTTATTTTTATATAAAAATTTATTTACATGTAAAAAATATTTATTGGTTAATAAAAGTATGAGAAAACTTAATAAAAATATTCTTTTACTGATAAAAAAAAATTGTTACCTTGTCTTGTACGCTTCCTCTAATAAAAGTTAGAATTAATTTGAATATATATTTACAATTGGGTTAAAAACACATCAACTTGAATGAATGTGGAGTTTAATCCCAAATATATGATATAACTTATGACCAAGTATAATATAATTTTTGTTGTCTTAATTTTTGTGTCCCATTCTTATTTTCTCTCTCTTCTCTTTTTTTATTTCCCTTCTCTCTCTCTCATTTTTACATAACGATATTAAAAAAATATTAACTCTGTTACTGTAACTGGTCAAATAACTAGTCACAGATACAACAAAATGCTAACAAGTGACACCATCTGATTTAGCAGATCTATTAGAGTATGAATTCTTTTATTTTACAAAACATTTGATACTAAAGACCTTATTAAAAGTACAACAGTAGATGCTCTTAAGAGTAGCCTAATTGATAACTCATAACTGACCATCTAAAAAAAAAAACTCATAACTTCTCCTAAAGAAAAGCCATAAGTTTCACTTTCACTCTCTCAGCTAAAGGATGTATAATTTATTTATTTCTTTCAATTTTATTTGTATAATTATTAAATAATTTATTGTGGTTTTTAACTTCAAAATTGAGAAATTTTTATGAGCCTATAAAATAATAACAATCATACAATATGCCTTCTATTGTAAGGAGAAAAAAAAAGGTAAAAATAATTGTATATGAGATGGGGCATGGAGGTGTAGAGAAACTAGGTCCAACTTAATTCATTTATGGTCTAGGATTGAGCTCTACCTAGACCCAACTATCAAACATTGTAATTTACAAGGCAAAACCAGTAAAAAAAACAAAAATTAGAGGGTGGCTAGAAAATTTTAGCGAGAATTTTAGATTGGATCAAAATTTTGGAGTAAAAATAAGAAAAATAATAAATAACGGTTAGATTGTAGTTCGGACTACCCTACATGTGCTTTCAACGTCAGGTAATTTCAATTTTTTTCTTTTTTATGCTATTTCTTTTGGGCCGAGTTAGGTCTCAAGTAGTTGGACCTACCATATATTTTTTTTTTATATAATGAGAAGAAATCTCGTGGGTGACATGTGCTTCAAACGGTAAAATTCAGAGTTTCCTTTTATAGTTATTTTAAACATCTTCATGGTACAATTGTTATTTAGTTTATATCTGAACTTTATCATGATTAAACTAACCTTTTTAAGTATAAGTGAGTTTTCCACCCCAATTTGAAGAAAAAAATATAAAATTTCTCCTAAAATTTTCCAAAATAAATTCTAACCCCCCTAAAAAAAACTAAAAGTCTTATCCTAAATTTCATGACATTTGGCTGTACCTTAAACATAAAAACAACATCTTAACATATAGATACAGATGTACAACACATATTATAATACCATGCCAATACCATCAAAATTGGAAGCAACTAAAATTTCATAAGCCAAAAACCAAACAGAGAAGATAAAAATTCTTGAGAGTAAGACTGTTAGCTGTGTCATGTGCAAAGCCCTAGTCCAACTACCCAAAAATCAATAGGTCTATTCAAGACCCAATTTGTGCCAATTTTTCACGTCAATGACTCTTATTCACCAAATACCCCTTTCCACCTTGAATCCCCCCAATTAATTCTCTAAAAGATATTAAACTAACACAAGTTTTTTCTGCCATAAACCCCCATACGAATAGGTTTACACACCTAATCCGAAGCTACTAAATGGTATGTTTCATTAGTTGAGTTTTGTCAATGAAATAACAAGATAAAGCCTTGATTTTAAAAATAAAGCAACAAATATAAGAGTATCAGCAGACCCAGCCATTCCCAAAAATCATATATTACAAGAAGAAAAATAAACAACTTTAAAACAAACCCAAACCTGATTGTCTCAAAGTCGGTGAAGTGGTGAGAGATCGGAGATCGGAGATCGATCTAGATAGAGAAACCGAGCGACGGAGAAAAACCAAGAGATCGGAGATAATAGACGGTCCAGATCTAGCGTCTGAGAGATGAGATATGGAAATCACAGATCATGTTAGAGAGAGAGAGAGAGAGATATCAAATGCGAAATTGATGAGAGAACGCATAGCGATTCGAGAAATAGAGGTGATATATACGGGCTTATTAGCGTCGCTAATAGTTCCTGTGCGTCGCTAATTATATGGAAAAACGCCACCGTTTTCGTCTAAAACACCATTTGCGATGCAAAACTGAGTGTCGCTAAAGGAAAAAATTTATTTGCGGCGCACACACGTGCATCGCAAAAAGTTTCATCTTATTGGCAACGCACAGTGCATTGCAAATACTATTTAGGGCGTCGCTAAATCCTTGGCGCCCTAATTTTTTTGGCGGGAAAGGGCAATATACACCATTATTTGCGACGCACAAACGGCCGTCGCTGATAGTGACTATTGGCGATGCATTTTGTGCGTCGCAAATACTGTACGTCGTAAAAAACCATTTTTCTTATAGTGAACCAAGGTCTCATTAGTCGGACCCATGACAAATAAGAGGGTAGCCAACCTCATGAGTCAAATAGCTTATAGGAAAGTCTTACGGATATCATCAATAGAGCATACTCGCTCTGCAACAACTAGACAAGATATGATGGTCCCTGTCCGAAATTGAGAGACTTGTGTCAGAAACCAAACAAGGTTTTAAGGCATTGCTCCCAAGCGAATGACATATGAAAAATGTAGTTTCTCAATGGGCATTGTCTTGGTTGCCATGATCATATAGTGTATGACACAACAAAATAAGATAAACCTAATATGGTATTACATCAAGTGTACAGAACTACAGTCCACACTAACCTTAAGTCTAGATGAAAGATCAAATACACTAATTGGAAAGTGTAAATGGACTCGAAAACTTACCCTAACAATGAACAGACGGAATCACGAAGTGATTAGTGAAAGTGAAGCCCATGATGTGTAAAACACACTAACTGGAATAGAATCGAAGATTAATGAACACCGAGATCAAAATGACATAAAAATTGAAAGGATTTTGAGAGAAAAAAATGAGAAAAACAAATATTTTTATGAAAAATACGTTGTTTCTCGCGTGTTTAACCTGAGCAGTTGTTCGTTTGAACGAATGAGTGACCTTCATTCGAACAAGCTTCGTTCAAATGAACTCCAAAGGTTGCACTTCTCTCAGAAAAATAGAGTGTCCCACTCTGTTCAAAAATCCTGTGCAATTTTAAACTACAAAACTAGGGAAAACTGGGAATTTTCTTGGAAAACAATGTTTTTAGCTACAAACCTTAAGATGAATCAATTATTTTTCGAAGCTAAAAATAATTCCAATGTCTTTAAGTTGAAAATGAATTTGAAGAACATTTTGAGTGAATTAAAGAGATGTACAAGCGGTCTAAATAATATCAACACATTCAAATGATCCTAGAACACTAAAACACATACAAGCTCACTCTCTACTAACTCAATTGTGGTAATTGGATATATGCATTAGTTTCATCCATGAAATGTTCTTTGTTTCAAGGTCGACTTTTTATGGTGTTGAATGATTTTCACATCAATAAGAGCAAACAACCATAGTCAACCAACCTAGGAATTTTTTACCATTTCCAATCAAAAACTCCCTCTTAACTTAAAAGCAATAAATTGAAAAATGAATTTGCACTTGTCTCACCTTTTGCAAGGCGACTTTCACATAGTTGAGTGGGCTGCTCTTTTCAAAGGTTTTAAATATTCTAGCAAACACACTATCTTAAGGGTAGCCCTTTCTTTCCACTCTTGAGTTTTTTGTGTGCTCCATTTTCTTTTTAGGTTTTTACTTTTGGTCTTTTGACTTTTCCAACCTAAGTCAATATTTCTAGCCATGGACTCATTGAGATGAAATCATAAAACCATTAAGTCCATCCTATCTACAAGACAATCTCATGTAAGAAATATGCAAGACTAACACCTATGAGATCATAAATAGATTGAAAGATTGTGTGCACCTAAGTAAAAAAGACTAAGTGAAGATATTGATAGAATAAAGTTTAGAAGTCAAGACTTAATCACTCAAAATGTACTTAATACAATTCTCTATTAAAGAAATGGGATTACCATTAGCAATTTAAACATGAGAAAAATATTTTTGGATTATTGACTTCATAAAGGTATGAAATACACCTAACTATGAAGGATAAAAAATCCACAAAAAAATTTAAAAATGACAAAAAAAATCCATAGACCTAGAATAAATAGAAAACTTACGAATTATCTATACTATGGAAGAGAACGCAACTTACTTAATATGATTCTCAATGAGTGAAAATGAGCGTGAATCAATGAAGCAATTCATAGAGAGACTCTAAGATGAAAGTGAAAAGTGAAATCCCTAAATTGCTATAGAATCTCTTAGTCACCTAAGAGTCAAATTTGCTCTTCTTGAGAAAGAAGCAAATTGTAAAGTGTGATTTCTACACTCCTTCTTAAGACCTTTTAGTTTATCCTTCCTAACTCAAATTTGTCTTACAATTATTTTGGGAGTAGGAGGAGCTTTTTGGGTCTTGACCTTACCTTCAACCTTGGAATGGGAAATTACTTTTGGAAATATGAATGATCCTTTGAGCTATGCTCCTTGATTTTTGAATATGATTATTCATTTGTTGCTTCAAGGTAAAAATTTTCAATTTGTGCTCTAAGGTCATATAGTGAGATTGTGTTTGCCTTTTCTTAGCAAATCCACACTTCCTCCTAGAATGTCCCTTCAACCATGCAATGAGAACAATAAAATGATATTGGTTGAGGTCTAGATTGAGGTAGTGGGAGAGAATGTTCTTGAGGCTTTGGTTGTGGTTGGGCTTTCCTCATAGGTTTAGGTAGATCAATATCTTGGGATTTTGAGGACACAAATACAACTGGCTTAAGAATGAGAGATTGAGATGAAGTGGATATAGATGGTTTGTTCTTACTCGTGAACATGTCATATCACAAACCACTTTTATCATTCTTGATTTGGATGGCATTAAGAATTTTAGAAAGCTTATTAGACCTATCCTCAAGATTGACTTTGACATTCCTAGCTTGTGTGAGTTGTTTACTAAGAGAGTGAACTTTGGAATTCAAATCCTTCTTTTCATTCTCACAAGCAACTAAGGATGCCTTAAGTGCTCCTACCTCAACAACCAATAAATTTCTCTCATTTTCTAAGGATTTAACTTCCTTTAAGAGAGATAATTTATCCTCATTTAGTTGATTCAATATGGATTGATCAACTATCAAGGCATTTTTCTCCTTTTAACAAGACTTGAGCTTAGTGATAAGCTTCATGTTAGACTTCTTGAGATTTATAGATTCATTGAATAGTTTTTTAAAGGCAATCTCAATGTTGTCTTTGTCATCGTTTTCTTCATCACCAGTCAAAAAGTCTTTGATGTCCTTATGATCTTCATCCTCAATAGAATATGATCCTTCACGGACATTGGTGATACTACTGAAAGCCAAGAATTGAATTTTATCACCTTTTTCTTCTTCATCATCATTCTCCTCTCCCTTTTCCTCTTCATCATCCTCTAAAAGAGATGATTCCTATTTCAAGAATTTCCATTTCTCTTATTAGAAAAATTGGCTACTATGTGCCCATAGTTATGGAAATCATTCCATTCGATAGGCTTAGATGTCAATTGTGATAAAGGTTTTCTTTTATCACCACTAGAAGAAGATTTTTGGACTTAGGCTCTGGAAGAGTTGGAATTCCCAAAGGATAGTTTACTTGAACTTTGAGATCTCTTAGAATTAGGCATTTTACCACCCTTGAGGTATTTGTTAAACCTCCTAACAAAAATATCCAAGTCCTCATCATTCATGGACTCGGGGTCTATTTTAATATGCCTTTCCCTTTCTACTTGTGTTGATTTCAAGGAAATACTTTTGGTCTTCTTCGCTTGCCTAAAAGTTAGTTCAAAGGTTTGAAGTGATCCAATTAACTCATCAATAACTAGAGAGTCCATGTCCTTAATCTCCTCAATGGCAGTTATCTTAGGTTGAAATCTCTCGAGAAGATATCTTAATATTTTCCTAACAATCTTGGTCCTTTCAAGTCTCTCTTCTAGGTTGAATGATGAGTTGACAATGTCACTCAATTTAGCATAGAACTCAAAAAATGTTTCTGATTCTTCCATTATTGGGGCTTCAAACCTAGAAGTCAAGATTTGTAGGTTTTTACCTCTTTACCACCGACGTACCCTTAAGGGTAGTCTCGAGGATGTCCCAAGCCTCATTGGACATCTTATAAGTTATAATACGGTGAAACTCATTGGGAGTTACCGCACTTAAAAATGGCGTTCAACCTTTTGGTGTTTTAGACACCCATCTTTAACTCTAACTCCTTCCAAGTGTTTGAAGGCTTGACTACGGAGGAAATTTTTGTAGTTGCTGTTATGAACAGAGGGGTCCAACCTTTTTGGATGGCAAACCAAACTCGCTCATCCACAACTCTAAAAAAGCTCTCATACGAGCTTTCCAATAAGTATAATTTGAGCCGTCAAATAGAGGTGGTTGTGAGATCAATCCTCCTTCTTTTAACCCTTCCATTGTTCATAACTTAGGATATCGATCAATTGCCTTAGAAAGAAGGCTCTAATACACTTTGTTTGCACGGAAAGATAGCATAAGGATATCACTCAAGGTCCCAAAAAGTGAATTACCTAGAAGAGGGAGTTGAATAAGTAGGTCTAGAATTAAGATTTTCTTTCAAGTTAATTCCAATTCTTGGTTAATTACAAAGATGACACATTTAATCAAAAAATCACTAAATGTAATTAATCCAATATTTAAGCCCTTTCACCAATGAATCCACCAAGAATCAACTAATTCACTAACCTATTCAAAATTCACCTAATTGATCAACTAGATTGATTTTATAGCAATTTTCACAATTCAAAGCAAAATTAACTAAGCTATTAATTTTGATTTCAATAAATTTACTAAATCAAGTTTTTTAATATCTCAATTGAATGCACAATTATAAAAATCATGAATGTGATTGAATTGTGGTTTTGAACTAATTCTCCTAAAATGCATCTTTAAAACCCTAATAGGAAAATTTTAAGTTGACAAAACAAGCAATGAATGAGGAACTCCCTATTGTTCGTTCGAATAAAGTTTTGGCTCATTCCAACGAACAACAGGAAAATTCGTTCTTATTTGTTCAAAATTCTATATCAAACAAGTTGCTGTAACCTCAGAGTTGTACTCGTTTGATATTCGTTCCTTGTTTCATCAAGTGAACCTTGGGTAGAAAATAGATTTATAATCTGATTTCTACTCATTTGAGGATCAGTTAAGCTCTTTGCGAAAAATAGGCAAAAATACATTTGAGAGCAACAAAAATAAATTATTGATAGATCATGAAGCTCATGTGAGAGATCGTTCATACATGACAGTCATAATCATCTCTACTCATTTTTATTGATCAGATTTTGTCAAACCACATGATCTAATCAGATCTAAAGAGCCTCGGTCCATGTCAAACTCACCATTGGCGATAGATGGAGTTTAAGCACGAGGATTCGGCATTGAACGATCAGGTAAACATCGAGGTCGTGAGGATTCACGATTGTTGAATGACTTGATCGAAAGAGTTCGAGACTGTGGAGAAGTCCGGTTGTTTGAAGGATTGACTATAAGAAGCTTGAGGATTTGAGGGGAATTTAAAGACCTAATCGGGGAGAATGGGGCTGGAGGTATTTATCCCGTTTGGAGATTCGTTGTATTTCAATTTCCATCATAGTGCATTCTTTCCATGAGCATTTGCCCGACTCCAGAGTTTTACTCCAACGATTGTTGTCATTGGTAGTGTTCTTCATCATCAATCAATTTGCAAACTCTCTCTCTCCATCTCTTTCAATTTACCATGTGCTTATTTGAATTGGTTTTGCTTAATTTTAGAAATTGAGTTTTTCATGATTTTCATAATTGTGCATCCAATTTAGATATAGAAAAACTTGATTTAGTAAATTTCTTGAAATCAAAGTTGATAGCTTAGTTTATTTTGCTTGAATTGTAAAAATTGCTATAAAATCAATCTAGTTGATCAATTAGGAGAAGTTTGAATAGGTTGGTGAATTATTTAATTCTTGGTGATTCATTGGTGGAAGGGCTTAAATATTGGATTAATCATGTTGAGTGATTTGTTGTTGATTGTGTCATCTTTGTAATTAACCAAAAATTGGAATTTACTTGAAAGAAGTTTTTAATTCTAGGCCTACTTATTCAACCCCCCTTCTAAGTAATTCACTCTTTGGGACCTTGAGTGATATCCATATGGCATCCCTCCACTGCAAACAACATTAACGGTTTATCTTTTCAAAACCATGTTTCTAGGTTCTGTTGTTACTGTTTCTGGCAACTTAGGGCATGGTTTTGGTGTGTCAACCAGCCATTGGTCTGGTCTTTCACTTACACAAGTAAGCACTATGCCTTTTTTCAAATTTTTCTACTTTTTCTTTTTTTCTTTTTCTTTCTATATGGATATACACGACTATATACACACACACACACACACACACACAATTTCTAGTGTGTGACATACCTTCCCCCCATGTGTTGGTCACAAGGGGTCCAATTGTACTTTTGGTAATTTTTTGAATTTTTTTCTCATTTTCTCTGTATTTCTGCACACACATAGTTACACCTGTCCACACACTTTGTGTGTGTATTAGGGTCTCTTGTATTATGTATAGGTCATATAATACTTAAAATAATTTTCTGTATTTTTATTTTTTTTCTTTGCATTTTATGCATTTATTTGACATTTTCTCTATTTTTTGGTAAATAATAAATAATTTTTATTAATTATTAATTATTGGTGATGTGTCATTATTTTAGGCTGGTGATAATTGGATCACTGGTCAATTGGCTTTAGTTGACCTTGGCTAGGTCAATTTCACTCAAGACCAATCAACTCCTACTTTGATCCAGTCTAATTCCTGATATTATGGTATAAGGCACTATTAAGCTCTTATTTTGGTTCTAATGACATGGTATTTGTTTAACTCCCAATTTTGTTGGAAGTGGGTGTTACAAGTCTTGTCTACAAAAACGATTCCATGATAGCAAAATCACTCAACATGATTAATCCAACATATAAGCCCTTCTACCAATGTATAATTAAGAACTATTCAAAGATACAAGCCTATCAACAACAACCTAATTAATCAATTAGTTCAATTTGATAGCCAATTTAATTAATTCAATATAAAATTCAGCTAATGATCAAATGTCAATTCAACTCAATATACAATTTCAATTGCTCAATTAAGTTTTCAATTAATCAAATTTGTGCTCAATTATGAGATTCATGAAAACTTAATATCAATATCAATATCAAGCAGAAGCATTCAAGCAAAGCAATTTGCAAATTGTAAGAATTGAAGTGATTGAGAGATTTGCAAACCGATTGATGACGGAGAAACCATCAAGAACAACAATCATTGGAGTAAAACTCTAGAGCCGGGCTAATGCTGAAGGAAGACTTCCACTATGATAGAAATTGAATTACAACATATCTACGAACCGAACTCTACACCTCAAGCTCCGTTCTACTCGATCACGTCTTCAATTTCTTCTTGAATCCACAAGCTCCTCACAGTAAGAATCTTTATACAACCAGAATCCTCAACGGTATTGGAATCCTCTGATCTAGCCGCTCCACAATTGCAAATCCTCACAATCTCAGTTTCCACCGATCCAATCAATAATGCATTCATAAAGTTGATCTCAATTCTTCATCAATAGTGAAATAACATGAACAAGAGGCTCTTAGATCTGATTTGGATCTAGTGAATGATCTAAATCAATCAATGAATGAGACTAAAGAAAGGCATGATTGAAAATTATGATTGATCTCTCATGAATGCTTTTTGATCTCTCAAGAATATAGCTCTCACAATTGAAATCTCTATTACCCTATTTTTCACTGCTCTTAACTGAATTTTGTAATTTTTTTGCAATGAATTTGTTCAATCCAAAATGTGCTTCAAAACAAATTATAAATTTGGTTCCTTCTACCTAAGGTTCATTCGAATAAACCGTCACTTGTTCGAACGAGCTCCCATTTTTTTGAACGAACAAGGAACGAATATCTAACGAGCATATTTCTAAGGTTGCAACTCTTCATTTGATACAGGCCTTTCTTATGAATGCAAAATGAATGAGAATGAACTACTGTTGTTCATTCGAACGAGTAAAGGATCGTTCGAATGAGCAATAGAGTGTTGTTCATTCTAAGCTTGTCTTGTGAACATAGTTTTCCCTTAGGTTTTAAGATGTATTTTTGAAGAAATTATTTCACAATCAAAAGTCTAACACACACATGATATTATGAAGAAAACTATATACAATGCATGCAATGTTTAAGTGTGTGAGATCTAAATCAAAAAAAAAATTTCCAATATACCCTTTGTGAACCAAACCAACCAATAGATATACACAATAATGTAGCTTGGACCATCTTGGAGAAGAATGGAAATTGAGGTATTCACTCTTAGGACTTATATAATGATGACATACAAAATGCATTTTATCAAACTGGATTAGCCAATTACAATATTGGTCCTAACAAACTACCCATTTGGAAATCCGTGACAAAACTATGTAAAATAGTATAAGAATACAATACACCAAAATCTATAACCCCTAAAGAGTCCAGATAGAAGGAAATTATACATTTTGACGTGGTATCCTATACTAAAGATATCACTTTTTTTCGATGGGATACCACTAGGATATCACTCAAGGTTCCGAAGTATGAATATCACCTAGAAGGGTAGGGGGTTGAATAGGTAGGTCTAGAATAAAAATTTCTTTCTATTTTAATTCCAATTCTTGGTTAAAGCAAAAGATGACACAATCAACAAAATCACATAATGTGATTAATCCAACATTTATGCCCATCTACCAATGAATTATCCAAAAATCATTCAAATACACATACCTATCAACCTTGTCATGACCCGAAACCCACCCTTGGTAGGATTTGGGATCGCAGGGGCCAACCCTCTGGCCGTCCTTAACTTTTCCTTTTAACTGTATCAGTGATAACAATGTGGAATTAAATAATTAAACAGTTTAAATAGTTTAAACAACGGAAGTCATAATAAGGTTCTATATATCAAAAAGAGAACTAACATTTACATCATCCCTAGGGTGTGCATACATGGAAGAGCTAAGACCATATTGATCATTTTCTATGACATTTTAACAAAATGTCTACTATAGCTTGTAGGTTTCTAATGTCTGCTTGCATCGTCCCTTCTTGAAATAAATGTGTAAATCCGAATGAGCTAACTTAGCTCAGTAAGTAAATTCTCTTTACTCTGCCATAGGTTAGGGTCAATATAGAAAAGAGCATAATCCAATACAATCAAGGATATGATAATGTGATAGCCAGTCAAGAAATAGAATACCATAATAGCCAGTCAGGAAATAGAACGTCACAATAATCAATCAAGAAGTAAAATGTCATAATAGCCAATAGTCAAAAGTGTGAAACAATAGAAATTTCTCTTAGGTCCAAGGCACATCCCATAACAGTAAGAATAAGTGAATATCAAATGATACAAGGTACATGAGATCATCAATAGGGTTACTGTCCAAATAATAGTCATATTGTCATAATCATAGGATAACTAATCGTAAACCAATAGATAAGCTTTCAGAACATATGAGTATTCATAGGAGAAATATGATCATCCTATGAGTTCAATAAGAGATATGATATCAAACCTAATTGATGCACATTCTGTTCAAGGCTTGGCACACCCTCGGTCTTTTAGGGCCCAACGTACCCTCAGTTATTGCATATATAATGCCTTTTGACCCGTCGATCCAGTGATATTGACTCGTAGGTCTAGTATTAGGGCCCGACATACCCTCTCACATTGAGTATACAATGCCATATGTCCTTCATGGACTACGCCACTATTCTAGAGGAGGTTCCAAATAAGGGGTTTGCTGTTCTGATAGCACCCTGCGCTCAGGTGCAACCTCGCCCGAACCAAGTGAATAGCCTCATGGACTTTGACCTCGTAGGTCTAGTAAAAGCATCGAATGGATATTATGATTGAGCACAAGTCCGGATACTCATAATATATCATGATTATCATAATTCCAGAAAGAGTGTACATATGTGGAATATCATTTTTCTTAGCAGTGAGAACATAACAGTTGGTCTTTCAAGGCATGGTACAAAGTAAACAACATTCATGATCAAGATATAACAGTCAATTCTCAATAATTCTCACAAGATAGAACAACTATCAAATTGTGGGATCAATAAACATCAAGTATGTATAGGAGTACAACTTTGGTAGTATAAAGGAATAATATTGTGACATGGCTAGGAACAACCACATGCAAGAGTTCCGAGATTTACTTACAACAGTCAAATGCTCAATAAGTTCCACAAGATAGAGCAAATATCAACTTGTGGAACAATAAATGCCAAGTAGGTATAAGAGTATAATTTGATAGTATCAAGAAATAAACTGTGACACTGGCTAAGAAATACAGCATATCAGAGCTTTAGGGTTTACTTACAAAGATATAAGAGTCAAACTTGTCACGACCCGAAACCCACCCTATGCGGATCTCGTATCGCGGGGCCAACCCAATGGTCGTCCCTACTTTTTCATTCTTTGTATCAATAATAACCAAAAATAATGTAAACATGACATTAAAGTGCGGAAGCCTTATTACAATTATTGTTCAAAGAACTAACAATAAACTGAACATGAACCACTCTTAGGTGGTGAGTACATTGGAGAGACTTTATTCACTACAATCATGCTCCTTAACTGTCTCCTTAAGCTCCTGATCTCCTACTGTGGTTCTATAGCATTCTCACCTGGAAAATTAGTAAGGGTGAGCTAACAAAGTTCAGTAAGTAAAAGCCTATCTCAAATACGGGTTAGGAATTACATAGGAAGATATGAATTCAAAGGTAACATGATAGCTAGTCATGACAACAGTTGTAGTTAATAGTAAAATGCCACAATGGCCAATGAATAATAAAGCACAATAACAATTATGAGCAACGGTGTAGCATAGATATGGGAAAACTCAATGATCACAATCAACATGAATATACTGCCACAATATATCGATCGTAGTCAAGTCTAATAAATAAGGAACTGTTAACATGGAATCATTCATAGGGAAATGAAGCATCCTACGAATCCAATAAACGTTAACATAACAGTCAAACATAAGTGATGCATTTACTCTGGTTGGCAGACCTTAGGTTTGGGGCCCGACACTTAACCTCAATGCACATAAAATGCCCTCATGACTCCATATGTAAAAACACCCCCATCGCCATATGTCTGTTCACGGAACTCGACCCGTAGGTCCCATCAATCGATAAAAACACCCCCATCACCATATGTCCATTCACAGTCTCGACCCATAGGTCCTGTCAACTCAGAAAGCAATCGAATGGATATTGTGACTAAGCACAAATCCGACATTCAATTATAAATCAAGATTTTATCGTATATAAGGTATGAAATAACATGACATGAGCATACAATGATAGGCATCAGTACAATGAATCAAATCATGATATATCAGTCAATAGGCCACCACAAGATAGGACAATATCAATAGTAGGACAATAACAGTGGATACATTTTTAAGTACAAAGTTTTGGCAGTAATAGAAAGAATGTGGCTTGGAAAACCACGTATAAGAGATAGGAATTCACTTACCTTTAATCCGTGTGATCTACCTCAATATTCCGTAACTTTTCCTTTTCCTTTGAGTTCCCTATCATTCAGTAAACATGTCTCAGTTTTAAATGTTATTCATCAAATTTTATGCCTCATTATCATAAGTATCTCTCTTGCTAATTTAGACTCTTCGTAGTTTTTCATTTGGACTTCTATACCCAAAAGGGCAAAATGGTCATTTACGTGTCTCTATTTTTTGGGTTCTGTTTTTACAAATTGGACTTCACCGTTGAGTCCAGAAGGTTTTTAATAAAAAAAATTCACTATTTACTTAACTCAATCGGAGTCCGTTTGACTTACATTTGACTTAGGAGCATTTCGGTCATTTTGGCGTTTCTACGGGTATCTTATTTTTTGGGACTCTATCTCATGAAACGGACCTCATCATTAGATCCAAAAAGTCCAAAACAGTAAGTTTACACTATTCATTTGACTAATTTGCGCATCAAAATTTAATTTAAACTAATTTATTAAGTTAATTAAATGTAACTAATACATATATTATTTGAGCCCAATTAGATCACATGTGCCCTAGTGGCACAGTGGTCCGTTCCTTAAAACCCTTCCCCTAAGTTGTGGGTTCAAGTCGCAGGGGCACCATTTTTTTTCCCTTTGTAAATGTAACCCAAATGGTGTATTAATCTTGAAACAGGGGTGGGATATCCTTATCCCCAAACAGCACATTAATTCAATTTATTAACCCACTAAACAAACACTCCAAATTCCACTAAAACATAATATCACACATCTCAGCACTAGGTAGCCTCTTAGGCGGGTGGGTCGGGTCTGACCTGACCCGGTTTGGCCTAAACCAACACAAACAGTAGCTAGGTATGTTCTTCCTTCAGCAACTCTAGTGGTCTCTTTTGTCAACAGTGACTCACCGACGACGGATTTTGTAATATCCCAAAATCCGACATGACTTAGACTACACCCCGACTTAAGAAAAATAGATTATTTGACATTAATAATTTGAAATAGCTCAAATACAATAAACCATGATTGGATTCATTATTAGAAAATATAAAATTAATCCAGACCACTGAAAATAATAAATGCTCGGGAAATTCACCCAGCCGATCGAGTGCCGAAATGAATAAATGGAATTGATACAGAAAAATTTATTATACGAATAAAATGAATAAAATATAAGACACGAACGGTGACTTAAAATTGGTAAAAGAAATACTAATGATACTGAGTCCCGGTTTTATGCCAAATTGGACGGCGTTCCATAATTTAATATTTTGGAATGGAAATAGTATATATATAAAAAAAAATATATAGAAATTATATTTTATATAATTGTAATAAAATGATCAAAGACACAAACTGTAAGAATATATGTAAAATATATGGAAGTATATTTTATATATTAAAATAATAAAAGGAGAACCCAGAAGCTTCCATATACGTATATGCATGTGGGTAACCAAGGAGAGAGAGAGGCAGTGTAATGGGAAGTCTGATTGGGAAATCTGGAGAATTCCAGAACTTGTCCAACTGCCGTATGTTTTTAGGAAGAGAAACCGATTGAGAAAAAGAAAAGAAGAAGCCTGAAGCTTCTAGAGCACGAAGAAGGGAAGCTCTGATTGTTGCATAGTGAACCATCAACCAGAACAAAGCTTTTATTTTGTGATTTGTCCAGCAGTTGTCTCTCCTCTCTCAATCTCAGACCAGGCATCATCGCGAGTTCGCGACATCGTCATTTCTCTCGGTCCTCAAACAAAGACCCTCCGGTCTGCGACTTCAGCAAGATTCCGTGAGCACTGTTGGTCGTTGAGTTGGACATCGAGGCTGAGGTCCCTACGGCCAAGTTGGTTCGACGGGTTATGATTGAGCAGATCGGATTGGCTAATCCAATCGTATTCGTGTTGGAGATGATCGGTGTGTATGTATTTATTTATGTATGTGTGTGTCTGTATGTATAGCGGTGCAAGGGGGGACGAAAATGCAGTGATTTGTTGAATGGGTTTTGGCAATTTCTGGAGTAGTTTAATTGATGATGGGGATCTCTTCCACTTCTGCCATTTTATTGGGGCCACGTAAATGAGAAAACAGAGGATTATGCACGGTTGAGGGATTGCTACTAATTTGCGAAGCAGGTAGGACGGTGTGTGTGTGCTTGTGTAGCGGTGCAGTGAATTGTAGCCGTGTATTGGTAAAGGGGAAATCTGTATATGACAGGAAAATTCGATAACAAAGGAAGCTGATCATTTTGGACTTGTGGTGGTGCAATTGATAGCAGCAACAACAACGTTCCAGGAAGTGAAAGACAGGGTCTCATGGCGGACAGGTAGTGGAATCAGTTCGTGAAATTGGTGATTCCTTGGATGGGTTCCTTTGTTTCTGCTGCTCCAGTTAAGAGCAAAGGTGATATCAAGTGGATTGGGGGCAGAAGATCAATATATGTTTGTCTATATATGTGTGGCTGTTGTGGTTGTTGTGGAAATTGAGGAAAATCAGGCGTTAGCAGGTATGTAGGTTGAGTATGCTTTATGCCACTAGTAATGATGTGTCTACTGTTGAAGAGAGAAAGAGTTTTAGAGAGCAACTGCAGATTTTTTCGCACTCTGCTTACTGGTTTCTCTACTCTCAACAGTTGGTTATGCTCATGTTTTTCTGGTAAGGAAGGCAGAAGGGATGTTTAGGGAAAGAATTTTGCTAATAGCCAAGAGTTGGTTTGGATGGAACAACCCAGGTGTGTTGACGATTATTCTTCTAGGGAAAAAGCTACAGCAGGAATAATAAGGTTGAAAGGGGTTATGGAAAGTGGAATTGTTCATGTGCAGCAACTCATGCTTTGCAATTGGATGGTTATGAAATTAATGAAATGGAGACTATAGGTTTTGAATTGCTTGTAGAAAGTGAAAATGGTCTCTGTTGGGAATAGGTTGAAGGAGCCAATGTAACTGGCTGGTTTAAGGATGGCCAACATCTGTCAGACCAATTTGGTCGATTGGTTTCAACTCCTGAAGTTTGGTCTGAAAGAGCACAAGAGGATTCTTTAAGGTCCAATGGGTGGGATGCAGTGAATTCTAGGAAAAAGGCATGACCAGTTACAATCCTGGATAGCTTGGGGGAAAAGGCTGAAGAAGCTGATGAAACTGGATTTAAATTGGCTGGCCGACTCAACGAACCTGCCGGTGTGTTTTCTTCAACTGCTGAACCGTGGACTAAAGATTAACCTCAAACTCTAGATGCACAACAATTTGGTTCACGTTTAACTGCAATTCTCCAAAGGTTGGATATGTTCACATCTGAGGAACATGATGATCATTTGTGTGTTGAATCAATTATGATGGCCAACAGAAGGATAATGCTCAGGATATGCATGGACGTGGCTAACGACGTATTAGGAGGATATCTGTGAATAGAGACGCGCATATATTCAGGTGAGTAACTTGGACTCCTGACTTGGTGTATATTTTCTGCACACTATACTGCTTTATATGCCGAACTGTTTTATACACTGTACTGTTTTAATGCATATGTTTTCATGCATATTCTTTATACTACATTGTGCATGGCATGATTCCACTCTGTCTTGCCTTTTGATGTATCCTGTTCTGATACTGTTCGGGTTTGTCCTGTTTTGTTATACACCATTTGGAATCTATTCTGTTTTGGCTCAGTTTTAATCTGATATGTTCTGTTAGGGGGTGAGTATAAGTCTTACCCCAGAGGGACCAGATGGCTGCTCCTGACGAGGAGTGAGTATAAGTCCTACCCCAGAGGGACCAGGCGGCTGCTCCTAATCTGTTATGTTAGGGGGTGAATATAAGTCCTATCCCAGAGGGACCAGGCGGCTGCTCTTGATGAGGAGTGAGTATAAGTCCTACCCCAGAGGGACCAGGCGACTGCTCTTGATCTGTTCAGTTTTGATCTGTTGTGTTCTGACCTATTCTATCCTGGTCTGTTCTGTTGATCTGTCTGATCTGTTCTGTTTGATCTGTCTGATCTGGTCAGTTCTGATATGTTCTGTCCTGTTATGTTCTGATTTGTTCTGTCTTGGCTCTGTTCTGATTTGTCCGATCAGTCTATTCTGATATGATCTGTTTGAGCTGCATTTGTTCTACACGAGATGCATTATTCTATTTGAGCTACATTTGAGCATACATGTATATATGAACTGGATTTGAAACCCATGGCAGGAACCTATGTTACTCACTGAGCTTGTTTAAGCTCATCCCATTTATCTAACATTTTTCAGGAATCATCTTCATTGGATTAGAAAGAACAATGACATGATACGGGTAGACTGAAAGGCATTCTCAAGTGAGGATCTGATAGAAATAAAATGTGGAGACTTGGGTTCTGATGGATTGACTCTGGCTATTCAGGTGAGTCTGATGATATAGTTGACTTTATTCATATATAATAGATGTGTAGGGACATGGCTCATGGTAATGGCACTCTAGAGGAATTTGATATGCTCTGTGTTAGATATTTCGATATAGATGTACTCTTTGGTTAGGATTATTTGCTGGTTGGTTTTAGACTTGCTCTGTGGTACATGCCTTGTGGTATCTATAGATGAGTTACATTGAGTTGATGAAAAGGTTTTAATTTCCGCTGTTCTAACCCTACATTTGGAATGCAATTCATCATAAGGTTTAGAAGATTGCCTTTGGTTGGTCGTATTGCCAGTCGGAGACTGACAAGGCAGCTAACTGGCATCACATCTTCAGCATCCGCGTAGGGTGGGGTGCGGGATGTGACAGATTTCCTTGCGGTTTTCCACTGGGCCTGAACCTTTTTTTCATGGGCAACTCAAATCTACCCTCAGTTCTGGGATCGGAGCATCGGATCTCCCTGAAACAGGAAGAAACCGCAGCTCTGGTGGGGCTGTGCGATTTTTTGGCTAGCGCCGGCTAGCCATTTTCTTCCCTATTTCCTACCCTTTTCTTTACGGTTTTGACCCAAATAACTTCCTATTGACTTCCTGCACTTAAGAGGATAAATTCCTCATAGTTAGAATCAAGTTTCAATGTACAAAAGTCACAAAACCAACTATAATCCATAACCTGTAACTGCCCTATTTTTCCTTGTCTCTAAACCTTTTCCTTTGGTTCTTTTTGTAATAAACTCCTAGATTCATGGTAGTTATGACCCTACATTCAAATCTATATTTCATGCTTAAATTTAAAAAAAAAAAAATTGAATTTGATCTAGCTTACCCCATTCTCAGTTGGCGCACTGTACTTTTCTGAGTCACCCAGTTTCGCTTCCTGAATCTCAACGCCTCAATCCCAATCTCCCTGCTCACTTTATTTATTATTTCTATAGTTTAATGTTGCATGCCACTGACTTTGATTGCGCCTACTAGAACATTAATCCTTACATAATAAAAGTGAAAACTTTATTCTTTTTCAACCAAATTTAAAATTGGTCAAGATAATTTTAATTTTCCATATAAACATATTCACCCCCCCTAGATCTAATACTTGACATCTAGATACAAATTGAGCCTCTCAGGTTCAATTGAATCATTCTTAATGACCGACTTGTAATTGACTTTATATCTTATTAGTTAAGTGTTTGGTCTACACTTTCTATTATTGGTCATCTTTGTGGTAATTTTGGCATTCACCCCTTGTGCACATCATTATTCTCCATGAGATCTGTCGAGAACCTATTGTATATCTGTATAACTCTAACCTGATGGTCTACCTCATTTGAGACTTGAAACCTTGTCATTATCACTATATTCATATAACCCTTCTTAACCCATGGCAGAGTGAACGATTTACTTTTTGAGTTTAAGTTAGCTCATACCAATTTTATTACCCCTTTTTCAGGTGAAGAAGATCAGGAAGCGTGATCACAGGGACAACTTCCAAAATAGATGATCATCTTGTGGACATTTTTGTATGTAATGATGTTAGAGATTAGTTATATTTTGTTGTAATGGAGGGGAGAACTCTTGGTTAGATGTCTCCCACGAGTCCATATCTTGGTTATGTATTTTGTATGTAATTATATGACTCATGAATGTTTTAGTTACGTCTTTTTCGTAGAAAGATTCTGCATATTAATTTAAGTTGCTATTACTTAACAACTAATCTCTGTCAAATGCTTAAGGGTCATTCACGTCCTTAGATCCGTAGAGGATGCATTTCGAGTCATGAAAAAGACTATTAAAATAGGCTTCAAACAAGAATAAACCAAAACAAATTACGATAAAATATAGAAGAAAAGTTTTTTCAAAAAATAATTAGTTTTAGCAATGCACAAATGAGCATCGCTAAAATTCAACTACGACACTTTTAGTGACTCACAGTTGTTCGTTGTTAAAATTGATTACACCACTATTAGAGACGCCCAGCTATTCATCGCTAGAAGTGTTAAACTACTTTTAGTGATGCACAAGTGTTCGTAGCGAAACGTCACTTTTTGCAATGTCAAGTTGTATGTCACTAAAGTTTCACGCTACTTTTAGCGACAAACATTTGGGCATCACTAAAATCTAACCTTTAGCGACGCACAATTAAGCTTTTATTAGCAACGCATACCAACTGCATCCCAAACTTTTAGCGACATTTATTTTCATTTTAGCCAATATTTTTTAGACTTTTAATGACACCCGTATGCATCACTAAAAATGCCTTACGTTGTGAGATGTGAGACAACTCCAAAAATGAACTCCTCAAAAGCCTGTTTTTTTATAATGAAAGTTCATACTAAAATCAAGTCAATAGTTGACAAAAAAAAAAATAGTTTAAATAATCACTAATGCATAGTTCTATATATTTGGTTTCCAGGGGTTGTACCGATAAATGCTCCATAATCCCTTTGAAATAAATAATTTATTAATGTTTTTTTCTTCTGATTGACTGCATGGTAAAAGAGCTAAGTATTTATTGCCCATTTAAAATCTAGTCATTAAAGTGTCTTTAACGTGCAAACAGAACTGTTGAAATTAGCCATTAAACTTGCTTGGATTGAATTATCACTGAAAATTGTGATAAGTTGGCTACCTGCTTCAGTCCAAATGCACGCGGTTGACTATATGTTTGTAATGAGTAGACTATTCTTGATGGATTGTAAATCATTTGACACACAAAAATGTTTAGTTTATTAATCTTATCTTTTAATTGACTGATTTTTGTTGTGTGAATTCTCTATTTCAAATTTCAAAAATAGTAGTTAACTAGTCTTTCTCTATCAGCCAATTCATTTAAAATTCAAGACCATATAGTCTATTGTTATATTCTCAACCGATATCGACAGAATGACAAACACATTTCTTGTTCAACGAGATCAATTGACTATTATATAATTAATATATTGTATTAAACATGGTTGAGTAATAAAGGATCTAAAATCTTGAGTTCAAGTTTTTTTTGAGATTACTAAAAATTTACCTGATCGTTAATTTTATATCTTGATGAAAATAGTCGAGATGCACACAAGCTGACTCGGTTACTTAATTATCAAAAAATAAAAAATAAAAACTAATGTTATTGATTAATGTTTGTAGTGAACAACAAACAAAGTTTAATAAAAATGCATGATACATCTCTATTGAATCTTTACTGAGTTGTCTTATATTAATCATATAAATTTTAAATGATAGTAATAACTTTTTTTTTAATGTACTTTAGAACTTGTAATAATTCCTAGGAATTTGGTTCATCATTTAATTCAATCCCTCAAGATGAGATATTTCTATGTTGAGTATCCTCGTGATTCCACTTCTCATTTGATATAATTGGCCTTCTTTTATTTCTCTTTGATGTGAATTTATCCTATCTCATATCTTTTTGACACGGCGGTAGCTTGAATTAATTAATAATTATTACTTTAACACAAAATCATGAGTACTAACTCATCTAAATTTTGTTGTCATTAAAATTATATTTAGACGCGTAGGATGAAACCTTCTAAAATTAGAAATTTATTATTCTAATGTTCTCTTGGTATTTAAATAAAATTAAAAACGAAAAAGGTTGGAATGAAATTTTAAGAAGTTGGAATGAGAATTAGATTAAATGTCAAGTTTCCAGCTGCCGCAAAAACCCTTCAACTAATGACCCAAAAGAGATAAGATGTGACAAGGGGTAGGTAACTTGGGAGTTATGAAAAAAAAAAAATTACACAAACATCTTTTATAATTATAATTATGATTGCTTTGATTTGGGTTGTTGTTGAAATGAAAGAGACTGATTAAAACTAGTTAAAATAGATGACGCGTGTGCGAGTAGAAGGTGCACTAACCACCAAGTCACGTCCGTACTAGAGACGAGAATGGAAACTGGTGGGGTAGAATAGAATAGGTGCATGAATACGTTCAAAAAATAGTTGGCCACTGACTACTGGTTACTGGTGGTGGGACTTTGATCTATGTATAGTATCGGTGGCTAATACAAGTTTTGATTAGTGAAGTCACAAGTAAGCGTCCAACTCTGGAATGTTATTAGCTTTTGGCAATTGTCATCACATCACATCACACTCTATCTACGTACTGCCTTGATTCACTTGATTCGGAGCCATTTGCACATCCCACCACCTTTCTTGCTTCCATTTTCTATCTTTCAAACCCACCTCATGAATGCTTCAACAACCATCATTCCTTTTTAAAATGTCTCTTCTATTTTTAATTCAGAATTTCAATTCAACTTTATCTTTTTTATTTGAAATGTTTGCGTTCTTAAATTTGTTTTATTGAATTTCACCTAAATTTTCTCAATTTATGAAAAACTCTACCCAATTTATTCTCAAATTAATAAGAAGTACAAAAGGATCATTTTTCTAAACTTCCAAACTCCTTTTTTTTATATATATATAATGCATTTGGTAGAATGTTTTGACATTTCAGCCGATTTATTCAAATTTTCTCTTACTTGAATTAAATGCATGGCCAATTTAATTCTAAAATTTTTCAATTTTAATAGTGATATACCATAAACAGACACACCAATCAGTTTGAGACACGTGTGCCTATCAGATTAACAAATCTCGATCCTACAGAGCTCATATATTTCGGTCATACAGAACAGCTATAAGCCTTCGGGGTATTCTCATATATGTCTATCATACAGAGCAGCCATAAGCCTTCGGGGCATTCTTATTTATGTATCATTCAGAACCGATGAACTCGGCCATACAGTACAGATGAAGCATTCAGGATATTCTCATGTACATCGTCCAGACCTCCTGTTCTGGACAGTATTTATTCGACACTGCATATATGGTTTCCTTAACAGCCGTTAAGCGGGGAATAAGGAAACAGCCTTCAACACGGAAACTACTATCTACGGTTATCTCCATCTACGATTCAATGCTCCACAAGGTAACTGCAAATCTCTGATGATCAAATCCCGATATTCGTGGCGGCAAAACCTAATCAAAATTAGGAGAACCACGGCTTATATATTAAACCCTAGAGGTACGCTTTGGATTCTTATGCTCATTCTTTGACTTTCAATACAATCTTTCAATTCCCTTACTTACTTAAGCATCGGAGCGGCTACCGCCGGAGCCAATCCGGTGGTCCTCTGATCATCTTTCTGAGTGTTCTACAGGTCACGGAGCCCTCACGTGTTGCGAGTCAAAAAGTGCAGCATCAGTTTGGCGCCGTCTGTGGGAAACGACTAATCTCTACGTGCTTTATTCGTAAACTCATCTTTTTCCCCACCGGAAAACCATGGCACCAAATCTCCGACCCCGACAGAATACTCAGAGTTCGCAAAACGCTCAGCGTCAGCCGCCTGCTCCACGCACAAGGGGACCAGCGGCCAACCCTATGCGACAAGAGATCGAAGCAATAAAACGACACAATGAACTGGTGCAGGAGCAGTTGCTAGCCATTACTAGAACGCTGGCAACGCTCACGCAGAACCAAGCGGCGGCTTCTCCTAGCCCGCCGGTCAACTTCGTTGCAGGAACGCAACCCCCGGTTGCCACGGGGAATGAAGAACTTCGTGGGCAGGCCCCCACTAACCAGCCTGGGCACCCCTCAGGCGTTGCTCACGCTGGCCGAGATCCACAGCCATCAACAGTCCCTGGCTGGGGAACATCCGCTTTTGTCCCCGACGTGCATTACCGGAGCACTACTCGAGCCCCAACTCCTAGGGTTTCGGGAGCACCCTCGGCACCACAGGAACCTTATCATGCAGCGCCAGTCCCACCGGTTCGGATTCCTCCTCCGTCCGAAGGGCGCACTTCACCCTACTACCCTGAAGCCGAGGCTGTCAGGCAGGGTTCACAAGATGTCAGACTCAAAGACCCGCGAAGGGTAGAGGAGATTGCCGAGTCTATGGACCGGACAATCGGCTTAAGAGGACCTCAGAACCCTCCAGAGCAAGACGAACTGGCCAGGCTGCTCGGAAGACTAGCCACTCCGTTTACCCACACCATCATGTCCGAAGAGAGGCCTAGAAAGTTCGTGGTGCCCAAATTCACTCTCTACGACGGATCTAGAGATCCAGGGGATCACCTATCTCATTATCAGCATACGATGGCCCTTCACGGAGCCTCAGATGCTTTCATGTGCCGAACGTTCATCACCAGCTTGAAGGGAACAGCTCTGAAGTGGTTCCACAACCTCCCTCCGAACTCCGTTGCCAGCTTTTCCGAGCTCGGTAGACAGTTCTTGGATAGATTTATGACCAGCAGGAGGCTCAGAAGGGGGCCAGAATTCCTGCTGAATGTTAAGCAGACCAGGGAGGAATCCCTCCGGGCCTACATTGCCTGCTTCAACACCGAGCTCACTGAGATCACGGATTGCAGCCCGAAATTCCTTGTTGCGGCCCTTACTGCCGGGCTTGCCCAAGGTGGCTTCAGAGATTCCTTGACAAAGAGCCCCCCGGCCGATATGGCAGCATTGATGGATCGGGCCAAAAAATACATCAACCTGGAAGAAGCCAACTGCTCAGCCCAGAAGGGCAAGGATCAGACCCAGAGGGATAATCCGAAGCGGGAGGACCATAAGAAGGAGGATCACAGAAAAGACTCCAACAAAAAGAGGGTCAGAAGCCCAGAGAAGAAAACAGCTCCGAGAGCTGTGTACAACTCCGCACCAAGGGAGTTCACCAACTTCACGCCTTTGAACACCACTCCGAACCAGGTACTCCGGCAGATCCGAGATCGAGAGAACCTGAGGTGGCCAGAGCCGATCAAAGGAGATCCTAGCCTGCGGGACCAAAGTAAGTATTGCAATTTCCATAAAGATCATGGGCATACTACTAACACTTGCAGGACCCTCCGATATGAGATAGAACAGCTCATAAAGAAGGGACGTCTTCGGGAGTTCGTCAAACAAGACGGAAGGCAGAACCCCCAAGAAGACAAGCCTCAGCAGCGGCCAGATCAGAGGCCCGAACAGAGGCAAGAGCAGCGGGAAGGACAAAACGAGCCTCAGAGGCAGAACAACCATGTTATCTACGTCCTCCATGCTGACTCCCCTGTTACAAGAATGTCCAAAAGGGCAAGAAAAAGATATGCTCGGGAGGCCAGAACCGCCCCAAACATCTTGCAGGTCTCCAACGTCGAAAAGAGGCTCAAGCCAGGGCCAGAGATCCAGTTCACCGAGCAAGATCTAGCAGGGGTACACTGCCCTCACAGTGATGCCCTTGTTATCACCCTCAGAATCGCCAACTTCGAAACTAGAAGAGTCCTAGTCGACACTGGCAGCTCAGTCAACATTCTATTCTATGAACCGCTTAAGCGGATGGGCATAGACCAGGACAGCGTCAAGCCTACCACTGCCGTAATGGCAGCTTTTGATGGCAACCTCAGCACCCCCCTGGGGAGAGTTGACCTTCCTACCACTATTGGGGAAGGTGAAGGGCAGAAGACCACCATCTCTGAATACATGGTGTTGAACATGAAGTCTCCATACAACGTCATCATCGGGAGACCCTGGTTACACCAGATAGGGGCGGTCACTTCGACCCTTCATCAGTGTCTGAAGTACGTCCACAATCAGAGCGTGCACTCGGTCCGAGGATGTCAGCCAACCTCACGAGAATGTCACGCTATTGCCCTCAAGGAGACAGCTCCGAAATAGCAATTACAGTACACTCGGAACTGTGCAGATCCGGTTTTCACTCACACTCCCGAGATGGAAGATTGCCCATCCGGCGTTGAAGAGCCCCTGAGCCCAAGGGGACGTGATAGCCGAGCCAAGCCTGTTGGCGAGCCCATCAAGATACTGGTCAGTTCAGAAGCAGAGGGGCGTTATTTGTACATCGGCCCAGACCTTACGCCCGCCGAACAGGAAAAGATAGTCAGGTTTCTGAAGAACAACCTCTCTATCTTTGCTTGGGAAACCAGGGACATGGAGGGAATAGATCCTAATCTGATAACTCACAAACTGATGATAGATCCAGATCACCCCCCAGTCAGACAGAAGAGAAGACCGATCGCTCCCGAACGGCATCGGGTTATAGACGAAGAAGTCCAGAGGCTGCTGGACGCCAGGATGATACGGGAAGTTTTCTATCCCGAGTGGCTAGCCAACACTGTGCTCGTCAAGAAGAAGAACGGCAAGTGGAGAGTCTGTGTTGACTATACAGACCTCAACAAAGCATGCCCCAAGGACAGCTTTCCACTGCCGAGAATAGATCAACTGGTTGACGCCACTGTAGGGCATGAGCTTATGAGTTTCATGGACGCCTACTCTAGATACAACCAGATCCAGATGTACCCTCCAGATCAGGAAAAGACTGCCTTCATAACCGAAAGAGGACTCTACTGCTACAGAGTGATGCCTTTCGGTTTGAAGAATGCTGGAGCCACTTACCAACGGTTGGTGAACAAGATGTTCAGCCCACTGCTTGGCAGCACTATGGAGGTATACATCGACGATATGCTGGTAAAGAGCCTCCAGAAAGGCAGCCACCTCCAGCACTTAGCCCAGACCTTCGATATCCTCAGACAGCACAAGATGAAGCTCAACCCCTCGAAATGTACCTTCGGAGTTACGAAGGGAAAATTCTTGGGGTACATCGTCTCTCAAAGAGGTATCGAAGCAGATCCCACTCAGATCCAAGCCCTGATTGGACTGAAGTCGCCAAAGACCAGAAAGGAGATTCAGGCACTGAATGACAGAGTCGCCGCATTGAGCAAATTTATATCCAAGTCCACCGATCGCTGCCTACCTTTCTTTAAAGCTCTAAAGGGCAGCAAGACTTTGCAATGGACAGAAGAATGCGAGCATTCCTTCCAAGAACTAAAGGAGTACCTAGCCTCTCCAGAGCTCCTGTCAAAACCTGTACAAGGAGAAAAGCTGCTCCTGTACCTAGCAGTCTCTGAGAACGCGGTCGGTTCCGCACTAATCAGACAGGACAAAGGAGTACAGAGGCCTATATTCTACGTCAGTAGGGCACTACTTGACACGGAGAAAAGATACCCAGAAGTAGAGAAGCTGGCCTATGCCTTGGTCATATCAGCCCGGAAGCTTCGACCTTACTTCCAGGCCCATCCAATTGAGATTCCAACTGCCTATCCTCTAAAGTCAATACTGAGGAAACCCGAGGTATCGGGAAGATTGGTCAAGTGGTCTGTGGAGCTAGGGGAGTTTGACATAGCATATGTACCCCGAAACTCCATTAAAGGGCAGGCCTTAGCTGACTTTGTAGCCGAGTTCACCCCGGCACTGCAGAACGAAGCGCAAATCGTCGAAACTACAGGAACCTGGCTGCTGTATATTGATGGTTCGTCAACCGATCAAGGATCAGGGGTAGGACTGGTACTACAGTCCCCTGATGGACTTACATCGGAAAAAACAGTCAGCCTGGGATTTAGAGCTTCTAATAATGAAGCTGAATATGAGGCCCTAATCTTAGGAATGAAGCTTGCCCTGGAATGCGAGGCTCAGAACCTCGATGTCTTCTCTGACTCCCAACTGGTAGTAAGCCAAGTTTTGGGAGAGTTTTCCATTAAGGATGACAGGATGCTTCGGTACTCCGAATTGGTGAACCATTTAAAGCATTCTTTCCAGACTTTCACTATCCAGAAGATTGAGAGAAGTCAGAACTGCAGAGCAGATGCTCTGGCTAACATGGCCTCCCGCCTCAAGTCTGAAACAGACTCCACCGTTAAAATCTCTTTTCAGCCAGGATCCAGCATTGAGGAAGCATCAGTTGCTCAAATTGATGAACAGACCCAGAGCTGGATGACCCCAATCCTCTAGTATCTAAGATCCGGGCTCCTCCCAGAGGATAAAAACAAAGCCAGGAGAATCCGAATCAGAGCGGCTCGGTACCTGATCCTGAACAACAAACTTTACAGGAGGTCATATTCTCAACCTCTGTTAAAGTGTTTGGCTCCAGACGAGTCACAATATGTTTTGGCTGAAATTCACGAGGGAATTTGCGGGAATCACAATGAGGGCAGAACTATAGCCCACCGAGCTCTATCACAGGGCTACTACTGGCCCGGCATGCTGAAACAGGCTAAAGAATATGTTCAGAAGTGTGACAAATGTCAGAGATTCGCCTCGTACCAACACCAGCCTCAGCATGAGCTCATCCCGATTCCTAGTCCTTGGCCCTTTGCTCAATGGGGAATGGACATTGTGGGCCCGTTACCACGAGCACCTCCAAACAGGAAGTACCTCTTGGTGGCTATCGACTACTTCTCTAAATGGGCCGAAGCCGAGCCTTTAACGCATATTACAGAAAAGGAAGTCGAAAGCTTCACCTGGAAGAACATTGTCTGCAGGTTTGGCATACCACGTGTAATTATCTCGGATAATGGGACACAATTTACTGGTAAAGGCTTCAAGGCATTCTGCGAAAATCTCAACATCAGGCAGCACTTTGCCTCTCCAGGCCATCCACAAGCAAATGGGCAGGCAAAGGTCACCAACCGAACAATCCTTGATGGGTTAAAGAAAAGGTTGGAACAAGCCAAAGGAAAGTGGGCAGAAGAGCTCCCAGGAGTCCTTTGGGCCTACCGTACAACCAGAAGAACTCCCACCTCTGAAACACCCTTCTCATTAGCCTATGGGACAGAAGCAGTAATTCCGGTTGAAATCGGTATGCCAACTCTGAGGACTGAGGCCTTTGAGCAAGAATCCAATGATCAGCAGCTGATGGAGAACTTGGATTTGCTCGAAGAGAGAAGGGATCAGGCCAGCATCAGGATGGAAGCCTACCAACAAAGAATGGTCAATAAATCCAGGATAGGACTCAAGACAGTCAGCTTTCAAGTTGGAGACTTCGTCTTAAGAAGAGTCTTTCAGAACACCAAGGATCCCACCATGGGAAAGTTGTCACCAAATTGGGAAGGCCCCTACAAAGTAACGAAGGTCGTTCGACCTACCACTTACTGGCTTGAAGACACGACTGGGAAACCTGTTTCTAGGCCATGGAATGTAGAACACTTGCGGAAGTATTATCAATAAAGATTTTTTTTCTTTTACTTCCTTAAAACTGTTCATCTATTAATGCACAGGCCTCTAGAGCCTGGTCCATCTATTAATGCACAGGCCTTCAGAGCCTGGTCCATCTATTAATGCACAGGCCTTCAGAGCCTGGTCCATCTATTAATGTACAGGCCTTCAGAGCCTGGTTCATCTATTAATGCACAAGTCTTATGACTTGGTCCATCTATTAATGCACAAGTCTTATGACTTGGTCCATCTATTAATGCACAGGCCTTCAGAGCCTGGTCCATCTATTAATGTACAGGCCTTCAGAGCCTGGTCCATCTATTAATGCACAAGTCTTATGACTTGGTCCATCTATTAATGCACAAGTCTTATGACTTGGTCCATCTATTAATGCACAGGCCTTCAGAGCCTGGTCCATCTATTAATGTACAGGCCTTCAGAGCCTGGTCCATCTATTAATGCACAAGTCTTATGACTTGGTCCATCTATTAATGCACAGGCCTTCAGAGCCTGGTCCATCTTCAACTAGCGGATTTTGTGATCCAGTCTATCCTAAGGCAGAAGTTCCGAGCATCTGTCAACTAAAGTTTCCTAGAACGGAATACCTCGGATCTGACATTTACATTATTTGACTTATCTGTCAAACAAACCAGCACCATGGTTTCAACCAAAGGTGAAGTACTTCGATTCTGGCATTTTTCTAAGTTTTTGATTTATTTTCAGAACAATCGGCAATGCATTAGAAGGTGCTTAAGTTTCAAAAGAGCACATTCACAGAAAATATCAGATCTGAGAAGAAGAAATTCAACTTTATTGATAACTCAAAAGATTTACATCAGTACCAAGACACTACTACAGAAGCTATTACAGAAGCTACTACAGAAGCTATTACAGAAGCTATTACAGAAGCTACGCTTGGCAACATAATGGCTCTTCTCCTGGGATGATAAAGGGGCACAAGATCCAAAACCTACAAAACCGCCTTCATCGACTCCATTTGAAAGGAAGGAACCCTGAACCCCAGTCTGCATCAAGTAGTGCCCAGGCCATTTCATCATCACTATCACTGGTCCCATGACCAACCGATGATGAGGGCTCTGAGCCTCAGAAGACTTTTCGTTCTCCACCTTTGTAATCGACATAACGCCCCAGCCAATTGAAGCAAGGGTTCCTGCCAAGTCACAAAGGGGAGGAGGCGGCCCCCGTTCATCTCCCTCAGAGCAGTTGTCACTGCCAAGTTATAAGCGGCAGGAGGCAACCCACCTTCAATCTTCTTCTTCACACCATCTGTTTCACCCCAGCCACTTGGAGCAAGGGTCTCTGACAGGGCGTAAGGAAGAGGAGGCAACTCACCTTCGTCTTCATCACCAACGCTCCAGGCCTCGGTTGAATCAGGGAAGGACCACCACCAGTCGGAGAAATCTCGACTAGATATCGGAGGAAACAAGAAGACTTGTGCCTCCTTCAATCCTTCCTTGGAGACTGAAAATAGGGGAGGGTTAACTTTTGGCCACAGTTCAGTTATTCCCAACTCAGGCAAGGAATCATCCATCATCTCCGAACGAGTGGAAGAACTCCGGCAGCATATAAAAACCTCTCTTACAAACAATTCGGGGAGCAGAAGGGTTGAGCACAACCATATGCCCTCGTTTCCATATATATAGACACTGGAAGACCAAAGGCCACCCAGTTGAACCGTCACAACGGTTAAGCGAAGTGCTAGCTTCGAAATCCCAAACGGCGAGGTGCAATAAATGGAGTATTAAACCACCTTCTCGGGAGAAACAAAAGGCAGGGCCATACACGTAATACACAGGCTTTTAATCTTTCCCATATCTGGAGACAGAAGATCTGATCAACCAAACTACAACCGCAAAGATATCCACTTATTATTATGTCCCCGAATTCAGAACGGTCAGCTTTGAAATACTTCAAAAAAGAAGTCTCCAATTATTGACCTAAGGCAAGTGAAGAAGATCAGAATGCAGCTGCCTACAGAGGAAAATCTGATCTGGTATACACTAAACTCCAGAGCAGTGCTACTTGCAACGATTATTACCATCAACTACATGTTAAGGCACTACATAGCCACATAACTCAAAGATATGCACAAATGCTACAGAGCAATATAACCAAAGAGGCGAGCATTAATCAAAAGATTGTTCCATTAACAAATGTATGTTCCAAATACATTGAAAGATAACAAAATATTCGTCCTAAGCCTAGTCAGTAGGAACAGGATCAGCAACCGGAGAAGGATCGACAGGAGCAGTATCAGCCACCTCAGTCGGTACAACCTCTTCCGTGGGATCGGCAGGGAGGACATCAGCCACTTCACCCTGGATGACAACCTCTGAGGGTTCAGATCCAGGCCGCACAATGGAGGAAACGTCTAGGTCAGGAAACTTGGCAAGAAGCCGAGAGCGGAAGTTATTAAACCCAAACGTAATCAAACGATGGGCCATTCCTTCCAGCTTCGACCTCATCTCTTCCTCATTGTCCATCAGTGCCTGCTCCACGGCTTCATCGAGCTGCCTACTGTGCTGGTACCGCAAGCCGTTCATCTCCACCTGCAACCTCCTCGCCCGCTCAACGGCAAGGTTCCTCTCCGACTCCATCACAGTCAAGGAGTTCTGACACTCCTTCAACTTCTCCGCAGAATCGTGAGCCTCCGACCGAGCAGTACCCAACTGGAGTCCCAGTTCGTCCAGATTGGCCCTAAGTTGGTCGAGCTCCTCCACAGATGGAGAAACCTCCACCAAAGCAGAAAGGGTATGCAAGGTCTGCATAACACAAAGAAAACGACTCAAACACCAGTAGAAACGCTTAAAGGTAAGGAAAATATGGTCCTAACGAGCTCACCTTAACCTGAAGAGCGGTCAAGTCAGCAAGCAGCTTCCCAGACGCTTGAGGCTTAATTTTAACTGAGCCTTTGGCCCAGAACTCACTCAGAATCTTCTTGGCTCCCTGACCAGCAACGTCAGGAGCCACCGATGATGATGCCTCCTTACCCGCTCGACGAGACGGGATTGGAGGAACCACCGTGATAGGGACGGGAGCCTCTTCCTCCCTCTCAGTAGGCCCGGGAGAGGACGAAATCAGCCTCCGCTTCTTCGGAACGGGAGGGACCACTGGAGGAGAAGCCTCCCCCACCGCAGGCAGTGATGGCCCGGACTCCCACTGAGCCATCACATTATCAGTTATCTCCTCGACACTACCCCTGGCGGCCATTAATTTATCAGGGTTGACAATGAAAGAATGATCCCTAATGCTGGGCTTCAAAAGCTTCTTATACTGCTTCTGAATCGCGGGAGAGAAATCTGGTCTCTTCCACGCACTCTTAACTGCAAAGCAAGCACAGAAATTGATCAGTTCGACAAATTGGCAAACAAAACGGAGTCAACGCAGCCACGGAAAAGTTAAGCCTCACCCCTTGGCCCAGTGGTTCGAGGGAATGTGGAAGGTTGACCCTCAAAGTTCTTGAATTCCCATCCTCCTTTAATAAAGAAGTACCATTTCTTCCAGGTCTTGTTGGAGGAGGGCACAGAAGTAAGGGGTCTGAACCCACTATCAAAAGACATGTAATAAAGGCCTTCCGCCTTTTGAAGTTTTAGATCCATATTGCTACGGATCAGGTCAAGAGACACCTCGACATTATTCATATGCCCTAATACGATAAAGCTCAACAGATGTCTCCAACTGTTAAGGTTCAGGTCTGCGGGGCACAGATCAAACCAACAAAAGAATTGTTTTATTATATCAGGAAAGGGGAGTGTAAGACCCAGTTCAAACCAGGCCAGATAGGCACAGATTTCTCCATCTCTAACATCGCCCGGGCGATCTTGAGAATCTGGGACCCTGAAAGCGACATTTTTGGGAAGTTTGAACTTCGCCCATAACTCCTTCAGCATACTTTCAGTAATTACACTCTCATCCTCTTCCCTGCGACCAGACCGACCAGAGGTCTCGCCAGCCCTGTTCGGGGGATCATCAAAAGCATCGACAATCCTGACCCCCGGACTAGAGGGAGGAACTACCATTCTATTTTCGTCAACATTCACTAATTGCATTTGAGGATCAGTCTCAGAAGGACTTCCCAAACCAGAGTGTGATTCTAAGCCAGACATGGCGAACAAGAGAAAGAGATGAAACGAACAAGAAGGAATGGAGAAGGGGACTAAAAGTCGAACCTGAAACCAAGAAAGAGTTATGAACACCGGGGATCCTCCAAAACTTCAAGATATGTCGAATGGCGGTCTGGTACTGTAGAAGTAAATGCAGAAGAAAGGTATGAAAGGCTTTTCCCTCTCTCTATATACACATTCGAAATATGAGCCTTCCAAGACGAGCCGACACAACGGTTGAAAGTAATGATGAGTTCTCGAGTATCGACTGCGCAATAAATGACGCGTTAAACCGGCGTCTTGAGAAATGGGAAGGCAAAACGTATGACTCTTCACAAAACCCTCAACCCTAGTTAAAACCCTAGCTTTTGACAAGGGCTCGGGGGGGGGAGTAGCTAATATACCATAAACAGACACACCAATCAGTTTGAGACACGTGTGCCTATCAGATTAACAAATCTCGAACCTACAGAGCTCATATATTTCGGTCATACAGAACAGCTATAAGCCTTCGGGGTATTCTCATATATGTCTATCATACAGAGCAGCCATAAGCCTTCGGGGCATTCTTATTTATGTATCATTCAGAACCGATGAACTCGGCCATACAGTACAGATGAAGCATTCAGGATATTCTCATGTACATCGTCCAGACCTCCTGTTCTGGACAGTATTTATTCGACACTGCATATATGGTTTCCTTAACAGCCGTTAAGCGGGGAATAAGGAAACAGCCTTCAACACGGAAACTACTATCTACGGTTATCTCCATCTACGATTCAATGCTCCACAAGGTAACTGCAAATCTCTGATGATCAAATCCCGATATTCGTGGCGGCAAAACCTAATCAAAATTAGGAGAACCACGGCTTATATATTAAACCCTAGAGGTACGCTTTGGATTCTTATGCTCATTCTTTGACTTTCAATACAATCTTTCAATTCCCTTACTTACTTAAGCATCGGAGCGGCTACCGCCGGAGCCAATCCGGTGGTCCTCTGATCATCTTTCTGAGTGTCCTACAGGTCACGGAGCCCTCACGTGTTGCGAGTCAAAAAGTGCAGCATCAAATAGTTCATTTGAATAAAGTGAAGGAAGAAGAGAGCATATGACAACATTAATTATGAAAAAAAAAGACAAGAGAAAAGGTAGTGTAATCTTTTCTTCATGTTTGAATAATTAATCAGAAGAAAGGATAGTAGAGAATAGTATAATAATCATCATATCTTATTTGAGAAAGATAAAAGAAATAAAAGAAATGAATAGAGTATTTTATTATGTATATAGAAAAGGTAAAATGGAAATTCAATTTTTAAATAAATAACAGCAAAGCAAAACAAGTAATAAGTAACTCTTTAATCATTTCTTTTCATCTCTTCTTACTTTTAGAAGGAGAGCAAAATCAGCTTTTAATTCCCTCCCTCTTTTTTATTTTTAAACTAAATATAAAATAAGCTCTCCTTGACACAAAACCAAAACATTATAGGAATTGAGCACATAGAATTTCTTGTATTGATACTTACTTAAGCAAGAGAATAAAATTTCTAAAATGAGAAACTGAATATTATTGATAAATTCAAAATAATAAGTCTACTACATCATATTTATAGAGTTAGAAAATTACTTTGAATAGGAAACCACTACACCTATCGTAATCCTAATAAAACTAGAAAAGTAAAGAAATTTGAATTAAATCAAATTGGAACTTTTTACAAAATTGAAAAGTAAATAAGATAAGAAGAAGATAGTCACAAACGATACCCCAATCCGAATTTTCCGTGCAAATTAAATAATTGACAAATTAAAACTTACTATAAATGATAAAAATATCAAATTATGACTAACTGAAAACCTAAACGCTTGAATTTAACCAAAATTAGTCATAAGTCATTGCCAAATGCAACACTTTGAATATATTGACTTCCCAAAATTAAAATATGATAGTTTCATGTTGAGGTGATAGATTCTATCACTTTTACCAAATAATTTGATGTCAATTTAAATTTTTTGCATTCCTATTCTTCCAAAAACTTGTCACTTGTTTTACATCATTCATTTTTTTCCCTCTTCCTCCCTTTCCTTGCCATTTATTATTTGTCACTAACACATAAATTTTCTTAGTTAATAAAGGAATTGAATATCCCGTTTGATCAATCTCTTTCACATATTGTTGGATTGGTGGCAGGGTGGAGCTAGGGTGGGGGCAGTGCGGGCACTAGCCCCTAGTGAATTTTTTTTAAAATTTTTTGATTAATTTAATATTTTAGAGATTTCCAAAAAAAAATTTAAATTTGTCCCCACCAAGTATTTTTTTTTTTTTAACTTGTCCCAGTGAGTTTGTATTTACAAATTTTTTGATTAGTTATATTTAGGGATAAGCCTTGAAAAAAAAATTAAATAATTAAATTACACTATTTCTATATGTTTAAGATTTTTAAAGTATTGATGTATTTAAATATTTTAGTTATATTTTTTTTTATTAGCGACACGATTTTATTTTTTAAATATTTCTTCAATTGCTTTATTGCTATTAAACTTTTATTTCACACTTGCGTTATTTAGATTTCAACTCAAATTTTGAAAACTTTTTTCCTTAATTTTATTTAATAGATTTATTGCATCTCTTATATTAGTGATTAATGAAAGAATTAAAAAAGAAAGTCTTGCTTTCTTCTAAATTGTTATGTATTTGTTAAAAGAAAACAACCTAGTTAAAGGCTTAAAGTCTAAAAATTTGGCATCTAAATGACAAAGAAGAAAATATATACATATGAATATAGTACTATATATTTCTTTCTTTTTCATTTTATATTTTTGACCCAAATCTCTATTGAAAGAAACGTCATTTAAGAATTCTAAATACTAATTTTCTTTTATTTTTTTTTATATGTGGACAGATAAAGAAAATTATCTTAATGTTATTCGAAGAATATTAAACAAAAAAGTAAAGTAAATGTACCTCTAAAAGATGTTAGAAAATATTTGTATCTTAAGTAGATAGTTATTATTAGCCTTTGTTCCATAACTCATCCAAATATATTACTGTAAATTAATTCATATAACTACTTTAGAAATAAATGAGAGAGATTGTAACGACCCATCTCCATGTGTCACAATATTATCTGCTTTGAGCACTTGCACTCTCATGGTTTTAAAATGTGTTGTGACATAAAGATGCTAAGCCTTACTTATGAATCATTTACCTTATCCTTTATCTTTTCCTTCCCCAAGCGATGTGAGATGTGCTTCAAGCCCCTCGCCCCTTGGAATTGCCATCCTTGACGGGGAGTGCCGACACCATCACCACGCTTCCGACTGGGGTCCGGCTTTGATACCATCTATAACGACTTGCCCCCTCACCCCTTGGGATTGCCATCCTTGGCGAGGAGTGCCGGCACCATCACCACACTTCCAACTGGGGTCCGGCTCTAATACCATCTGTAACAACTTGCCTCCACGTATCATAATATTGTCCGCTTCTTATGAATCCTTCACATTTCCCTTCTTCAAGCGATGTGAGTGTCGGCACCATCACCACACTTCCGGCTGAGGCCCGGCTCTAATACCATCTGTAATGACCTGCCTCCACGTGTCATAATATTGTCCACTTTGGGCCTTTGGACCCTCACAGCGATGTGAGATGGGCTCCATGCCCCTCTCCCCTTGGAATTACCATCCTCGATGGGGAGTGCCACCACCATCACCACACTTCTGGCTAGGGTCCGGCTCTGATACCATCATTAACGATTCGTCATAAAACGAGTTGTGGCATGGAGATACTAAGCCTTACTTATGAATCCTTCAACTTTCTCTTCCCCAGGCGATGTGGAATGGGCTCCAGGCCCCTCCCCCCTTAGAATCGTCGTCCTCGGCAGGGAGTGCTGCCACTATTACCACACTTCCGGCTAGAGTCCGGCTCTGATACCATCTGTAATGATTCGTCTCCACATGTCACAATATTTTCTACTTACCTTTCCCTTCCCCACGCGATGTGAGATGGGCTGCAGGCCCCTCTCCCCTTGGAATTACCATCCTCGGTGGGGAGTGCTGCCACCATCACCACACTTCTAACCAAGGTCCGGCTCTAATACTATATGTAACGACCTGCCTTCATGTGTCACAATATTGTCTGCTTTAGTCCCTTGCGTCCTCACGGCTTTAAAACGTGTTGTGACATAGAGATGCTAAGCCTTATTTATGAATCATTTACCTTTCCCTTCCCAGGCGATGTGAGATGCGCTCCAGGCCAATCGCCTAGGAAGGGAAAGAAGACTCATAGAAAATAGTTATAAAGATTTTTTAATGAGAATTAATATTTTAATAAAAGTAAAGTCAAAATTATGTATAAATATTTTTTTTTTTTTTGTAAATAATGATAGAAACTATATAAAATATGCCTAAGGGGGATGAATTTATTGTCGTCTGTTCATATTTGGTCTGCATCGGCTATTGGTGAACTTGCAAAACAAATGATAAAAAATTACGATGGGAGTCCGGTAATGCACTTTTCGATGATTAAATTTCGTTGCTGATTTAATGAGTAGATACCAACTAGTCAAAATGTCTTTTGTACATACCGTATTTACTTTTTATGAGATTAGTTTATAATATTTATGTACCTTTTGCATTCGATCCCGGTCGTTTTAGGATATATTATATATACAAAATGTGCTGCAATTTTTTAGTTATAATAAAAAAAATTATTAGTTGCTTGTATTTAAATTAATCTTACTTGTAAATATTATGATCAAATGCTTAAATATACATGCACTAATGTTAAATATTTTTAATTTTTCAAAGCTAAATTTTTCTTTATTTAAAAATAGAAATTAATTAGAAAGTCTGGAATTTTTTATCAAACTATTGTGATTTTGGTTTGATTTAATCAAACTTAAGTTTTTTTATATTATTTTTTAAATTCATGTAATTTTTGAAATCACATATTCTAGATACGATTTCAATGACAGTTTTTAAATAAAATTGTATTTTCAAGATACGATTTCAAACTAATAAAGATTTGAGACCAATACGAAATTTTTATTGGCTTGGACAAGTCTTTTAAAATTTTTCTTGATTTGAAATCGAATATTCACGATACGATTTTCAAATTGTATCTTCAATATGTGATTTCAGTAAAAAAAATTAACAGTCAAATTACAAGTTTAAAATATGATTTTTGAAACTACATGAATTTAAAAAATAATTAAAAAATTATGTACATCTAATTAAATAAAATCAAAACCATGTAAATTTGGAAAAAAAATCAGAAAGTATAACCAGATAATATTTTGATTATTCACAATATTTTAGCCTGACCATTAGAGACCTGCAGATAGAAAATGCTCCCTCCATTTCTGATTGGTGGTCACAATATGATTGACTTTACATAGAATTTAGGAATTATAAATACATGATGACATAAGTCTAACCATTAGACATATATAATATTTTGAAAACTTCCAAACATTCAAGTTGAAAATGAAGGGACGGTGAACATGATGGGCCTCAACTGGGAAAAACAGTTTAATGTTAAGGATGCATGAAATTTCTTTATTTTCTTGCAAAGTCGTCTGTGAAATATAGTTTATTTTTTAAAATAAGAAATTATTATCACATTATTCATATATGTCATAAACTAATTTAAAAAATCTCATATATTCTTATCACTGGAGTATACATAAAGACCTGCAGATAGAACATGCTCCCTCCATTTTTGATTGGTGGTCACAATATGATTGAGTTTACATGTAATTTAGGAAATATAAATACATGATGACATAAGTCTAATCATTAGACATATATAATATTTTGAAAACTTCCAAACATTGAAATTGAAAATGAAAGGACGGTGCACATGATGGGCATCAACCGGGAAAAACAGTTTAATGTTAAGGATGCATGAAATTTCTTTATTTTTTTGGTCGTTTGTGAAATGTAGTTTATTTTTTAAAATAAGAAATTATTATCACATTATTCATATATGTTATAAACTAATTTAAAAAATTTCATATATTCTTATCACTTGAGCATACATAGAGACCTGCAGATAGAAAATGCTCCCTCCGTTTCTGATTGGTGGTCACAATATAATTGACTTTACATGAAATTTAGGAATTATAAATACATGATGACATAAGTCTAAACATTAGACATATATAATATTTTGAAAACTTCCAAACATTGAAGTTGAAAATGAAGGGATGGTGAACATGATGAGCCTCAACTGGGGAAAACAGTTTAGTGTTAAGAATGTATGAGATTTTTTTATTTTCGTGCAAAGTCGTCTGCGAAATGTAGTTTATTTTTTAAAATAAAAAATTATTATCACATTATTCATATATGTCATAAACTAATTTAAAAAATTTCATATATTCTTATCACTAGAGTATACATAGAGACCTATAGATAGAAAATGCTCCCTCCGTTTCTGATTGGTGGTCACAATATGATTGACTTTACATGAACTCTAGGAATTATAAATACATGATGACATAAGTCTATCCATCAGACATATATAATATTTTGAAAACTTCCGAACATTGAAGTTGAAAATGAAGGGACGGTGAACATGATGGGCCTCAACTGCGGAAAACAATTTAGTGTTAAGGATGTATGAAATCTCTTGATTTTCTTGCAAAGTCGTCTGTGAGATGTACTTTATTTTTTAAAATAAAAAATTATTATCACATTATTTATATATGTCATAAACTAATTTAAAAATTTTCATATATTCTTATCACAAGAGTATACATAGAGACCTGCAGATAGAAAATACTCCCTCCGTTTCTGATTGATGGTCACAATATGATTGACTTTACATGAAATCTAGGAATTATAAATACATGATGACATAAGTCTATCCATTAATTAGAAATATATAATATTTTGAAAACTTCTGAACATTGAAGTTGAAAATGAAGGGACGGTGAACATGATGGGCCTCAACTGGGGAAACAGTTTAGTGTTAAGGATGTATGAATTTTCTTTATTTTCTTGCAAAGTCGTCTGCGAAATGTAGTTTATTTTTTAAAATAAGAAATTATTATCACATTATTCATATATGTCATAAGCTAATTTAAAAAATTTCATATATTCTTATCACTAGAGCATACATAGAGACCTGCAGATAGAAAATGCTCCCTCCGTTTCTGATTGGTGGTCACAATATGATTGACTTTACATGAACTCTAGGAATTATAAATACATGATGACATAAGTCTATCCATCATACATGTAAAATATTTTGAAAACTTCCGAACATTGAAGTTGAAAATGAAGGGACAGTGAACATGATGGGCCTCAACTGCGGAAAACAATTTAGTGTTAAGGATGTATGACATTTCTTGATTTTCTTGCAAAGTCGTTTGTGAAATGTACTTTATTTTTTAAAATAAAAAATTATTATCACATTAATTATAGATGTCATAAACTAATTTAAAAAATTTCATATATTCTTACCACTAGAGTATACATAGAGACCTGCAGATAGAAAATGCTCCCTCCGTTTTTGATTGGTGGTCACAATATGATTGACTTTACATGAAATCTAGGAATTATAAATACATGATGACATAAGTCTATTCATTAATTAGACATATATAATATTTTGAAAACTTCCGAACATTGAAGTTGAAAATGAAGGGACAGTGAACATGATGAGCTTCGACTGGGAAAAACAGTTTAGTGTTAAGAATGCATGAAATTTTTTTATTTTCCTACAAAGTCGTCTATGAAATGTAGTTTATTTTTTAAAATAAAAAATTATTATCAAATTATTTATATATGTCATAAACTAATTTAAAAAATTTCATATACTCATATCACTGGAGTATACATAGAGACCTGCAGATAGAAAATGCTCCCTCCGTTTCTGATTGGTGGTCACAATATGATTGACTTAACATGAACTCTAGGAATTATAAATACATGATGACATAAGTCTATCCATCATACATATATAATATTTTGAAAACTTCCAAACATTGAAGTTGAAAATGAAGGGACGGTGAACATGATGGGCCTCAACTGGGGAAATAGTTTAGTGTTAAAGATGTATGAAATTTCTTTATTTTCTTGCAAAGTCGTCTGTAAAATTTAGTTTATTTTTTAAAATAAGAAATTATTATCACATTATTTATATATGTCATAAACTAATTTAAAAAATTTCATATATTCTTATCACTAGAGTATCATAGAGACCTGCAGATAGAAAATGCTCCCTCTGTTTCTGATTGGTGGTTACAATATGATTGACTTTACATGAAATCTAGGAATTATAAATACATGATGACATAACTCTAACCTTAGACATATATAATATTTTGAAAACTTCCAAACATTGAAGTTGAAAATGAAGGGACGGTGAACATGATGAACCTCAACTGGGAAAAACAGTTTAGTGTTAAGGATGCATGAAATTTTTGTATTTTCTTGCAAAGTCATTTGTGAAATGTAGTTTATTTTTAAAAATAAGAAATTATTATCACATTATTTATTTATGTCATAAACTAATTTAAAAAATTTCATATATTCTTATCACTAGAGTATATATCTGTCAAGTTGAGTCAAGCTGCAGTAGAACCTGTCAAGGGTGAAACCAGATAAAAAAAAATTAGGGAGAGTTAGAATTTTTGGAAGAAGAATTTTAGGAGAGAATTTTATTTTATTCTAAACTTTTTTGAAAGGGATATTTACATGTAAACTTTTTTTCTTAAGCAAAATTTAGTTGGGAAATTTTTTTTTAGTTCTCAAAATTAGAAGCAAAATTTACATATAAACATTTTTTTTTCCAAAATTTGGGGAGGGCTGTAGCCCCCAACCCAACACATACATCCGTTTTTGGAATCGGACCGACCAACCTTATGCGATTTTGAAAAAAGAGAATCGAAACCAAAATTGTGAATTGTCAGACCCGATCCAATCTGAATTAATTTTTTTCGAATTGGATCAGGTCAGTTAAATTTTTTTTTTTATTTACTCTTTTTTTTGGCTGTTTCCACCTTATTCAATAAAAATCTATGATCAAATAGTTAAAGTTTCCAGTAAGGTGTGTTAATCACTGCTTCATTTTGTTTGAACCTTGCGAGTGGACCTTTTCTTTGCTGCAATTGGAAGATCTTGGTGTGGGATCCATTTGTGTGACGCTTGTATGGAGAAGCCTACTTCAGCATTTAACTCTCTATGGGAAGCATCCATTTGATTAAAGATGATATAATTGATTATGTTGTGTTGGAAAAGTCTGAAAACCCCAATTGTGTAAAGACATCAAGGCCAAGACATAATCACTCAAACGAATCAAAACAGAGTATCTCAAATTGACACCATCAGGTTTTGGCATCTTTTGATTCTTTCCTAATAATTGGTATATCGTATAATTTATGATGTAGAGTCTATACATATATATATATATATATATCACAAATATATATGTGATATATATGATATATATAGATATATATATAATTTTCAAGAAACTTTTTTATTTCAAAAAGTATGATTTTCGGTTTATTGATTCTAGAACAAACTCAATCCGAAGTATTTTTGAAACCGACCTTCCTGATTAATTTAGTGCGAGTTTATAGTTCTCGATTTTTTTGTACACCCCTACTTACCACGAGACTTTTTTTTTCCTCAACTGGGATATGTGACGACTTGCAAGAAAGTAGAATGAAAAAAAATTTTGAATGGTGATGTAATAATTTATCTTTTAAATAATATTTTAATATGTGTGATATAATTAATAATTTTTTAGTAAAACATAATACAAATATATATAAAACATAATAAAAGAATATATTACTACTTGATGTATCAAAAAAACATATCTAAACTCCTTGAAGGAACTCGATAATCAGATATGAGTTATTTCTGAGCACTTCTTTGAACCTTATGAACCTAGATTAAGTTGGGTTCGCCTATGGTTGGATTAAGTTTTAACTCTATATGGTTGATAGTCTAACTAGGGTAGTGACCCATTGATAAGTTTGGTTAATTTCAAACTCTAATTCAAGTCTAATTCAAGTCATGTTTTACGACTTGCAAAATACTATTTAAAAAGGTACACTGCTCAATTCTAAATTTGATAAAAATAAATTTTTAATTTAAATACATATTTTAATTATAATCTATCACGTATATAATATATATATAATTTTTAATTTTTTTATATTTTTAATTTTTTTATTAAAATTAAATAATTATAAACGTATATAATATATATATATAATTTTTAATTTTTTTATATTTTTAATTTTTTTATTAAAATTAAATAATTATAATATATATATATATATATATATATGTGATTGAATGTATAACATATTAAAATTATGACATACACATACCTGTCTAGTCAAGTACGCCCATCAAAAAAATATAAGTCGATAATGTTATGCCGGCAATTCCCTTGGCCTCTCAGAAAGGTGTCACACGAGTCACACATGTAAAATGTAGAGCCGTCCGGAAACGTCACTAGTGCTCAAGCCTCCCTATAAATACTCTCCATCCCCCCGCTGGAAAACCCAGCTCCTACGTACACCTCCCCGCTTTCTCTTTCATAAACCAGCTCCGTCCCCATATTTCTTCTCTCTCTCTCTCTCTCTATAAAGAAGAAGATTACATGGATTCTAGAGAATTTTCTGTGGAGGTAATGAGGAAGGAAATAGTTTCGGCAGTATTACCAGTGCAAGAGCAGTGGCTGGCACAGTCGAACTTGGACTTGCTCTTGCCTCCGGAAGACGTGGGAGTTTTCTTTTGTTACAAGAAGCCCACCGGAAGTAGTTTTGGCTCAATGGTGGGTCTTCTTAAGAAGGCCATGGCACAAGTATTAGTGTCATACTATGCGTTTGCTGGAGAGTTTGTGCAGAACAGTGTGGGCGAGCCTGTGCTCCTTTGCAACAACCGTGGGGTGGATTTCTTAGAAGCTTTTGCCGACGTAGAGCTCCAACACATCAACTTGTACAATCCTGATGAGAGCATTCAAGGCAAGCTGCTCCCGGAGAAGAAGGAAGGAGTGCTCTCCGCCCAGGTTTGTATTGAAATATATAATATTACATTTATGGCCTTCCCTTCCCTTCCCTTCCCTTTTAAACCGCATCCGACTATTAATTATTATGGTATTTCAGTATACCGTTCAGGATTTATTGTTATTAATTAACATCGATTTGAGTTTATAAAAATATTTCAAGCACACGTTTCCAGTTCTTCAATAAATTAAATATTACCGAGATAAAAGGGAAAAAAGAAGAAGAACAGTCACATGTTTTGAGTTTATAAAAGAGTCGTAGAAAAGAAAATTTAAACTTTCTACTGTATATATTTTTATATATAATATGTAACATAATGTATAAATAATATACGATACAAAATTAGTTGGTTTATGAAGGAGAATATAGATGGCAAGTATATTGGGTTAAAGACCACACCCCATTGTGGTGATTCTGGTCAAGTATATATATTGACAAAGATTACATTGTATTCCCTAAATTGTAGGGATTGATAGTGATGACAGAAATATATTTGGCTAAACTAAAGGAAATTTACAACGGTTATAATTAAGAGAGAATCATGGTGGGATACACGGCTGGAACAGCTGAAGTTCTATTTTTGGTAGAAATCATATCTGATTGGGAGTCATAATTGGTGGTGTTTGAATTTGATTTGAACGCTGACTTTCCATGGTTATCACACCCCCGCAAGCTGATGGGCCGTGAGCGAACCATAAGCTTGTTTGTTAATAGAAGGAATCGAGACTTTGAGAGACCTTTAGTAAAGATGTCGGCGACTTGATCTGTAGTGGAGATATATCAGACCTCGAGTTCCTTACGGACCACTTTGTCACGAACATAATGATAGTCAACCTCCAAATGTTTGGTTCTAGCATGGAAGACCGGGTTCGATGCCAATGAGATGGAGCTGATATTGTCACACCAAAGGCGAGGAGTTGAAAGACATATTCCCAAGTCTTTAAACAAGGATCTAATCCATGAGAGTTCAGCTGCAGTGTAGGCCAGTTGACGGTATTCAGCTTCGGTGCTTGATCTTGATACAGTACGCTGTTTCTTGGCACTCCAAGAGATGGGATTATGACCAAGATAGACACAGTAGCCACCTGTAGAGTGACGATCATCTGGACAGCCTGCATAATCTGCGTCAGAGTAAGCTTCCAACATCAAAGATCCGGGTTGGTAGAAGAGCCCATGGTCAGGAGTGGCCTTTAAATAACGCAGTATACGTTTCACAGCAGTCCAATGATTTGTTGTTGGTTGATGCAGAAATTGACACACTTGATTAACAGCAAAGCATATATCTGGACGAGTCAGTGTCAAGTATTGTAGGGCGCCAACAACACTGCGAAATTCTGTGGGATCCGAAAGAGGGTCGCCATCATTGAGACTGAGTTTCTTACCAGCAGGAGCAGGAAAAGAGATTGGCTTGACATCCTGAAAGTTTGTTCGAAACAGTAAATCCATAGTGTACTTGGTTTGAGTGAGATGCAAACCAGTTGTGCTGTATACCGCCTCTAGACCAAGGAAATAGTGTAGTGGTCCCAAATCTTTCATAGAGAACAATCTGCCCAGGTTCTGAATAAGACTAGAAATATGGGAAGAGCTAGTGCCTGTAATTAAAATGTCATCAACATATATAAGCAAAACAATGAGCAAATCACCCTGATGAAATGTGAATAGAGAATAATCTGCTTTGGACTCACAAAACCCAAGTTCCTCTAAATAATCAGAAAATCTTGTAAACCATTGACGTGGTGCCTGTTTTAAACCATAAAGGGACTTATGAAGTTTGCAGACATGGTTAGGATAGTTTGGATCAATGAAGCCTGAAGGTTGTCTCATATATACTTCCTCGGATAAGATCCCATGCAAAAACGCATTTTGAACATCCAATTGTCGAATTGGCCATTTGTGATGGACAGCTAAAGCAAGTATAATGCGAATAGTGGAATGCTTCACAACCGGACTAAAGGTTTCTGTATAATCAATGCCCTCTTGTTGGTGATATCCATTCGCTACTAGGCGGGCCTTGTAGCGTTCAATAGTGCCATCCGAACGCTTTTTGATTTTGAACACCCATTTGTTAGGTAGGATGTTCATATCCGAAGTAGGTGGTACCAATGACCAAGTACCGCTTTGTTGCAAAGCATTAAACTCAACACCCATTGCTTTACGCCATTCCTCATATTTTGCAGCTTGAGTATAACATGTGGGTTCTAAAAGAGTGGGATCATAAGTTACATTCAAGGCATACTTTGGATTTGGTTTAGAGATTCCAGCTTGTCTCCTAGTAACCATAGGGTGGAGATTAGTGGTTGGGGGAGAAGGTTCGGTAATGAGAGGATTGGGGATTGGAGTAGTGTGTGGTTGGGTAGGTTCGGTAATGATAGGAGGAGGGATGAGGATATTTGGAGTTGGTGTGATGGATGGAGGAGGAACATTGGGTGGGTTTTGGGTAGGTGGGTTTGGAGGTGGTATGGATGTATTTGGAGAGCCAGTAGAAGCTAATGGTATATGGGGCAAAGGTTCAGTAACTATCTCTAGTGGTGAATTAAAATCTGGTGAAGCCGTCTCTGCAGAAAGAGTGTCAGTGGTCTCTTGAAATGGAAATGATAACTCATCAAAAATAACGTGACGGGACAAATAAATACGACCTGTACTTTGATCAAGACAGCGGTATCCTTGGTGGTTAAGAGAGTACCCCAAAAACACACACCGCTTGGAACGAAATTGTAATTTATTTGTATTGTAAGGTCGTAAATAAGGAAAACATGCACATCCAAATATGCGAAGAGTATCATATGAGGGAGATTTGTGAAATAATTTTTCATATGGACTGAGGGACTGTAAGACACGAGTTGGCAGACGATTTATTAAATATAATGCAGTTTGAAAGGCATCTACCCAATAATTGGATGACATATGAGCATGGGCAAGAAGTGTGAGCCCAGTGTCAACAATGTGACGATGTTTTCTTTCTGCGACCCCATTTTGTTCAGGATGACCTGGACAAGAGGAGCGGAATCCAATACCATTATGAGCCAAATAATTTTGAAACTTTCTTTTTGTATATTCACTCCCACCATCAGATTGAAACATTTTTATTTTGGATGAAAAGAGATTTTCAACATGTAGTTTAAATTTGAGGAAGATATCGAACACTTCATGTTTATATTGCATTGGAAAGATCCATGAGTATCGTGAAAAATCATCCACAAATAAAACATAATATTTTGATCCTTTGATTGAAATAATAGGAGAAGTCCAAACATCTGAGTGAATTAATTCCAAAGGAAATTTTGATATGGAATCCGACAATTGAAAAGGTAACTTAGTACTTTTACCCAAAGGACATGAATTACAAAATGGAATGGAATGATTACCATGCATGAGAAGACATTTATTTGAAATAAGATGTGACAAAGTGTTGTTGGCAGGATGACCCAACCGAGAATGCCAAATTGGGACGCTAACACGAACACCAACCAATGCAAATGGACGACCCGATTTTGTAGAGATTTGGGTATGAATGCGAAAGGGGTAGAGACCATGTTCACTCTTCCCGCGGAAAAGCGTCTTCCCCGTCTTTACATCCTTCACATAGAAACAGTCAGAATAAAAAACAAAGTAACAGTTATTATCCCGTGTGAATTGATATATGGACAAAAGATTAGCAGCAATGGAAGGGCAATGCAAAATATTTTTCAAGGCAAAGGTGGAGGAACCACAAGTGAATTTACTAGAGCCAGTATGAGCAATAGTCAAACCTACACCATTACCTACAGCAACATGATCTTTTCCCTGATATTCATTGTGAATGGCCAAATTTGTAAGATCAGCAGTAATATGGTTCGAGGCACCAGAATCTGAAATCCATGTGGTTGATGGAATGTTGGAGGAGGCAATAGCAGCCATTGCCGTAAGTTTCTGAGTTGGGATTCTGCCTTCATACGCATGGTTCATGCGTTGATAGCAATCAAGGGCACTGTGCCCACTGCGATTACAGATTTGACATGGAGGACGTGAAGGCATAGGAACAGAGTTACCAAAAGACACTGAACCTGATTGTGGTTGGGACCAATTTTGATTCCGACGGAAACCAGATGGTCCCCTGCCGCGCATATTGGATCCACGGTGGTGCACAGGATTACGACCACGGTTGGTGCTGTGGGTAGCTTTGGGTGCGTACATGGCAGTGGGACTTGCCTCAAGAGATGGTGTTTGTTGCGCCTTGAGCCTCATCTCTGCATTAAGCAATAAAGCGACAAGATCGTCATAGGATATAGAAGTGTCACGGGCTTGTGCAGAACTTACGGTAACTTCATATGCCGGGCCGACATTGTTCAGGATTATGTTGACAAGGTCATCATCGTCAACTGGTTTTCCTGCTAAGGCAAGATTATCAGCAATCTGATTTATCTTGTCCACAAAATCGGAGATGGAAAGTCCGTCCCCTTTCACAGTGAGTAAGTCATGCCGGAGCTGCAAAATTCGATTTTTCGACTGAGAAGCATATCTCTTCTCAAGTGAGGACCATGTAGCTTGTGAAGATGTGAATCGAGCCACTGTAGATAGTACAGTTGGAGAAAGAGAGTTGTTGATCCAACTAAGGATCATCTGGTCCTGTTGATGCCAGGTATCGTACCGAGGATCCACTTCAGTTGTTACGGTGCCATCAGTATTGCGTTTGAATTCTGGTGGGCAAGGATTTGTACCTGTGACAAATCCCATCAAATTCTTGCTTTTTAGAATCGGAACAATTTGGGCAAGCCATAGTGGATAGTTGGTTCTGTCAAGTTTGATAGACATGAACCCGGAATGGCTGGGAACTACAGCACCAGCAGAGGAATTGATGGCTTCCATGGAGAAAAGAAAAAAAATTGTGTATAGTCGTTAGACGTATAGCTCTGATACCATGAAGGAGAATATAGATGGCAAGTATATTGGGTTAAAGACCACACCCCATTGTGGTGATTCTGGTCAAGTATATATATTGACAAAGATTACATTGTATTCCCTAAATTGTAGGGATTGATAGTGATGACAGAAATATATTTGGCTAAACTAAAGGAAATTTACAACGGTTATAATTAAGAGAGAATCATGGTGGGATACACGGCTGGAACAGCTGGAGTTCTATTTTTGGTAGAAATCATATCTGATTGGGAGTCATAATTGGTGGTGTTTGAATTTGATTTGAACGCTGACTTTCCATGGTTATCAGTTTAGGTCAAACTTAAATTAATGTCTTCACACTGATAACTGAAAATATATATTCATTCTGCCCTATTTTAAGAATTTTTTATTTCATTTTGGAATGTTTCAATTTAAGAATCTCATTTAAAAAATCAATGTACTTTAACTTAAAAATTTTCAAAACTATCCTTTATTATAATATATAAAATAACACATTAGAAGTTAAATGAGTGTATTATTAAAAATTTAAACAATTTCTAAACAATAAATTAATCTCTCTTAAAAAGTTAGAATTTCAAAAAGAATCTCTTAATTTAGGACAGAGAAAGTATATTATAAGTATTAATATATATGTAATAAAATTTATATTTTAAGTATATGAAAAAACAATATTTTTTACGTGAATATGAAATATTTAAAGTTATAGTAGTTTTCATTTTTAATAATGAATTTAAACTTTTGGTTCACTGAAAATGATAAAAAAAAATTTCAATAAGAAAAGATAACAACTCAACGAGTACTACATTCCATATTTCCTACATTGGGTAGAAGTTAAAACACAAAAGTGGTGTTAATTTATAAAAGCAAGTATTCCCTTTTACACTTCACGATTTCATGTAGTAAGCATATAGAAAAGAATTACATGTGTTATACAAATTTTGACACAATTAAATAATTGTTTCATCTTTTAATTAAACTATATAATTTAATTTCGATGTTTGGACATGATACAATACTATTGACATTTTTAAGTCGTGACATTCATGTTTTCTTACAACCTAACTCATCAATCATGAAGAAAATAATTTTTATAATTTTTTTCATTTTACCTATTTTCAATCAAACAGAATCGGGCTTTTAATTACTGGGTGGTAAAGATATTTGAATAAAAAATTTCAGAATTATTTATATTTCTTTAAAAATTGTAATTATATATATATATAGATATATATATTTATATTAATTTGTTTTACGGTTCTTCTACTTAGATTCATTCATGAGAAGAAAGATTGCAGATAATCAATCGACAAAATATGAGTTGTAGATTAAACAAATATCAAAGGAAAATATTATGAATTTCTGATTTATATTTTTAATTTAATGTTGGATATAATGTATCATCATGTAATATTTTTTAATTTCATATGATAAGATTTTTAAAACTATAACTAAATAATAAATCAAATTAAGGATATAATTAAAAATACAAATGAGAGATATATATGTAACATTACATGAGTTTTTTTCCCTCTTTATTTTATTTTTTTATAGTATAAGCACTCAATTACACAAGAAACACATATTCTACGAAAGAGTTAAGATGCGATTCCCAACCCACGGATCCGAATCCGACACTTGTGTTCCCATCTGCTTTGTTTGATTGGCACGAAGATTTTAATATATATACACTTGTGTACACATGAATTTGTACTTTTAAAATCATTTTCTTTTATTTTTGTGCCTTTAATTATGCAGTAGAATTTGGATCCAATCAATAACGTGTTCTTCTATGAAATGCTTTCTCTAAAATTATGTTTTACATTTAACACATGATTATAGAAAGTGATAAAGTTTAAATATTTTTAATTTTTAATAACATATTTTACAAACTAATTAATAATTTATTTTTCTATTATTTTACTTTTACTCAAATAAGGAGCATGACAATTATTAAATGATTATTTAGAATTATGGTTTCAAGTAGGCCTGACAAAAGAGATGGATTGGACATGTTTTAAACGAATTGAAAATGGATCGGGTCAAAATGAATTAGTTCACATACGGATTGGATTAATCCGAATCTAACTTGTTATTATTTTTTTTCATCCTAATAAAAAAATATTATTTTTTAAATAATCACAATAATTGTTTTATTCTGAATCTCTAAAAAATCCAACAAAACACCATAACTAAAAGAAAGTCAAGAATACAATTAAAAAATTAACAGATCGATTTGATTTTGATTTAAAATTCTAATAAACCGAACCAACCCGAGAAACAAATTCTCACTATTTTTAAAAAAAAAATTAATATGTATATATATGAATATTATATATACATACACATATATACAATATATTATGTGTATGTATATATGTATATATATACTGTATACATATAAAGAATATAATTTATATATATGTCATGTATAATTACATGAAACTACTCATTAATATTTTTAAATAATTAAAAGTTTATCAATTTTAGAGAGAGATAATGAATTTTGAGTTTCACAATTATCAAATTGTTTATGAAGTGTCCACTAATTATCATAGTTATATAGTTTATCACTTTACTAGGTTTAATTTATAATATATATTCAAGCATTGTAAGTGTCTAATATATATATTACACACAGACAAATTATGCATTTTTAATTTAAATTCACAAAGATTTTATATACATTATATAAATACATAATTTTTTGAGACTAGTTTACCGATAAAAATAAAATAAAAATTTGGGATTAGTTTGAAGGCAAAAAAAAAAAACTTAAGTTGAACGGGTTGAACCTACTCAACTTGACCTAAATCGGTGTTGTTCCGTTTTATTAGACTTGCGGTATATATATATATATATATATATATATATATATTATTTTATTTTTTTTCAAACAGAGATATATATATATATTTATATATTCTTAAACTATTTTATTTTGTTTGTGTTCTCAATCTGTGAAATACTTATGTTTAATCCGTATTGATTCGTTAAATTGACAAATTTTTTATTATCTAATCCGTTTATGACTTACTAACTAAATAAGTTACTCATAACTATTAATGAATTGACAAATTATAATGAATTGACGAATCTAAATAATATTTACCGACTCTAATTCTAGAAATCATATGCATATCATACAGTAGGAATTATCGGAGTGGAACAATTAAATATTATTTTATAAGGAATTATTTTTTTCTTGTTTGTGCCCAATGGTAGAGCAAAATTATTCATTACTTCGGAATCATTGGCCCAGTGGTCAGACTTTAAGCACCCAACAGATGGCCGTCGCTTGTTCAAATAGTAGCCCTCACTTTTAGGTATATACGTTCACAAATCAACTTAAATGTAGTACTATATGTCTTTTAATTATTTTCAATTATTTTTATATTATATGAATAATAAGTTACTTCCAATTTATTTAAAGGCTGTTGAAGAATTAAATTCATAATTATTTTTTTATTACATGAATACTAAGTTACTCTCATTTAACTTAAAGGGTGATGAAGAATTGAATTTATTATTATTTTTATCCACGTAATATAAAAAATTGAAAAATCACAAATTTTAATTTTTTTGAAATATATAGTAAATGAATAGGTGTATGACAATGATGTTTCATTTTTTTATTTCTATTTTCTCTCCACTTCATTTTTTTTTGGAATCTCTGACACCTCCACTAACCTCACCTAGCTTTTACTTCAAAATATAATACAAAATATAGAAAATAAAAAATAAAAAATGCTAGAGAATTTTAGTTTTTGTTTTTAATATATTGTGTCATCATACGAGCATAATATAATTTTTAAAATAATCGTGTCATGTCGTATTAAAAAAATAATTAAAACATATAAATTTGAATTATTTACTATTATTTATTAAAAATAATATTCTTTTCGTCCCATTTTAAGAGTCCTTTATTTTATTTTAGACTGTCTCATTTTAAGAGTCCTATTTGAAAAGTCAACGTACTTTTAACATATGAATTTTTAAAATTATCATTTATTACACTTAATATGAACATAATTTACAATTAAATGAGAGTAATATGAGAAATTTAAATAGTTTCAAAATAATAAAATAATACTTCTTAAAAAATTATAATTCTCAAATGAGATTTTTATTTTGGAACGGAAGGAGTATTTAGAAAAATACTTTTAAAGGATAGGTGGTGTGCATGAAGAAAGAATTTATCTATACAAGTGTTACAATTTTAGTACGCCATATGTGTAATTATGTGTATATCATATGACTATTTAATTTTAATATAAAAATTAAAAATTATGTGCATCGTATATATAATAGATTATGATTAATACACATATAATTTGGAGCGAAATATTATCTAAAAAATTATCAAACAATCTTTGAACTTAATCAAGTGGGATGGACGGACACTAGTAAGCGCCATGCAATTAATCTTAGACTTAAGCATATATAATAATGAATGAGTTGATTAATTGCTTAAATAATTGGAGGTATAATTTTATTTATAATAATTATGGAATTAGATATGATATGGTGACATGCAGGTGACAGAGCTGAAATGTGGAGGGGTGGTGGTGGCATGCACGTTTGACCATCGAGTGGCTGATGCCTATTCGGCCAACATGTTTCTTGTATCGTGGGCTGAGATAGCTCAGTCCAAACCACGACTCTCTGTCCTGCCCTCGTTCCAAAGATCGCTGCTCAGCCCTCGGTTTCCTACCTGCTATGACTCCTCCCTTAACGACATGTATGTGCCCATCTCCGCTCTATCACCACCGCCTCAACTCGCCAACTCCTCCTCCAATGATCCAATCATAAGTCGCATATACTACGTTAAGGCCGACCAGCTCAGTTCGCTCCAGTCATTGGCTAGCAGCAACGGACGCAAGAAGACTAAACTTGAGGCGTTCAGTGCCTTGTTGTGGAAGACGATTGCTTCAGGAGAAGATGCGAGCGGCAAGATATCCAAGATAGGAATTGTGGTTGATGGGAGAAGTAGGCTTGGCGAAGGAGACGACGAAAAGGCAAAGATAATGGGTGCATATTTTGGGAATGTGTTGTCCATTCCGTTTAGCGAAAAGAGAAGTGGCGAGCTGAAGGAGAGACCGTTGAGCTGGGCGGCAGATGCGATTCACGAATGCCTGGAGAAAGCAGCGACCAAGGAGCATTTCCAGGGGCTCATAGATTGGGTGGAGGCTCACCGCCCGGAGCCGGCTTTGGCAAAGATATACGTTGGAAATGGGAAGGAGGATGATGGGCCGGCTGTGGTAGTGTCGTCGGGGCAGCAGTTCCCAGTAGCAAAGGTGGATTTTGGGTGGGGCAAGCCTGCATTTGGGTCATATCATTTCCCATGGGACGGGGAAGCAGGCTACGTAATGCCCATGCCTAGTCCAAGGGGAAATGGTGACTGGATTGTATACATGCACATTTTGAAAGGGCAATTGGAACTGATTGAGATTCAGGCGGCTCATCTGCTTAGGCCCTTGACTTGTGATTATCTTAATATTTGATTTTATTACTATATGATATCAGCCAGTGGCTGGGATGGGGTTGGTGTTCTTGGACGTTAATTTGAATTCTTCCAATGTGTGGTCACCCTCAGTAGACCATATTTTCTATTTTCTGTAATCTGTGACTGTGAATGGAGTTATATTTGTACTTGACTTCCCTTTGAACGAATCTATATGGTATATATATTTAAAATCTCTTCACCTACCTCTTTGCCCTCAATTATGAGCGTGAGTTTTTTTTTTCTATGCAAAATGCCAATCACCCTTTTCTTTTTGGAGGAGAAACGACAAAGACGCTACTGTAGATTTTCTTACTTATTATGATTAATGTTATTTTGGTAAGTAAGCTTGTATTACAACTTAAAAGAGAAAAACAGAGGACAGAAGACGCGCGCAGCCAACAGAAGTTAACAAGACAAATTCCCCACCAAAAAAAAAAATAAAAAAATTCAGACACCCTACCCACAACCCCACAGCAAGCAATAAATATAAAGACAAAGCTACAAAGGGTGGAGAAAAGGAAAAAAACAAAAATGAAAGGAAGAAAGTAAACCGGCCAGCAGGCGAGCAGAAATATTATTCGTCCCAAAAGTAATTTCTAAAAGTGACATGACATGTGATATTGGGTATATATCAATATTATAAAATGATATAATTCTAATTTAAAAAAATGACCCATCATTTAGTAGATTATCTTTTAATACATAAATTTGGGAAGAGTTTAGTGACGCCAATAAACCAGTAAAATCTATTATATCCTAAAGTATTACAAATTTTGAATCCCACCTTAAAACTTCTCCATTTTTCAAATTCGGTTGACAATAATATGGCAAAATTTAAATCTTATTATCTATATAGTTGTAATCTATTGAAATAGTTTTTACTACTTTTAATGTCAAATATAATAATAAAAATTACATTGTCATTTTTTGGCATACCATTAGAGCAATTGTTTTTTACATTCTAACAAAATTTTAGAATTGGCATTATATTTGACACATGCATTTGAGAAACTCTTAGCTTGGATTAGTTACTTTTTTTAGTTAGTGCAGAGCTCTCCAACGGACATTTTAACTCCATCCTTTATGTGAGTCTCACATTCCTTTTATTATCTTTTTTTTCTCTATCCTCTATTTTTTTCTTCTTTCTCTCCACTTTCTTGTATAAAATATTAAAATAAGGAATATGTAATAACCTGAAATTTTTTTTTTTTATATAAATAAAATTTTTAAGTTATTATTATTAATATTATTATTATTATAGTGAGTTGTGTGAATATATGTGTACATGTATGCATGTGATAGATATGTATCTATGTATGTATGTGTAAGTGTGTATTAAAAATTGTTAAATTATATGTGTATGTATATATATATATATATGTGTGTGTGTGTCAGGTGTGTGCCGTGTGTGTGTGTATGTATTGAGTGTGGCATACTCAAGAGAGCATGCTTGAGGTGGTGCATGGCAGTGGGTGTGTAAGGGGTTAGGTGAGTGCATGAGTAGGATTTTGTGTGTATAAGTGAGTGAAGAGAGTGGGGAGGAGCAGATCTGTCGTGGGATTTTAGAAAGAGAGAGAGAGAAGTGTAGAGAGAGAAAGTGAAAGGAAAGAGAGGGAGTGATGTGTATGTGCTCTGGTTTTTGAAAGAGAAGCAGAAAGAGGGAAGCTAAGGAGGCCAAAGGGGAGAACAGAGGCAAAGCAAGAGGAGAGAAGCACCATCACAGGGTTGGAAACCCATAACTGTAAGCTTTCTCTCTCTAGAAAAATCTCTCAAATATCCAACTTGTTTTGTAGCCTATTGTTTAGATTTAATTGTTGGGACTTATAGTGCATGAAATATGGAGAATTTAGGGACAAGAATCAACCAAAATGGTTGAGAAATGAGAGAGAAAAAGGGAGTAACAGGTCACGGCCATGGGGGAGAAATCCAGGTCTTTCATCACGATTGGGAGGTTCAAAATGGTATTAAAACGTTCCAAAAATGTTTTAGAATGATTTGAAATTGAAAGAGGCTTCGAAAACACCAAGAAAATCAAGTTTGAAAACTTGATTTTCTGTAAATTCCGGCCATCGGCGCCGGAGAAGGCGACCGGAGCTTCGCCGGAAAAACGGGGGGGGGGGGGAAGATGCTGATCCGGGCTTGGTTCGGGTCGGGTCGGGCTTGGGCTGACCCGCCCCTGCCACGTGTCGCTCACTGGTTTTAAATTAAAAACTAAATTGGGGCGTTTGGTTACGGATATAAGAAATTAAAAAATTTTAAATTAAAATAGGAACAGGGATATCCTATCCCTGTTCTGGATAAGCCCATGTTTGTCTAACCTGATTAAGAATAGTAAGTTTGACTAATTACAATTTGACCCTGAACCTTTTGAAAATTGAACCTTGACCCTGAACTTTCGAAAATTACACTTTAACCCCTAACCTTTAGAGAAATTACACTTTGACCCACCTGAATTAAAATAATAATAAAATATTAATTAAATTAATTAATTAATTAATTAAATATTCTAAAATGTCCCGGAGTCCAAATGAGACAAGTCATTAGTGTATTTTGACTATCTCGACCATTCTGAGGCCAATGGTGAGGTCCGTTTTACGAGACGGGGTCCCAAAAAATAAAAGACACGTAGCAACATATAAAATTACCAAAATACCTCTGAATTGAAATACAGTCAAATGAACTCCAAATTAGGTAAACAAATAGTGAAACTTTATTATCTCGAGCATTCCGGACTCAATCGTGGAGTCCGATTTATGAAAAGAGGTCACGAAATGTAAGGACCCGTGTAAAGTGCAAAATGACTGTTTTGCCCTTTTTAACCCAGGTGCCCGAATTGAATTCTACGAAAGCCTAAACTTAGTTTCTTCGACGTTCCGGACTCAATAGTGGAGTCTAAATTAGCAAAATAGAAACTTATGAATTAAAGACATAAAATTTGACGAATAGAATAAATCCAAATGACAATGAACTGAATTACCTGTTATGCTTATAGGAACGCGAAAGGGCAAGGAGAAGGTGCTCTGACCTTCAGTATTTTCACAGTGATCCTACCATACCTCGAGTGCACTTCTTGAGTTGAGACCGATTTACAGGTACGATATATTGTGCTAAGTAAGAAATAGAATTAAGATTAGGAATACTTGTTCTGCTGCCTTGATTGTTCGCATGCTTGTTTGAATGTTCACATGCTTATGTGCTTCATGCTATCTTGCTGATGTTGGGTGATGATGTGGATGATGATTATGTGTATACTGCATGTGTTAGTGTAGTGTGTGAATTATATGCTTTGAGAACTGTTGACATTATGAAATATGTACTTGAAAGCATGTTTTGTGTATAAATGAGATGCATCATTGAGATTACATTAGGACATGGTGAAACCAGAGCATATTGGCATAGTGTGATTCCTTGGACATGGCGTGAGTTAAGCACTTGGTGCTTTGCATTATGAGGGTGCAGATCCTGTGGTGAAAAACCCAAAATCGGCCATTAGGTACTTGCAAGCCTGACGGATTCCGGACCGTGAAGCGAGACATAAGTGGCGGTACTCATGCCAGCGGAGAATGACCGTATCATGAGACATGGGTGGCATAGAGTTGCATGGGTGTGTCACGCATACTACTCATATACTGTATACTATTCATATACTGCCATCATGATATCGAATGCCATATAGAAATAACTGTACACTTGCACATGCCATGACCTTAGTTTTGTTTCTTGCATTAGCATTATATTGTACCAGCATGTTGAGCTGACCCCTTTAGTGGGGCAAACATTTCAGATGATGTCCCAGCTGTATGAGACATAGAGACGATCTGATTGGGGATTATGTTGGGCCCAAGGGGCGCTTTTGATATTGTGTAAGGGCATAAGCCCGAGATTGTATTTTATTTTGTATGTTGTGAACCAATGGACCAGACCTTATGTATGTATCAAAACAGCATGTAGAATGTATGAGATCGTCCTTAATTATCTTTTATTCCTTTATTATTTTATTTCTTTTTGTCTCGTTACTCACGCCTCGGGTTCGCTGGAATTTGGGGCGTGACAGAATATATCATTAATATAATAAATGAGAGGTCAGTATAATTTTTGATGTTGCACTTTTTGGCCCACGTAAGATCCAAGCTCGGCTCCTTGTGAAACACTCAAAATAGAATATCAGAGGACCACCGGGTTGGCTCCGGCCGTAGCCGCTCCGATGCTTAAGTCAATAAACTAAATTAAAAAACTGTAATGAAAGCCAAATAATGAGCATGAAAATAAAGCGTACCTCTTAGGGTTTAATTTATAGGCAGTGTCTTTCCCAAGTTGATTAGGATTTGGAGCCCTGAATATAGGGATTGGATCGTTGGAGATATCAGTTACCTTGTTGAATATAACAACAGAGCGTAGCAGTTTCCTTGTTGGAGATTGTTTCCTTATTTTCTGCTCGGTGCACATTGAGGCGGTGATGAGGTCTGATCATTGATGTACCGCACTGTAGGCTTGCACTCATATATATTAGCTTCGCAGGAGAGCAGTCCTACTCTGATGACATGAGCACGGTTTCTAGGGGCCTTGCCCTTGACAAACCGAGGATGAGCTATATGACCGAGCACTAGTTATATGACCGAGCATGAGTTGAGAGACTTTAGCATGAGATGAACGATCGAGCCTGAGCTGACCTGTAGTTACACGTGTCAGGTAGTGGCTGGTGTGTCACATTGTGGTATATCAGTTACTCCCCCCCCAAGCCTTAGTTTGAGCTCGGGGCGTAACTAAGGTTTTATGAGTCCCCGAAAAGTCATGTGTTCTGCCTTCTCATTTTTCTAGACGGCCGTCCGTACATCATTTATTGCGCAGTTGATTCTTGGGTTTCTCAAGTCATCATTGCTGCGTCACCGTTGCGACGGTTCGCCTTGGTAGACATTACTTTCTGAATACATATAAAAGAGAAAAAAAGCTTTGTACGATTTTTTTACTGCCTTTTATATTTTGAAGAGATAATACATTCTGCCATTACTGATCCAACAAGCTAGACTGTGAGACATATCGTTCGTCCGAAGCTTTTTACCCTATTCAGGTTTGGTTTTGGCCTTTTTGTTTATTTTTCACTATTTTTCCTCCTCTTTTTTGGTTATTTTGGAATGTCGACTTCCACTGCATCTTCTGGTGTTGGTGATGGGTCAGGGAGCCTTCTAGAGGCTTACACCTTGTCCCAAACCCTTGTTAGGGGTAGTAGTTCCTTGGGGACTAGGTCGGAAGAAACCCGTTCTAGTCCCCAGGTTAGGATTGTAGATGCTTTTTCCGAGTCCAGGGATAGAGAGGGTGAGGTCTCTAGTCGATCTTCTCAAGGGGGGGAGAGAGAGAGAGAGTACTGTGGCCTCTTCGTGGTTGAATAACATAAGGGAGAGATATGATTTCCCTTCGAATATTGTCCTTAGGGCTCCTGACGACATAGATTGCCCTTGGGATGTTAGGGAAGGTGAGATATGCATCTACACTGCCTGGTTTGAGATGGGGTTACACCTACCTCTCCCTAGATTTCTTAGGGAATTCTTTTGTTGGTTTAACCTCTGCCCGGCCGACATGCTTCTGAATAGTTGGAGACACTTATTAGGGTTTATGGTTTTGGGTCGTCTGAACGGTGTCGAGGTCTCCTTAGACTTGATCCGTAGTAAAATGGATCTTAAGTTCCTGAAGTCGGAGGGCCTATACTATATGTCGTTTGACCAGGGTTTCCGACTACTGTCTTACGTACCGTCATCTAACAAATTTTGGTATTTCTTTGTTAGTGGAGAGTGGGAGGTGACCGACCCTGAGGACCAGCTCTCTACGTTCCCCCAGAGCACGGGGTTTATGGGTGAGACCCTTTTTTGTTTTGTAGTCTTTGCTCCACTATTACCTCTGTGTTTTTGACTAACTGTTGTTCTGATCTTCTTTGTGCAGATAAGAATATCAAAAGGAGGCCTCCCTTCACTCCTACCCTCAAAGAGCAGTACAAGAAGCTCTTTCAGACCTCGAACAGAAACTACCGAGCTATCCTTCATTCGGGCGTCACGATGCCTCCAAAGGACAAGAACGTTGTCGATGAAGTTCTTAAGTCTGTTGTCGACAAATGGGGCTCGGCAAATAAGAAGAGGGTGGCGAGCCTTCCCCCTCTTGCTGCGTCCTCGTCGAAGAAGAAGAGGACGACCACCACAGACCCTTCTACTTCTACGCCTGCCAAGAAAGGGCTGCCCCCTCCACTTCTCCTTCTCCTTTGCCACCTCAGAGGGGCGTGGTGATCAGGGAGCCCTCTTCTGCCCCCTAGAAGGGTGTGGTGATTAGGGAGCCCTCTTCTGCCCCCTAGAGGGGCGTGGCGTCCTCAAGGCCCGGCTTCTCCTCGACCCAGAGAGCTCAACCGAGAGGTAAGGCGAAGGTGGCTGGTTGGCTGGACCAGATGCCTGATGGATATAGGGCCGTCCATTAGGCCATTGAAGACTTCTGGGCAGGGGCCCCACGAAAGGACTCTCCTTCCTGCAGTACCAGGCAAAGTACTGAGAAGACGGTTGTCGGCGCTATGAGTGCCCATTTGAAGGTAACGACCGACCTCTCTTCCTTGGTATTGTATTTTCCTTCTCCATTTTTACTCTTCTGACTTGTTTCTTATTTTGTCTTGCAGACTTTGCACAACTTGGCCGCCCTGATGGAGGCCACAGTGGACCTGCAGTCCCTAGAGAGGCTGGAGGAAGAGATAGATGAAGTTCGGCTCCAGTTCGGGACGACTCAATCTCAGGCCACCACGGCCGAGGACGAGCTCAAGGAGGTGAGGAACTCCCTCTCATTTATGGAGTCCGAGAGGGATTCCATTAAGATTGAGAGGGATTCTTTACAGTCTGAGCGGGACTCCCTCCCCTAGGAGCTGAACAAACTGAGGGAGGAGAACTGTGCCCTTCAGACATCCGTCTCTCAGAGGGTTGATGAGGCCAAGGTGGAGACCGAGGCCAGGCTGAAGACCGAACTGGAGAAGATGGGTGACCAGATTGCGCAGCTTGGTTACGACAACTTCAAGTCCAAACTTCTCGCCAAATTCCCAGATATCGATTTGTCGGGGATTGACGATGATGACGAGGATGAAGATGGTGATGAGGAGGATGGGTCTGCCAGCCCTTTAGTTTAAAAACTTTTGTAGTTCTGTTCCTCTTTTGTAACCGAGCTTTTGTTTTAATGAGAATATCTCCTTCCTGAGTCTTTGTCTTCATTTTTCTTTGAATATTTGCAACCTTTGTGCTTTGCTCAAGTGTTGCCTGAAGTATCGATGTTTTGTAGTGTGTAAACGGGCTTCGGCACTTAAGATTTACAATTCAACATAAGTAGACCTGCTCGGGGTCTAATGTTTTGTTCTTTGGGTGGTCACTAACGATAGGCTGACTCCCGAACTTTTTGACTTGTGATGACCTTGAATTATGGTGTAATAATAAGCAACTGAACCAAACTCTTGACATCGGAGGGGTTTCGAATCATGGATTTGCTTTAAAGAATACAGTAATCAATCAATCAGAACGTTAATCATCGAACGTAAGGACTTGAGTAAAATAGTTGTTCTGACCACTTATAGTAAAACTCGAGCTTGATCACCGAACAAAGGACTTGTTTTGTGAGGATCCTTGCTGGTCAATACTCTTTTCGAGGATTCATTGATAAGAGGCTGAGCTTGTTAGAACCATTCTGTTGGTTTGTAACCTTAGATATGTAGTTTGGTGTATTGCGATGGACCAGACGTGAGGTCTGTAAATTAAAATGGACCAGTCATAAGGTCTGTTCATTTAAGATGGACCAGACTCAAGGTCTGTACATTTAGATGGACCAGACTCAAGGTCTGTACATTAAGATGGACCAGACATAAGGTCTATACATTTAAGATGGACCAGACTCGTGGTCTGTACATTTAGATGGACCAGACTCACGGTCTGTACATTAAGATGGACCAGACATAAGGTCTGTACATTAAGATGGACCGGACACAAGGTCTGTCCATTTAAGATGGACCAGACTGAAGGTCTGTACATTAAGATGGACCAGACATAAGGTCTATACATTTAAGATGGACCAGACTCAAGGTCTGTAATTTAAGATGGACTAGACATAAGGTCTATACATTTAAGATGGACCAGACTCAAGTTCTGTACATTAAGATGGACCAGACTCAAGGTCTATACATTAAGATGGACCAAACATAAGGTCTGTACATTTAAGATGGACCAGACTCAACGTCTGTACATTAAGATGGACCAGACATAAGGTCTGTACATTTAAGATGGACTAGACTCAAGGTCTGTACATTAAGATGGACTAGACATAAGGTCGTACATTTAAGATGGACCAGACTCAAGGACTGTACATTAAGATGGACCAGACATAAGGTCTGTACATTTAAGATGAAAATACTTCACGGAACATTTGAAATGAAAAAGAATTCTTTATTGATAATACTTTCGTAAGTGCTCCATATTCCAAGGTCTGGGAACAGGTTTCTCATCCATGTTCTCTAACCAATAAGTGGTCGGTCTCACTGTTTTGGTGATTTTGTAGGGGCCCTCCCAGTTAGGTGATAACTTCCCCATGGTGGGATCCTTGATGTTCTGGAACACCCTTCTTAGGACGAGGTCCCCAATTTGGAAGTTGGTAAGCCTAAGGCCAATTTTTGAGTGGCTAACCATCTTGCGCTGATATGCTTCCATCCTGATCACGGCTTGCTCTCTTCTCTCTTCAAGCAAGTCCAAGTTTTCTGTGAGCTGTTGGCCATTGGTCTCCTCGTTGAAAGCTTCGGTCCTTAGGGTAGGCATGCTGATCTCAACAGGGATTACTGCCTCGGTGCCATAGGCGAGTGAGAAGGGAGTTTTCGATGTTGGAGTTCTCGATGTTGGAGTTCTCCTAGTTGTCCGGTAGGCCCAGAGTGCCCCAAGGAGTTCTTTGACCCATCTTCCCTTAGCTTCTTCTAATCTCTTCTTGAGAGCATCTAGGATTGTTCGGTTAGTGACCTCTGCTTGCGCGTTCGCTTGAGGATGACCAGGGGAGGAAAAATGTTGGTTGATATTTAGGTCTTGGCAGAACTTTTTGAATACTTTTCCAGTAAATTGTGTACCGTTGTCTGAGACGATCAAACGAGGTATGCCGAACCTGCAAATTATATTTTTCCAAGTAAAACTTTTGACCTCCTGTTCTGTGATGCGAGTTAGTGACTCTACTTCAGCCCATTTTGAGAAATAGTCGATAGCCACCAATAGATATCTCCTGTTTGGCGTGGCTTTAGGAAATGGGCCTACGATGTCCATTCTCCATTGTGCGAAGGGCCATGGGCTTGTGATGGGGATGAGTTCATGTCGTGGTTGATGTTGGTAAGGGGCGAACCTTTGGCATTTGTTACATTTTTGAGCGTATTCTTTTGCTTCCTTCAGCATTCCAAGCCAGTTGTAGCCTTGTGTTAGAGCTCAGTGTGCTATGGTTCTTCCTCCGTTATGATTTTCACATATTCCTTCATGAATTTCTACCAAGACGTACTGAGATTCCTCGGGTGCCAGGCACTTTAACAATGGCTGAGAGTAAGATCTTCGGTAGAGCCTTCCGTTAAGAACAAGGTACCGAGCTGCTCTGATGCGGATTCTTTTTGCTTTATTCCTGTCCTTTGGGAGGAGTCCTTCTTCTAGGTACTGAAGTATAGGAGTCATCCAGCTCTGAGGTTGTTCTGTAACTTGGGCGACCTGGACTTCCTCGATGCTAGGCCTCGGCTGGTGAGAGAATTTTATCATTGAGTCCGTTCCTGACTTCATATGGGATGCCATGTTTGCCAAGGCATCAGCTCTGCCGTTCTGACCTCTTTTTATTTTTAGATTGAGAATGCTCGGAAGGAGTGTTTCAACAAATTAACCAGTTCTGAATACCGAAGCATTCTTTTATCCTTGACGGCGTATTCTCCTTGAACTTGGCTAACCACTAATTGGGAGTCAGAGAATACTTTGAGGTTCTGCACCTCGCATTCTTGAGCTAGCTTCATACCCAGGATAAGGGCCTCATACTCTGCTTCGTTGTTGGAGGCTCTGAACCCCAGGCTAATTGCCCTTTCGGTTGTGAGCCCATCAGGAGACCGTAGTACCAGCCCGGCACCAGCACCTCGGTCGGTAGACGACCCGCCAGTGTACAGTTGCTAGGTTCCCATGTCCTCACAGAATCGTGCTCTGTCCAGTAGTGCTGGAGTGAATTCTGCGACGAAGTCTGCCAAGCCTGCCCTTTGATTGAGATCCGTGGAACATAGGATATGTCAAACTCCCCTAGTTCCACTGACCATTTGACCAATCATCCTGATACTTCTGGTTTTCTCAAGACTGTCTTTAGTGGATAAGCAGTTGGAATTTCTATGGGATGAGCCTGAAAGTAGGGTCTGAGCTTTCGTGCAGATACTATAAGTGCAAGGGCCAGTTTCTCAATCTCGGGGTACCTCTTCTCTGTGTCCAATAATGCCCTGCTGACATAAAAGATGGGCCTCTGCACGCTCTTGTCTTGTTAGACCAATACCGAACTGACAGCGTTCTCAGAGACTACAAGGTAGAGAAGTAGCTTTTCCCCTTGAATTGGCTTTGACAAGAGCTCAGGCGAGGCTAAGTACCTTTTTAGTTCCTGAAAGGATTTTTCAGATTCATCAGTCCATTGTAAAGATTTGTTACCTTTCAAAGCTTTGAAGAATGGTAGACAACGATTAGTGGATTTGGAAATAAATCTGCTCAGAGTTGCAATCCTGCCATTTAGGGCTTGAATGTCTTTCTTAGTCTTTGAAGATTTCAGTCCGACCAGAGCCCCAATTTGGGTCGGGTCTGCCTCTATACCTCTCTAAGAGATTATGTACCCCAGGAATTTTCCCTTTGTTACACCAAAGGTGCATTTCGAGGGGTTGAGCTTCATCTTATACTGCTTGAGAATATCAAAAGTTTGAGCCAGGTGCTGGAGATGATTGCTCTTCCGTAGGCTTTTGACCAGCATATCAGCAATGTAGACTTCCATAGTACTGCCGATTAAGGGGCTGAACATCTTGTTAACCAGACGTTGGTACGTGGCCCCAGCATTTTTTAGTTCGAACAGCATCACTCTATAGCAATCGAGACCTCGTTCAGTTATGAATGACGTTTTCTCCTGGTCGGGAGGATGCATCTGCATTTGATTATACCCGGAATGGGCATCCACGAAGCTCATAAGCTCGTGTCCTGCAGTAGCGTTGATTACGCCCAAAGAATAACGCAGGTAGTTGTAGTGTAGCTTTGGGGTGTCGATTCCACAGGGAGACTAAATTAAAAGAATAATAAACAGAATTTCTGAAACTACAGAAGTATTAGACGGTTAACGAGAAAAGAAAATATAAAAAGTGATTTTTGAATGCAAATTGAAAATTAAACAAATTGATTAACGGGAGAAAAGTATCAATTTAACGAACAGTAGAGTTTCGGGAATCCCTTGCACATAACTGGTATTTTAATTATTTTTAATTCACTGTTAACTCAATTGAGAATTTAAATTCCAAATATCTCAATCGGAAGATATAAAATTATGAACCAAAATTAAATTGAAAATAACCCTTTGAAAAATCACTCAATACTTTTAAATCACTCAAATTATTATTCACATTGAGAAAACCCAACGACGACAATATACCCAACGAACAATATTGCAGCAGAGAATTGAATCAATATAAATAAGTAATTGTTCCAAAAATAATCAAAACATGAATCCATTCGATAGAAAAAGCATGACTGAATCTATAAACGGACTAAAACCTTTAATTATTCGGACAATAAAATCCAACAATTAATTATGAATGATCAACGAAGAATTTAACAAATTAAAACTATGTACAGGAATCAAAATAAATTAAAATAGCCATCTATGGTGTAAGTTCATCCCTAACCCCACTCGAAAATTTAGCTACCCATGTACAGGACGAATAACATAAATTTCACGGAGAAATACTGAGCCATGGAGTAGCTACAGCTTCTTCTGACTTTTTTTCTGCTCTATATACTGTACAGCAGCCACCGCAGCCCTCTTCTCTATCTTCCTGCGCCGCAACAGTGCATAAGCCCCGCCTCTGGTTTAATTTTTCTCTTTTTATATGTCACTGTAGCGCCCTAAAGCCCCTTGGACTTGCACCAACGCCTGGACCCAGGCCCATCACGGCTAATTCAGCCCAGCGCCTCAATTTCCAAGCCGCACACTAGCAGCCAGCGCCCCACTAAGGCACTTCCTGATTTGCTTTTCTTATTAAATCTGCACATGGGCCCCACTTGCCTTTTCTAATTCAGCTGCACAACTTCAAGACCACGCGCCCTGTAGCATTTTTCTTCTTCAACCTTGTGAATTGTGAGATTGTGGGCCAAGACTTTTCTCTTTCTTTCTTTCTTTATTCTCGCGCGCAGCCAGCAGTCATCAACTTTACACTCCAGTTTTCTATCAGATAACCACTGAATCTTAACTCAGGCTCTTCACAAAAGTTGTAGCCCCGGATGAATAGATAAGTTTAGGCTTAAAAACCACCTGATTTGGACTTCGGAAGATTAAGTTATGGCCCCTTGAAGTTGGCTGGACGAACAGGTTCATAGCAGCTTTCCAAGCCTGTCTTTGAAATAATATTTGGAGGCCCAAAAGAACTCCGATTTTTACAAATCAGACCTTTTTGAAAATCGTAAGACGTTCTCTAAATATTTCATGAAGATCGGTTTCTCATTCTGAAACTCTAGCAACATCCAAATCTCAATTAAAACTCAATGGTCGAATCTGCCAAAAAGCCAAAAATAGTTCCAAAAATATTAAGTGTAAAGCGCAATTGCAAACTATCTCTTGCCAACAAAAAATACAGTATATGAGATTTAAAATATTATAAAATAATGCTCAAACCAATCTCACTGTGAATAAAAATTAAATCAAATAATATCAATCACAACCCAACATTTTTATTCACTTTCTTAACAATTTAATCCAATAATCGGGTATTTAGAGTGCACTTTTGCACACTCATCACACCCCCCCCCAACTTACTCATTGCTAGTCCCTAGCAATTTCCATGCATTTGGCAAAAAGGGATCAAGGAAGACCATACACAGAAAGCATTTAAGCACACTTTTTTTTTTTTTTTTTTTCGAGTTCACAAATCAAAGCAATTTTAGGAATTCAAAAATTCTATAACAATCAGTCCACTTATAGCAATTTACATAGAGTGTGTGTGTGTGTGTGTTCCAAACCATATCCATCTAACCACAAATCATGACACATGCAACATCAAGAACATCTCAAGCAAAAGGTTCAACTCCATATCTCACGGGTATAAAAGTGTTTCATGTAGGGATTCTCTCTATGGAATTGACAAGGGGTGTATACGCTCAATGAAAAATTAGGCAATTACGCACAAGCAACAAGCAAACATTGATCTTATGATAGGCGCACTAACAAATGAGACTTCCACCACTCTTTACACAGGCTTACTTAGGATCAGAACGATCAACATAAAAGGGCTGTAACGTGGCTCGGGTTGAGGCTAGATGAAGAAAAGGATAAAAAGGATTCAAAAACTTCCAAGTACATACTAAGAGAATTTCATTAAGAATCATAACGAACCAAACTTCTCACTTGATGCACTCTTCAACTTTTCAAATTACTGAATAACAAAACGTCTCCTTTTTCTTCTCCTTCTCTCTTTTTCTTCACCTTTTTCAATTTTTTTTTCAACCCCTTTTTTTTTTTTTTTTCCAATAGAATAAAGTTTGATGCTCATTGACTTTGATGCTCACCCAACTGAACACTTTGCACTGTACTCTTTCTTTTTCTTTTTACTTTTTCTACTTTCTCCAATTCAACACAAAAGATAAGAAATGTAAATTCCACACCTAGTACACACTTGGAAGTAAAAAGGGTAGGTAAATCACTGTATAGGCTATACTCCAATGTGGAGAGGTATGGATGATGCAGGCACATGAAAAAAAAACTAAATGTATTTGTTGGCTCAAAGTTGGTTACGAAGGGTCCATGATGAGAAAGGTTAGCTTGAAAGGCTCAAACGTTAATCCTAAATTGACCTTCGTCATATCCCAAGTATATCAGCCGTCATACCACTAACCATGTAATGATATTCTCAAAAGAAGTGCCCAATTCAACAGATCAATGAATGCTTATCACAATTTGAATTTGAAGGCTCTCAATTCTTTCCAAAACACACATGAATACTTAAGCAAAAGAGTTCTCTAGCTACATGTGTCAAACCACCATCTTACCATAAAGTTTGGATAAGTGCATTAAAAGTTCTGTGAATGCCTCAGTAGAATGATTATGATGGATTCGGTGAATTCACAAAAATAACTATGAATGAAAATGAGTACTCTGTGAAAGAGATACACGTGTGATGCAAATTTTAAAAAAAATTTGACACATGAAAATATGCCACAACAGTTTAAATGTTGAATTTGCAACCACCACCCCCCAACTTAAATGAAACATTGTCTTCAATGTTTAACAATCAAACTTGAATGGAAGGGTACGGAAAAGGAGAGAATACACCTGATGTGTCGGGGGCAGCTCACTAAGCACCAAAGATGGCAATCCGAACTAACAGAATGAAATGAACCTGCAAACTAAAAACAAGGAAAACCGTAGCAAACAAAAAGAAAAAGAACGAAACTAAAATAAAACAAAAATAAAATAAAATAACATACCTGCATGGCGCTATCAAGGGTGATAAACTGGGTCCATAAGTGGAATGTCTTCCACCTCTGGAACTTGCCTATCAAACAAAACTTTAAGGTGCTGGCCATTTACTTTAAAAACTCGCCTATCCTTGGGATCCTCTATGTCTACTGCCCTATTTTCAAAAATATTCTTCACTATAAAAGGGCCTGTCCACCTAAACCTAAGTTTTCCTGGGTGCTTCGGGATTCTAGAATCATATAGGAGCACTCGATCATTAAGCTTAAACATTTTTCTCAATATATTTTTATCATGAAACGCTTTCATTTTCACTCGATCAGCAATGCTCCATCCCATGGCTGACCCATTCTTACTTAGGATCTAACTTGATTTCTCACCTTTGAGACTTAGACAATTTAGATGAGATAGTAACAGGACGAGTGTCACCTGGATCATGGAAGGCATGCTGTAAACCTTTCGGCAAAGATTTCAATTCAACTTTGGGTGCGACCATACTTGAAGGAATCTGCTCTTCCCTTTTTGTAGGCAACTCCTCAAACTTCGGTTTCTATCCCCGTGCTCCATAATCCTGAGTTTTGTCAAAAATAGCACAAACATCAACCACATCGATGGATGCGAAATAAAATCAAACTCAGAATTAACAAGAAAATGCTTAGAGGGATCAGGATCAAGAGTTGGAGGAACTCCCCTATCAACGAGTGAATCAATCATGTACGTCTGGTGGCACTTGTCCTCCTCTTCTGGCTGTTTTGCAACATGAAAGATATTCACCTCGAAGGTCATGTTTCCAAAAGACAGCTTCATGAGCCCATTCCTGTAATTAATCAAAGCATTAGCAGTGGCAAGGAAAGGCCTACCTAAAATCAAAGGAATATTAGAGGTAGAATCAACAATAGAGTTAGTGTCAAGGATTATGAAATCAACAGGATAATAAAATTTATCAACTTGAATTAAAACATCCTCTACCACACCCCGTGGTGCTCTGACTGAACGATCAGCCAATTGCAATACCACAGAGGTTGGTTTGATCTCTCCCAACCTCAACTGCAAGTAAATAGAATAAGGCATTAGATTCACACTTGCTCTTAAATCAAGTAAAGCTTGTCCAAACTCATGATTTCCAATGCTGCATACAATGGTTGGACAACCAGGATCCTTGTACTTAGGGGGAATCCTCTGCTCAATGAGAGCACTAACTTGCTCTGTTAGGAATGCTATCTTTTTCACATGGTGCTTCCTCTTAACTGTACATAAATCTTTAAGAACCTTTGCATAAGTAGGAATTTGTTTAATCACATGCAAAGAGGAAGATTGATCTTTACCTGCTTGAGATTTTCTAGGATTTCATTGTTAGGATCAAAGTTAGCTTGGTTGATTTTAAAGCCTGAGGGAATGGTACCTTGACATAACTCTTCGCCACCTCTGGTTCCTTGGGCAGTTCACCATTGTTACCATCTTGTTCCTTTTCCACATCCTCTGATTTGTCCATGATTGAGATGTGTAAGAACTTACCACTTCGAGTCAAAATGGCGTTCACATCCTTCAAATTCTTTTGTGCCATTTGTTGACCATGGGGTATGGATTGAGCTTGGGAAGGGAATCTGCCTCGCTCATTCACACTCAAAGAGCTCATCAATTTGGACACTTGGCTCTTTATCTCCTTATTTTCTTCAACAACCTGCATGATCAAAGATTCAAATTTTTGGTTAGTCTTACCCTGTGCTTCAATAAATACATGCAAAGTGTCTTCTAAAGAATTCCTAGAAGATGAAGATGCATGATCTGGTGTATGATATGGTGCAGGGTATGATCTAAGAGGCTGTGCAAGTGGTGGTGCAGGTGGTTGGTTTTTAGATTTCCAACTAAAATTGGGAGTGATTGCGGCACCTTGGATTGTAAGTCTCTGAGTAAGATGTGAAAGGCTTCTTGTACATACCTAGGGTATTACATTGGTCCTCATACATCCCTCTCATCTCAGCTGATGTGGGACACTCTTGGGCAAGATGATCTACCCTGCCACACACTGAACATGGTCTAAAAGACTCTGCATGGTTAGCCAAGTGTGTTGGCTTTAAGTCTCTAGCTTTTAGCACCTCTAACTCTCTAGTGAGTGTCTCGACCTTAGCTTTCAAGTTACCCTCTTCCCTAAGATGGTAAATTCCCCCACTCTGTTGGTTCCCTATAGGTCGTGACCTATTTGTGCTCTCAGTAGCACTAGGTCTTGTCCATGTGTGAGCTTTTTCAGTAAGCTCATTAAGGTACTCTATGGCTTCATCAGGATCTTTCTGTAAGAACTCACCATTGCACATCATCTCTACAAATTGGCGCTCTCTAGGTGTAAGTCCCTCATAAAAATAGCTCACTACACGCCAACTCTCATACCCATGGTGAGGGCATAAACTCAATAACTCCTTAAACCTCTCACAAGACTGATACAAAGTCTCACTATCGTTTTGTGCAAAAGTAGAAATCTGTCTTTTTAAAGCATTGGTCTTGTGTTGGGGAAAGTATTTAGTGAAGAAAACCTGGGTCATCTCATTCCACGATCTAATTGACCGTGGTCTCAGTGAGTATAACCAACTCTTAGCTCGATACTTCAAAGAGAAAGGAAAGAACTTAAGTCTCACAATGTCTTGTGTTGCATTCTGACTATGAAAAGTCGCAACTATCTCTTCAAACTCCCTAATATGCACATATGGATTCTCATTTTCCAAACCATGAAATGTAGGGAGTAACTGTATCACTCCCGTTTTAACATCAATTGGACGAGCATTAGGGTGGAAACATGATACATGATGGTGTAGCTGTGCGTGTAGGGTGAAGGTAATCCTGAAGAGTCCTAGTGGGTTGATCCTCATATTTTCAGAATTGGAAGTATTATCAAACAAAGAATTAGAAAAACAAGAAAAATTAGACTCTAAATCTGACTCTAACATCGGCCTACAAGCAAAGCGGCCTAATGGGTCCCTATACCTATTATGCATGCAAAATGACAATAATAAAATAAATAAATAAATAAATAAAGGAATAAAATAAATAAAATGAATAAATAAATAACTAGAAATAAAAATAAAAAAATAAAAAATAAAAAAAAAATAATAATAAAGCAACTAAAAAGAAGGGAACGAAGTTACCGCCTTTACAAACTGTTGAAAAGAAAAACTATCTATTGATTCTTCTACCGTCTCCCCAGCAACGGCGCCAAAAATTTGATTACGCCCAAAGAATAACGCGGTAGTTGTAGTGTAGCTTTGGGGTGTCGATTACACAGGGAGACTAAATTAAAAGAATAATAAACAGAATTTCTGAAACTACAGAAGTATTAGACGGTTAACGAGAAAAGAAAATATAAAAAGTGATTTTTGAATGCAAATTGAAAATTAAACAAATTGATTAACGGAGAGAAAAGTATCAATTTAACGAACAGTAGAGTTTCGGGAATCCCTTGCACATAACTGGTATTTTAATTATTTTTAATTCACTGTTAACTCAATTGAGAATTTAAATTCTAAATATCTCAATCGGAAGATATAAAATTATGAACCAAAATTAAACTGAAAATAACCCTTTGAAAAATCATTCAACACTTTTAAATCACTCAAATTATTATTCACATTGAGAAAACCCAACGACGACAATATACCCAACGAGCAATATTGCAACAGAGAATTGAATCAATATAAATAAGTAATTGTTCCAAAAATAATCAAAACATGAATCCATTCGATAGAAAAAGCACGACTGAATCTATAAACGGACCTAAACCTTTAATTATTCGGACAATAAAATCTAACAATTAATTATGAATGATCAACGAAGAATTTAACAAATTAAAACCATGTACAGGAATCAAAATAAATTAAAATAGCCTACTATGGTGTAAGTTCATCCTTAACCCCACTCAAAAATTTAGTTACCCATGTACAGGACGAATAACATAAATTTCACGGAGAAATACTGAGCCATGGAGTAGCTACAGCTTCTTCTGACTTTTTTTCTGCTCTGTATACTGTACAGCAGCCGCCGCAGCCCTCTTCTCTATCTTCCTGCGCCGCAACAGTGCATAAGCCCCGCCTCTGGTTTAATTTTTCTCTTTTTATATGTCACAGTAGCGCCCTAAAGCCCCTTGGACTTGCGCCAACGCCTGGACCCAGGCCCATCACGGCTTATTCAGCCCAGCGCCTCAACTTCCAAGCCGCACACTAGCAGCCAGCGCCCCACTAAGGCACTTCCTGATTTGCTTTTCTTATTAAATCTGCACATGGGCCCCACTTGCCTTTTCTAATTCAACTGCACAACTTCAAGACCACGCACCCTGTAGCATTTTTCTTCTTCAACCGTGTGAATTGTGAGATTGTGGGCCAAGACTTTTCTCTTTCTTTCTTTCTTTATTCTCACGCGCAGTCAGCAGTCATCAACTTTACACTCCGTTTTCTATCAGATAACCACTGAATCTTAACTCGGGCTCTTCACAAAAGTTGTAGCCCCGGATGAATAGATAATTTTAGGCTTAAAAACCACCTGATTTGGACTTCGGAAGATTAAGTTATGGCCCCTTGAAGTTGGCTGGACGAACAGGTTCATAGCAGCTTTCCAAGCCTGTCTTTGAAATAATATTTGGAGGCCCAAAAGAACTCCAATTTTTACAAATCAGACCTTTTTGAAAATCCCAAGACGTCCTCTAAATATTTAATGAAGACTGGTTTCTCATTCTGAAACTCTAGCAACATCCAAATCTCAATTGAAACTCAATGGTCGAATCTGCCAAAAAGCCAAAAATAGTTCCAAAAATATTAAGTGTAAAGCGCAATTGCAAACTATCTCTCGCCAACAAAAAATGCAGTATATGAGATTTAAAATATTATAAAATAATGCTCAAACCAATCTCATTGTGAATAAAAATTAAATCAAATAATATCAATCACAACCCAACATTTTTATTCACTTTCTTAACAATTTAATCCAATAATCGGGTATTTAGAGTGCACTTTTGCACACTCATCAAGTGTCGACTAACTGAGCTATCCTTAGAAGGGGAAAGCTATCTTTGGGGCATGCTTTGTTGAGGTCCGTATAGTCGACATAGACTCTCCACTTGCCATTCTTCTTCTTGACCAGAACAATGTTGGCCAGCCAATCAGGATAAAATACTTCTCGTATCATGTTGGCGTTGAGCAGCCTTTGGACTTCATCGCTGATGACCTGATGTCGTTCTGGAGCGAGTGGCCTTTTCTTCTGTCTTACTGGCGGATGGTCTGGATCCACCATTAGTTTGTGTGTGATGAGGTCGGGGTCTATTCCTTCCATATCTCTTGTTTCCCAAGCGAATACGGAGAGATTTTTCTTTAAGAATTTGACCAACTCATCCTGCTCGGTATGTGTCAGGTTGGGACCTATCTGTAGGTAACGCCCCTGATCTTCCGAGCTGACTAGGACTTTAATAGGTTCTCTTATAGGCTTGGCCCTGTTGTCCCTTCCTCTGGGGCTTAGTGGCTCGTCAATCTTGGAGGGACAATCTTCTGCCTCGTGATAGCAGGGGTGGACTGAATCCTTGCATTCACGGGCATGCAGTAATTGCTATTTAAGGGCCTTGGCCTTGAGTGCGAGTGCATGGCATTCCTGGGAGGTTGATTGGCATCCTCTGATAGAGTAGACAGTTTGATTGTGAACGTACTTCAGGCATTGGTAGAGGGTTGATGTGACTGCCCCCATCTCATGTAGCCAAGGCCTCTCAATTATGACATTGTAAGGAGATTTAGCCTTTAGGACCATGTATTTAGCTACTGTGATCTTCTGTCCGTCCCCTTCGCCTACAGTAGTGGCCAAATCGATCCTTCCCAGTGGGGTGTTGAGGTTCCCATCGAAACCTGCCATGATTATACCAATGGGCTTAATGTCATTGGGGTTGAACTTCATATGCTTGAAGGGTCATAGAACAAAACGTTAGTCGAACTCCCAATGTCGACAAGGACTCTTCGGATCTCGAAGTTGGCGATCTTGAGGGAGATGACCAGGGCGTCACTGTGAGGATAATGTACTCCTACAAGGTCTTGATCCGTAAACTGGATTTCAGGCACAGGTTTTAACCTTTTCTCCACGTTAGAGATCTGTATGATATTGGGAATAGACATGGCTTCCCGAGCATAACGTTTCCTCGACCTGTTAGAAGTCCCTGTTACAGGGGAATCTGCGTGCAGGACAAAGATCACTTGGTTGTTCTACTGTAGGGGCTCGTTCCGTCCTTCTTTTTGTTCTTGCTTCTGGTCGGCCTTCCTTTGCTGGGGTCGTTCGTCAAGGGGGTTCTGTCCTCCGTCCTGCTTGACGAACTCCTGTAGTCGTCCTCTCCTTATTAGCTGCTCAATCTCGTGTTTGAGAGCTTTGCAGGTATTAGTTGTGTGCCCTCAGTTCTTGTGAAAATCACAATATTTGGTTTGATCTTGGTAGCTGGGTCATCCTTCAAAGGCTTTAGCCATCTCAGGTTCTCTCGAGATCTTACTTGCTTTAATATGTTGTATGGAGAGGTATTTAGAGGAGTAAAGTGGTTAAACTCTCTTAGCCCTGAATTATAAAAGTTCTAGGGGCCCCTATTTTCTCTAGGCTTCTGGCTCTCTTTCTAGCCGAGCTGATATCCTTCCTTTGGTCATCCTTCTTGTGACTGTCTTTCTTCTGGTCATCTTTCTGAGCTTGTTCCTTGACCTTTCTAGAAGTGTCCTTGGCTTCCTCTAAGTTAATGTATTTCTTTGCTCGGTCCATGAGTGCTGCCATATCCACAAGGGGATTTTTGGTCAAAAAGTCCCTAAAGCCTCCCTGTGCAAGACCAGCGGCCAAAGCAGCTACTAAAAAACCAGGGCTGCAGTCTGTCGCCTCGGTGAGCTCGGCGTTGAAACGCGCAATATACCCCTGAGTGATTCTTCCCTTGTTTGCTTTATGTTCAGCAGGAATTCTGGACCCTTTCTCAACCTCCTACTAGTCATGAATCTGTCTAGGAATCTTCTACCGAGCTCATAAAAGCTAGTGACTGAGTTTGGTGGGAGGTGGTGGAACCACTTCAGAGCGGTACCATTGAGGCTAGTCACGAATGTTCAGCATAGAAAAGCATCAAAAGTACCGTGCATAGCCATGGTGTGCTAGTAGTGAGAGAGATCGTCCCCTGGGTCCCTTGTCCCATCATAAGGGGTGAATTTGGGGACGACAAATTTCTTGGGTCTTTCCTCAGCCATGATGGCATTAGTGAACGAGGTGGCCGACCTCCCGAGCAGCCTGGCCAGCTCGTCCTGCTCCGGATACTGGGCACCCCTTATAATGGCAATGTGGTCTATTGATTCAGCAACTTCCTCGGCTCTTATTGATCCCCTTGGTAAGATGGGCTGGTGCAAGGCAAGCCTCGTAACTTTAGGGCCTACATAGGTAGGCTGGTCTTGGCCCATTACTAGGAGGTTGTTCTGATTCTCTTGTATTGGTGGTGCAGGAACCACTCGAGGTGGTGACTCTTGTGGCACGTGATTCACTCTCGAGGCCCCAGGGATGAGGACCCGGGTGGTGCTTCGATAATGGACTTCTGGGATAAAGGCGGGCACTCCTCTGCCAGCTGCTGCCGACGGCTAGGGATCTCCATTAATATGGGCAGCCATAGGGGGTTGCACCTCTCGAGTGCTTGTGGCAACGGGTGGATTCTGGGGATTAGTTTCATGATTCTGGGTGAACATCGCCAGGGTCCTAGACATGGTTAAGAGCTGTTCCCACAACAACTGGTTCTACCGCCTAATTTCGACAAGCTCCTGTTGTACAGGATCAGTCATTTGCCCTCTTCCTCGTCCGACAGGACAGTTGAGGCTGAGGGTTCTGAAGGGTTTTGAGTATTCTTCTTGGGTCAAAGATTAGGAGCCATAATCCTTTGATAAAAGGAGGATGAACTTTGATTTAGTAGAGCACTTGGTGATTGTCGTTCCCACATACGGCGCCAAACTGATGCTGCACTTTTTGGCCCACGTAAGATCCAAGCTCGACTCCCTATGAAACACTCAAAACAGAAGATCAGAGGACCACCGGGTTGGCTCCGGCGGTAGTCGCTCCGATGCTTAAGTCAATAAATTGAATTAAAAGACTGTAATGAAAACCAAATAATGAGCATGAAAATAAAGCGTACCTCTTAGGGTTTAATTTATAGGCAGTGTCTTTCCCAAGTTGATTAGGATTTGGAGCCCTGAATATAGGGATTGGATCGTTGGAGATATCATTTACCTTGTTGCATATGACAACAGAGCGTAGCAGTTTCCTTATTGGAGATTGTTTCCTTATTTCCTGCTCGGTGCACATTGAGGCGGTGATGAGGTCTGATCATTGATGTACCGCACTGTAGGCTTGCGCTCATATATGTTAGCTTCGCAGGAGAGCAGTCCTGCTCTGATGACATGAGCTCGGTTTCTAGGGGCCTTGCCCTTGACAGACCGAGGATGAGCTATATGACCGAGCACCAGTTATATGACCGAGCATGAGCTGAGAGACTTTAGCATGAGATGAACGATCGAGCCTGAGCTGACCTGTAGTTACACGTGTCAGGTAGTGGTTGGTGTGTCGCATTATGGTATATCAATTTTAAAAACTAAAAAAAAACTCCTACAATTGTTAAACAACTCAAGAAAATTAAATGTAATTATTACTTATTTTATAATTAAAAAATACATGTATATTGTGTATCTGAAAAATTATGAATAAAATATGTATATGAATGAAAAGAAATTCTTCTTTCAATAACTTGGAGTGAAATATTTTATTATTATTATCATACACGTGGCCCACTTGAGATATTCACTTCATTTGCAAGTCATTCTTCTTTCACTTGAGATATTCACTTCATTTGCAAGTCATTCTTCTTTCATGTCAATGAATATCATCAACAAAATTAAAAGACAATAATTCATGACTCATGAATTAGATCTTATATAGTACTCAAGTATAAACACTGTAGATTAGTCGACCCGAAGGGTCAGATACCGAGTTATTAAAAAAAAAAAAAACTTCAAGTAGGAAAAATTATACATTAAATATTATGAATTATTAAATAATTTTTTTTAATAATTATAACAAATAAGAAAAAATACAAAATAAATACACAAAATATTAGAAAAAACAAAATAAAAATATATATAATTATTTTATATATCATGTGACCTGCACATAATGAATGAGGCCCAAATACACACACTTAAGTGTGTATATATGTGGAGACATATATAAAATAAAAAAATACAATTTTGAAAAAAATAGAAAAAAATTATTAAAGATCATTTTTCTTCCTTATGTGACTTGCACAAGATGAGGGAGGGCTAGAATGCACACATAAGTGTATATTGTTGTGTGTATATATGTATATATAAAATGAAAGCAAAATTTAGAATTTAAAAAATGAAGATTCCATGCATGCAAATTCTGCAAGGCCTCACATGCTAGCCCATAATGGCCTCCATGACAGACTACCATGGCTATTGCACATGCACAACCACCCTAAAGCCATAATTTTTTACTATAAATTCCTTAACCATAAAGCAAATCCTTCTCTCTCTGTCTATATATATATATATATATATATATAAAAGTATATACAATCTATGAGGAAAGAGAGAAAATTTCATGTGAAAGAGCTTAAGAGGCTGTCTAGACAAAGGAAAAGAAGGAAAGAGAATCTTACGGAAGTTTTAGGAGATTGCTCAAACGAGGTTAGAATCTTAATCTTCTAACTTCTTTAAGCTTCTACATGTTCTAGGAATAGTTTAGGATTGATTGGAAGATCCCAAAACCCTTGTAATGGCTTGCTTCAAGTTAGGTAGCCATTGATGACCTTCAAGAACTTGACTAAGAATCAACTAGTATATTAGTTCATTTTATGAATTAGACCTTGTTCTACATGTCAAATATAGCAAGAATAGACCTAGCTGTGATCACAAAGCTCAACAATGAACCCAGAACAGTGATGCGCAAGTTTGGGGCCAAAAGTGAATTTCTTTGATTTGAGCACCAAACTCAATTCTAAGCATGGGAACATGGAACTCTCACCACGAGGATTCCATAGAAGCAATAACGAGCTCATTTAGTTGAGAAACTATTGGAAACAGACCATCGAACCAATCAATGTATCACGCTTGCAATTACCATTTGGAACCTTAGAAGATAACTAGGATTGAAAGAAAGCCTTAAATCAACTCAGAAACACAGAAAATAAGGTTTGGAATAATTAGGATTTTCAGTGAATAGTGGGAAGCTAGTTGGGGATGATAGAGTTGACTTGACCAACTAGAGCGAGTCAACCGAGCCAACTCATGCCCTTAAAAACAGTTAAAAGAAACAATGTCATTTAGGCCTTAAAACTTGTAAAGCTATGTCGTTTTGAGTAAGGTTTTAAATGAAGTTTGGTGGTTAGTGTAACGACACTGTATCAATCAAAACGACAATAAGGCTAGTCGTTTTTATCTAAACCGACTTAAGGAAACCCTAGTTGAAACGCGGTCGTTTCATATGTTTTACCCCTAAAACAATGTTGTTTTGGATTAAGGTTCTAGGAACCCTTAACTGCCTGTTTGGTTACGAATCCAGTAACCCTTAAGACTAAGGATAGGATATCGCATCAGGGGATAAGACTTAATCAGCCCTGTTTAGTTACAATGCTAAGTACCAAATTGAAATTAACATTATCCTATACACAAATAAGCCACCAATTTTGGGGATAAGGGCTATTTGGAAGCCCAATTAGTCCAACTTAAAATTAACGTAAACATGGATAAGTTTATTCATAGTTTGGTAGTACTTAAAGGCTGAAATGAGCTTTTAATAATTAGAATTTGACCGCAAAACTTTCTAAAAATGCCACTAAGGCCCAGGCCAAATTTCATAAATTCAAAAAAGCCTTTCTAAAATAGAAAAATAATATTTTTGAAGAATTAAACTTTTGTAATTATAATTTGGCCCCAACAATTTAAATTAATTACATTCGGGCCCAATTAATACATGAATTAATTCATAAATGTCCTTCTCAAATAGAAAATGATTATTTTTAAAATAGTAACTTATAGAAATTACACCCTAGTCCCTGAAGTTTTGATAAATTACCAAACTGCCCCTAAAAGTCCAAAATGATGATTTTACCCCTAAACAAATGTAAAAATGATAATTACGTCCCTAGAAACTATATTTAGCATAATTAATGATGTATATGACCAAATTAAGATTCAGAAAAGCCTAACCTAAGATTTTTTTAATTCTCTAGACCCAATGGTAGGGTTCATTTTGGAAAATGAATTTTCTAAATATATATACAAAGATTAAAAGGCACATTTAGTGAAACTTTAATTAAGCAATCAAACAAATACCAAAAATTATGAAACTTTATACTTATGCATTTGAGACTATTCTAAACTCAGTGGTGGAGTCCAATTAGCCAAATGAAGCTCGAAAAGTATAGGTCCTTAATAAATGCACCCTTAAGTTATCATTTAATGAATATTATTCACTTCCATAGGACCTAAAGACTCAATGAGCAGTCAAAGAAATGATAAATAGCTAAGAAGTAAGCTAAGGTGAGTAACCCTGAACCTTGAAATGGAAACATTTCTATAAAATGCAATTCTTTTACAGTTTTATGACATCTATCCGAATACTATGCTAATTGTTCTAACTGCATGTCTTTATCAGCATTTTTTTAAATGTTTTATATGATGTGGATAACTTAAAGAATGTTTTGGTAGCATATTGTCACGCCCCGAATTTTCGCGAACTCGGGGGTGAGCGAAATAAAACAGAAAAAGTAAATGAAAAACAATTTAATGGATTTGACTGGACATACATTTATTTTCATTAACATATATACATATGAGTCACATTCAATATATACATCATACTTGTCATTTTAGGATTAAGTCCTTACATCACAAAATATGCCCCAAGGGCCAATTTTACTTCCAAGTTCAATTCCCCTAATTTCTTTAAGACTTCATCAAGTCTCATGCACTAGGAGCGTCATCTGTAATATGATATCCCACGAATGGGTCAGCACAACTGCTGGCATAACACAATGCTAATGCAAGGAACAAAATTAAGGTGTGGCATGTGCAAGTGTACATTTATATCTACATGCCTTCTAATTCATCAATAAAATGCAATGAAAATATGTGTGACACACCTATGCAACTCTATGCCACACCCATGTCTCGTTTACGGACCGCTCCTGATGGACCCTGAGTACCAATACCCGTTCACGGATCGCTCCCGTTGGATTCTGGGCACCAATACAATGGCCAATTTTGGGTTTTTCACCACAGGATCTACACCCTCATAATACACAGCACTAGGTGCTCAACTCACACTATGTTCTCAAGGAATCACACCATGCCATTATGCTTTGATTCCTACCATGCCATTACAATCTCAATGAAGCATTTTATCCATACATGAAGCATGCTTTAAATAATGCACATTTACAATCACAACAATTCTCGAAAAACATATGTAGCATACAGCACCAACATATAGGAATATACATATGGTCATAGTTCACGTTTTATCACTTAACCAAACTCCTAAGAAAATAACAGGGAACACATGAGCACATATACAATCGAATAAACATACTAGTCATTACATCAACATGGAAGTTATTCCTAAATTTAATCTTATTTTTTACTTAGCAAAATATCATACCTGGAAGGATTTATCTCAACCCTAAGGAGTCGTGCCCATTATGCAGTCGAACCAATCAGTGTTAACGCAGTCCTTTTACTGTATCTATTGAGAAGGTCAAACTGCCTCTCCTTTCTTTTTGGTGTTCCTAATATTCACAAAATATGTCTCAGTTATCGTCACATGAATTTATGCTATTCATCAAATTTTATGTTTCTTTAATATTGGTATCTCTTTTACTTGAATAAACTCTAACATTGAATCTGAAACGTCAAACAAAGTCAATTTAGGCTTTTGCGGAATTCAATTCAGGACATTTGTACTAAAAGGGTAAAATGGTCATTTTGCACTTTTACAGGTCTTTTATTTCCAGGACCTCTTTTCATAATTCTAAAGTCACCACTAGATTCGGAATGCCTGAGATAATAAAAATTAACTATTCACTTGCCCTTTTTGGAATTCGTTTGACCCACTTTTGATTTAGGGGTATTTTCATAATTTTCTTTAACATAATATTTTATTAATTTTTCTGTTTGGGCCTTAGTGGGATTATTCATAAATTCTGGGGTCGGTTTATAATTTCTCAAAGACCTAGTGTGAACCAATGGGCTTTTAAACTAAAACCCTAAACCGGTCTCACAAATCACCGAACCAATCGATTTAGGTGAACCGGATTGTATAGGCTCACGATTTTTCGGCTACTGCTCCGGTCGCCCCTTCCAGCGCTGGTCACCGAAACAGTAACTATTCCTACTGATTTTCTTGGTTTTTAACTGTCTGATTTTCATGTTTTTCACACCAATTTGATCCTAAAAATCTCAACAATCCATTAAAACCAATTTTGGCCTGACTTACTATGGTTTTCCGACACCCATTTCCTATTTCTGGTGTTGCACCGGCGACTGTGTAAATCCCTATTTTGTATTTTTTTTCTCACTGTTTTCACTCCGTTTTTCCTTTAATCACTATCTGCACCTCAGAGGATCGATTCATCAAAGTTTAAATCAAGTTTTAATGCCCCAATCCATAAAAATCAATTCTAATGCATAACCTGTAACTCCAAGGATCTAGCTCATTTTTCTATTATCTTGTTTTATTTAAATTGTATTGAGTTCTTTTTTGAATCTGCTATATGACCTCATGGTTTTTATCATGCATGTAACTCTAAAACTCAAAAATATGAAAATGGTAATTCTAAGTTGAAACTCCCCCGTTTTCTAGATTTCTTTCTATTTGCAGTGGTTCCCCTTCCCTTCAATTTTTCTATTCTGATCGTTCTAGACCTAATCTCAACCTCAGCTTCTCACGGTTCTTCTCTTCTTGGCTATTTTCCTTTCAACCCATGAATATACATATATATATATATATATAATCACCAACCGTCTCAATTTTCTCTCTTTTCTCTCGGTTCTCACTTTCTCTCCCCCTTTTATTCCCTTTCTTAACCGACCTTAAGGTCGGTGGCAATGCCACCTGTTAGTTGTTTTTCTTTCTTCATCATTTTTCTTTACATGGTGAACACTACACACGCACACACGGCTGCATGGCAGCCTCGACTCATTCTCTCTCATCTTCTTCTCCTTTCTTTTTCTAATTTCTTCATTCTTCTATTATCTTCTAACTCCTTCTACTGCTTTCCACCAATTTTTGCTTCTTTTCTTTTAATTTCCTTTTTTAATTATTGTGATAACATATATATATATATATATATTTATGTATTCATGACAATTGTATATCTACATATATATAGCCGTAAATTATATATATGCAATCATTTAATATGTGTATATCTATAAATATGCATTTAATCATATATACACATACAACACTTATGTGCGCGCTATCCCGTAAAATCAGGCTTCTGGTGCGACGACACCCTGAGGTATTTGGGATTGCCTATCACTCACACTCATGCATCAAAACTGAATATGACATTCTAACGTACGTCTGATTTTATTTACGTAATAAATTGGCGTACAGTTCAGGATTACCTATCATGGCCTAATCCAACCCGGATCGGGTACTGGCTAACTCGGGTCAGGGCATTACAGCCCTACTAAAAAATGAAAAAAAAAATTTAGTCAAAATTCTCAAGTCTCTACACATATTTTAGTATAAGTTTACATGTCCGACAAACATGAATAGTTCATGATACACACTCGTATTCGGTTAGGGGGGTTAAGCCATGAGACCATATAAGCCTTAGCCCTAAATTACATAGCAGTCGCCTAAGTGATTACTCAAGGTCCGAAAGGGACAAAGCTTATAAGATGTTTGGCATGTATTACTTTACTAGTTGCTTTTACTACGTCAGATTTATGATTACGATGATTTATCTTGCAAAACTATCTGTCATAAGTCCCTGCATGATTTTAGTAAATATCTTGCAACTTTCAACTATATGTTTATGTTTATAAATGCTAGTAGCTTTTAATACAACTCTTTTAATTGCTATCCATAAAAGTTAAGACAGTTATGGAAGGGGTTACAAAAAACCCATGACAGGGAACTCGAGTTACTCACGAGCTTTTCATAAAACTCACATGGTTTTATCTTATATTTTTCAAGTGATAGCCCAAATAGCTTAACATAGAAGACAGACCTAAACTTACAACCATTTTAGGGAGGAGATCTTCACTTTTGACTTATGCAATCATTTTGTATTAAGAATTGCTAAGAAATTTTTTTACAAGCTGTAATATTCGAACATCAATGTGATGTAATGACCATAATTTAGTTTATGTTTTGCCATACTTTATTTCTGCTACTTTGTATAAATATGAATGCATGAATTTATGTACCAGTCAAGAGGCATTTTGTTAGACACATCATCAATATCATACAAAAGGGTTAGTATATTGGAGAGTTGCCTAACTAGCTGATCATTATCTGTAATTCGCAAAGGGTGGGGTTTGGGATATGACAGAGTTAGTATTAGAGCATCAGGTTAGACATAAGGATACTAACAAAGTTAGTATCAGACTGGAGTTACCAATAGAATTGGTGCTAGAATGATAGACTACCTATGTAACATCCTGACTTAATTACTATATAATTAGGGATGGTTAGTAAGATTTAAGAGAACATTAGTGTATAATTAGATCCTGACAATAATGTCGCAATGATAATCCTTGAGTGAATTAAGATAGATGAAATGGATATGAAAAATGATGACGAAATTAATAAAGAAATATACAAATGTTAAGCCTAAATGTTTAAGCAAGTATCATAACTAATTATTAATTTAACTACATAAAATAAAAATCTTCATGAAACGTAAAATACATCAAGTAATTAAGAAATATGCAAATTAAGTGTATTGAATGAATAAAATATTAAATAAAAGTATAGAATCTTCCACCAACACAAGTAAAAGAGGAAAAATAGTAAAAAATTAAGTTGCCAAGTCTTGAACCCAAAACCGAGCAATAAATGAAGAACTTTACCGAAAAAGGATAACCACTAGGCTATCAGCCCTTTTCTGCTATAATAACCCCAAGAAAAGTATTTAACACAAAAATGTGTAGGGAAATTCAGAAAAAGAGACAAGTGGAATCACCCCGTTGCACTTTCCTCTCAACTAATGGAAACACATGCAAGTCCTTCATGATTTGTACGCAAGCCTTGAGTGCATAAGAGTGTATTCGAACTATTGTGTGAGGAACTTGTGTGAGTGTCTGTTAGAGTATATTAGGGTTACCTATGTATTATTGTGTGATGATATATATTATTGTGCTACTAGGGTTAGGGTTAGCCGTCATATATATATAGGTAATGCTAATATACTCTAACAGTGTCAAACCAGACTTGATTTTGGCTAGAGAGAGAGAGAGAGAGAGAGAGAAGAGAGAAAAAATATGTTTTAATCATCTCACACACATAATGGTAAGTTATGGTTAGTGGGTTGGTTGCATTTGGTTTGATCTATCACACACACATATTGCATGAATTAAAATATGTTTTAATCATCTCAGTGTTTTTATTATGTGTGAGTAGGTTAAAGAATAATAATAGTCCAATTAGTTTTGAACAATCATAAATTTGGTTTTGGTTTTATGGGGCTATTATACTTCATTTAACCTTGCAATCAACTAGGGTTTTCTCAACATTCGTTCAAATGAACCTACATTCCTTTGTGTGAATATTCCAATATATTTTTTGTATAACTGTGACGAAATATTCATTCGATTTGATTCGCACAAATATTTCAAAAATCCATTCGTTCGATGTTGGTTCGAACCGACTACCCAACGAAAATTCCAATAAATATTTTACTTTAATTTGTTCGAACAAACTTGAGTTCTGTGAACAAATGACCATTCGTTCGAACAAATTGTCACGATAGTAGTTTCCTATTCTAATTCTAACTACATGTTCTGGGTTTCCAAAACCCTTCATATAAAAGGTTTGATCTCAGTTTTTGTTGTAGAATTTTTGGCGATGTCAATATAGTTTCTATAACCTCTTCCAAATGGTTTTTTCTATGCATATCATGTTCACATAGATCAAACCATTGCACAAGAATATTGAAATTCATCTTATAAATTATTCTTCGAGCGCTAGCCTGTGGAGTTCAAGTTTGTGTAATCGGTGAAGTTTGAGATTATGTGGAGTTCGCAATTGTACTTGAATTTTGCCATTCGTGTAGTTAAAAGTGGCAGATTTGCTAGGAGAGTACTTGAGGATTCAAATTTGAGAAGATTTAGATCATCAACGAGGCTTGAAAGACTAAGAACAAGTTTGTAAAAAGTTTGTAATCATCAAACCATTTCTAATGGATTCACATCTAGGTCACGGCCCCGGAGTTTTTCAAAGCAGATACAATTAATCTGTGGTGATTTTCTCGTCAATAAATTCGGTACATTGTCTATATCTTTTACTATTACTTTATTTATTATTGCTATAGTTTAATGTTGCACGCCACTCACTTTGATTGCGCCCACTAGAACATTAATCCTCACATAATAAAAGTGAAAAGTTTATTCTCTTTCAACCAAATTTAAAATTGGTCAAGATAATTTTAATTTTCTATATAAACATATTCACCCCCCTAGATCTAATACTTGACATCTAGATACAAATTGGACCTCTCAAGTTCAACTCAATCATTCTTAATGACCGACTTGTAATTGTCGTTATATCTTATCTGTTGTTATTTATTGAGTTAAGTGTTTGGTCTGCACTCTCTATTATTGGTCATCTTTCTAGTAATTTTGGCAATCACCCCTTGTGCACATCATTATTCTCCATGAGATCTGTTGAAAACCTATTGTATATCTGTGTAACTCTGACCTGATGGTCTAACTCATTTGAGACTTGAAACCTTGTGATTACCACTGTATTCATATAACCCTTCTTAACCCATCGTAGCTAGAGTGAAGGATTTACTTGTTGAGTTTAAGTTAGCTCGTACAAGTTTTATTACCCCTTTTTCAGGGCATGAAGATCAGGAAGCGTGATCACATGGACAACTTCCAAAATAGATGACCATCTTGTGGACATTTTTTGTATGTAATGATGTTAGAGATTAGTTATATTTTGTTGTAACGAAGGGGAGAACTCTTTGCTTAGATGTCTCCCACAAGTCCACATCTTGGTTATGTATTTTGTATGTAATTATATGACTCATGAATGCTTTTAGTTACGTCTTTTTTGTATAAAGATTCCTGCATATTAATTTAAGTTGCTATTACTTAACAACTAATCTCTGTCAAATGCTTACAGGTCATTCACGTCCTTAGATCCGTAGAGGGTACAATTCGAGTCATGAAAAAGTCTATTGAAATAGGCTTCAAACAGGAATAAACCAAAACAAATTATGATAAAATATAGAAGAAATTTTATTTTAAAAAAAAATTAGTCTTAGCAATGCACAAATGAGCATCAGCTAAAATTCAACTACGACACTTTTAGCGACTCACAGTTGTTTGTTGTTAAAATTAATTACACCACTATTAGCGACACCCAACTATTCATTGCTAGAAATGTTAAACTACTTTTAGAGACGCACAAGTGTTTGCAGAAAAATCCACTTTTTTGCAATGCCAAGTTGTATGTCACTAAAGTTTCACGCTACTTTTAGCGACGAACATTTGGGCATCACTAAACTCTAACCTTTAGCGACTGCACAGTTGTGCGTCGCTTTTATTAGAAATGAATACCAACTGCGTCCCACACCTTTAGTGACATTTATTTTCATTTTAGCCAATGTTTTTTAGACTTTTAGTGACACTCGCGTGCGTCGCTAAAAATACCTTACGTTGTGAGATGTGAGACAACTCCAAAAAATGGACTCCTCAAAAGCCTATTTTTTATAATGAAAGTTCATACTAAAATGAAGTCAATGGTTGATAAAAAAAAATAGTTTAAATAATCACTAATGGATAGTTCTATATGTTTGGTTTCCAGGGGTTGTATCAATAAGTGCTCCACGATCCCTTTGAAATAAATAATTTATTAATATTTTTTTCTTCTGATTAACTGCATGGTAAAAGACCTAAGTATTTATTGCCCATTTAAAATCTAGTCATTAAAGTGTCTTTAACGTGGAAACATAACTGTTGAAATTAGCCATTAAACTTGCTTGTATGAATTATCACTAAAATTGTGATAAGTTGGCTACCTACTTCACTCCAAATGCACGCGGTTGACTATATGTTTGTAATGAGTAGACTATTCTTGATAGATTGTAAATCATTTGACGCACAAAAATATTTAGTTCACTAGTCTTATCTTTTAATTGACTGATTTTAGTTGTGTGAAATCTCTATTTCAAATTTCAAAAATAGTAGTTAACTAGTCTTTCTCTAGCAGTCAATTCATTTAAAATTCAAGACCATATAGTTTACTACTATATTTCCACCCGATGTCGACAAAATGACAAACACATTTCTTGTTCAGCAAGATCAACCGACTATTATATAATTAATATATTGTATTAAATATGGTCGAGCAATAAAGAATCTAAGGTCTGGAGTTCAAGTTTTTATTTAGATTACTGAAATTTTACCTGATCGTTAACTTTATATCCTGAAAATAGTCGAGATGCCCACAAACTGACCCAAATACTTAATTATCAAAAAATAAAAAATAAAAACTAATTTTATTGATGTTATAAAAGGTTTGATCTCATTTTTGTTGTAGAATGTTTGCCCATGTCAATATAGTTTCTATATCCTCTTCCAAATGGTTTTCTTTATGCATATTATGTTCACATAGATCAAACCATTGCACAAGAACCTTGAAATTCATCCTATACATTATTCTTGGAGTGCAAGCTTGTGGAGTTCAAGTTTGTTTAATCGGTCAAGTTTGAGATTGTGTGGAATTAGCAGTTGTACTTGAATTTTGCCATTCATGGAGTTAAAAGTGGTTGATTTGCTAGGAGAGTACTTGAGGATTCAAGTTTGAGAAGATTTAGATCATCAACGACGCTTAAAGGACTAAGTCCAAGTTTGTACGAAGTCTGTAATCATCAAACCTTTTCTAATGGACTCACATCTAAGTCACAGCCCCGGAGTTTTTCAAAGCGGATACAATTAATCTGTGGCGATTTTCTCGTGTCACGCCCCGAATCCCAGCGAAGCCGAGGCAGCGAGTAACGAGATAATAAATAAAATAAAATAAAGGACAACTTAAGCAAATTTAACTAAACATGCATCCGATTCCATTAATAAATATAAAAACATAAGGTACATCCCACCATCTCAATGTTCACGGGTCATTCCGGGCTCAAGCCCTTACATCACAAAACATAAGATTCATAGGCCAAAAATACACCAAGTGCTTAATCCTATCAAAGTGTCATTGAGTCTCAAGTAGTGGGAGCATCCTCATCTGAAATGTTTGTCCCACGAATGGGTCAGCTCAACTGCTGGTACAATATAATGCTAATGCAAGAAACAAAATTAAGGACGTGGCATGTGCAAGTGTACATTTATTTCTATACGCCTACCTAATCATTCATATGATGTAATGACAATATTCACAACGCATCCAATACAAACTCAGTACCACATTCATGAATTCATTAATACAATGTTATGAAAATATACATGACGTACCCATGCAGCTTTATGCCACCCATGTCTCGTCTTACGGTCCTTCCCCGATAGCTCGAGTACTAATATATGTCTCGCTTCACGGTCCGGAACCCGTCAGGCATGCGAGTACCTAATGGCCGATTTTGGGTTTTTCACCACAAGGATCTGCACCCTCATAATGCACAGCACTACGTGCTCAACTCGTACCATGTCCAAGGAATCACACTATGCCAACATGCTCTGATTCTATCATGCCATAATGTAATCTCAATAATGCATCTCAGCCATACATGAAGCATGCTTTAAATCACGCATTTCATAGTCTTAACAATTCTCAAAGGATACAATCCATACATTATACTAATACATGCGATATACACATAATCATGATCCACATTATCGCCCAACTTTCAGCAAGATAGCATGAAGCACATAAAACTGTGAATAATCAAACAAACATGTGAATCATCAAATCAACATGGCAGTTATTCCTAAACTTAATTCTATTTCTTACTTAGCACAATATATCGTACCTGATGGTCAATCTCAATCTCAAGACGTGTACTCATAGTATAGCAGAACCACAGTATGAACACAGAAGGTCAGACCACCTTCTCCTTGCCTTTCTGTTTCCCTAAAACCATAACATGTGACTCAGTCCATTTGTTACCTGAATTATGCTATTCATCAAATTTTATGTCCTTATTTTATAAGTTTCTATTTTACCAAATTAAACTCTACTATTGAGTCCGGAATGTCGAAGAAAATAAATTTAGGCTTTCATGGAATTCAATTCGGACATCCGAGCTTAAAAGGGCAAAACGGTCATTTTGTACTTTTTACCGGTCCCTTACGTCTCGAGAGCTCTTCTCATAAATCGGACTCCACGGTTGAGTCTGGAATGCTCAAAATAATAAAGTTTCACTATTTGTTTACTTAATTTGGAGTTCGTTTGACTGTATTTCAATTCAAGGGTATTTTGGTAATTTTAAATGTCACTACGGGTCTTTTATTTTTCGGGATCCCGTCTTGTAAAACGGACCTCACTATTGGTCTCGAAATAGTTGAGATAGTCAAAATACACTAATGACTTGTCCCATTTGGACTTCGGATTATTTTTGGAATATTTAATTAATTAAATTGATTAATTAATTAATTAATTAAATTAATATTTTATTCTGGGGTCAGTTTATAATTTCTCAAAAGTCTAGGGGTCAAAGTGAAATTTTTGAAAGTTCTGGGGTCAATTTAATTTCCTAAAAGTCCAAGGGTAAATTTGTAATTTCAAATTCTTCTATTCCCACTTCGGTTAACCAAACTAGGGGCCAATCCCAAAACAGGGATTGGATATCCCTGTTTCTAATTTAATTTTAATTTCTAATTTTATAACCTCGCAGCCAAACACTCCTAACCCATTTTTAATTTAAAATAAGAGGCTGACACGTGGCAGGGGCGGTTCGGTCCAAGCCCGACCCGAACCCGAACCAGAACCGGACCCGGACCCGGACCCGGATCGAAACAGTTCCTTCTACCCCGATTTTCTGGCGAAGCTCCGCTAGGGTTCCGGCGCCTTCTCCAGCGCCGGCGACTATTTTCCGGTGAGATTTCATTATTTTAAAAATGCTATTTTCTTAGATTTTTCATGTAGATTTCATATTTAAGGTTGGTTTTGGATCTAGATCGTCGAATCGCCACGAATAGGGGGTCAAACCCCTTGGTCAACTCTCCGGTCGACCCTTCCTTTTCCATTTTAATGACTGTTTGGTTACGACCCGACCTCTATTTTGATCCCAACACGTTTCTGCACCTCACCCCTTGAATTTCCCACCTTTTAAACAAAGTTTTACACATAAAATATCAAGACCGATTCCCCATGACCGTGACCTACAACTGGGTCTTATTCCCTCATTTCCCAACCATTTAACTTGATTATTTTTCCTAATTACCCCATATTTCATGCACTACAAGACCCAAGAATTAAATCTAAACAATAGGCTACAAAATAGATTATGCATATATGAGATTTCTAAAAAGAGAAAGTAAATGGGTTGAGGTGTTTACCTCAACAATGGTGCTTGTCTCTCACTCCTTAGTTTGCCTCTGATTTCTCAACCTTACGACCCTTCTCTTTGCTTTCTCCTCTTCTGGTTCTCTTTCAAAAATCAGAACCCAATAAACACACACACATATACACTCAGCAGCCTCTCTTTCCCTCTCTATATCTCTCTCTCTCTCTCTCTAAACCCACGGTTTGGTCTGCACATGCACACACCTATGGACATATATACACACTCACAGCAAACCCATTTCCTCACTCCATCAGCCACCAAATCCCTTACACACCCACAGTCCACCATGCCTCTTTGAGTGAGGCTCACTCAACCTGCACACCCACGTGCACACACATCTGCCCATATATATATATATATATATATATATAAACATTTAAATACACTTCCATATTTACACATCACATATATACATGCACATCCCACATATATATATATATATGTATATATACATAACACATAAAATTAATACATATACTATTCATTATTCACACATTAATATTAGAATTTATAATAATAATAATAATAATAACTTGAAAATTTTATTTATTTAAAAAAAAAAATTAGGTTATTACATCTCGTCAATAAATTTGGTACATTGTCTATATCTTTTACTATCACTTTATTTGTTATTGTTAGAGTTTAATGTTGCACGCCACTGACTTTGATTGAGCCCACTAGAATATTAATCCTCACATAATAAAAGTGAAAACTTTATTCTTTTTCAACCAAATTTAAAATTGGTCAAGATAATTTTAATTTTCCATATAAACATATTCACCCCCCTAGATCTAAAACTTGACATCTAGATACAAATTGGACCTCTCAAGTTCAATTGAATCATTCTTAATGACCGAGTTGTAATTTACTTTATATCTTATCTGTTGTTATATATTGAGTTAAGTGTTTGGTCTGCACTCTCTATTATTGGGCATCTTTGTAGTAATTTTGGCATTCGCCCCTTGTGCACATCATTATTCTCCATGAGATCTGTTGAAAGCCTATTATATATCTATATAACTCTAACCTGATGGTCTACCTCATTTGAGACTTGAAACCTTGTGATTACCACTGTATTCATATAACCCTTCTGAACCCGATGGCAGAGTGAATGATTTACTTGTTGAGTTTAAGTTAGCTCGTACAAGTTTTATTACCCTTTTTTCAGGTGAAGAAGATCAGAAAGCATGATCATCTTGTGGACATTTTTGTATGTAATGATGTTGGAGATTAGTTATATTTTTTGTAATGGAAGGGAGAACTCTTTGCTCACATGTTTCCCACGAGTCCACATCTTGGTTATGTATTTGATATGTAATTATATGACTCATGAATGTTTTATTTACGTCTTTTTCGTATAAAGATTCTGCATATTAATTTAAGTTGCTATTACTTAACAACTAATCTCTGTCAAATGCTTAAGGGTCATTCACGTCCTTAGATCCGTAGAGGGTGCAATTCGAGTCATGACAAAAACTATTGAAATAGGCTTCAAATAGGAATAAACCAAAACAAATTATGATAAAATATAGAAGAATTTTTTTTTTCAAAAATGAAATTAGTTTTAGCAATGCTCAAATAAGCATCGCTAAAATTCAACTACGAAACTTTTAGCAACTCATAGTTGTTCGTTGTTAAAATTGATTTCACCACTATTAGCGACGCCCAGCTATTCATCAAGTAGAAGTGTTAAACTACTTTTAGCGACGCACAAGTGTTCGTAGCAAAACGTCACTTTTTGCAATGCCAAGTTGCATGTCATTAAAGTTTCACCCTACTTTTAGCAACGAACATTTGGGCATCACTAAAATCGGGCTTGCCGTTGCTGCACTTGCACTACTGACGTTTTTAGCTGCAGCAAAATTCTAATATGTGGGCCCAACGTGATTTATTTCTTGAAGTTTTGCACGAAAATTTCAGCTTAAAAACACCACTTTCCTAGTTATATTAGGACTTTATTTTATTTTTAATATTTCCCTTAATTAGTTAGATTTGGTTATTTTTATTTTAGGATAATATTTAGAATATCTTTAGGAGTTCTAGTAGGCTTCCAACACTGAATTAATGTGTAAAAAGAGGAGGAGATCAGATTTGATGTCTCTCTCTCTCTCTCTCTCTCTCTCTCTCTCTCTCTCTCTCTCCTTCGAGTTTTCATCGCCCTGTGTGGCTAAACATTTATAATTGGTCGAAGGAAACGAAAGCCTCGGAATCAATAAAACTGTGTGAGCTAATTTATTTTTATTGTTCAATTTATGCTTTGAGTATCGAAAGTTATTCTGTACTTATTTTCATGATTGTCTCGTTTAAATACTAGGAGGCCTACTAGTTTATTATTCATTGCAATCTACTGCTAGATTAGATATCAAATCCGTAATTGTTTGATCCCTCTAATTTGTGAAGCAACTAAGATTTAATGATTTACTACGTCAGAAATTATTAGATCTTAGGAAGAACGCTCGACTAAATTAAATACAACCACTTGTGCTTGTGTTGTTTAGCTTCATCGATCTTTCTAATTCTTAAGACTGCTACTAGATTAAACCTTTAGCGCTTGTTTTTGGTTGTTTAGTAGTTAGGGTTAATTAGATCGCTTGTTTTTTAATAAATTGCGACTAAGGAAAGATAGAAAAATAGTTCCAACGGTGAATATTCAAAGTATGAATTGATATATATTTGCATCAATGATCAGTTGTAAAATTTCGATGGTGGATGTTGACTTAGACCAATGTTTGTTCTTTTAATTGAATTTGATACTTTAATTTGAATTGTTCCTTAGTTTTTTTTTTTAAATTATTTTCGTTATACTCCAACCCTCCATCCTTATTCACATAGCATAAAAGTAGGCTAGATACTCTCCGTGGGAACGATCCTTACTCACACTACTACATATATTTTTAGGAGTTTAGGTTTTATTTTTTTGGTTGCCTACGACAAGCACACCAAATTTTGGCGCCGTTGCTGGAAAGTTTTTCTTGTTTATTTTTGTGCTTCTTGTGATCCTTATTTCATTCTTAAAATTTTTGAAAAAAGAAAAGAAAATTAGTCGTGAGGATCTGCTACATGGCGTGAGGATATCACAATGTGGCTTCTACTGTTCTGCTATTTTTGACTTTTGTTTGACCGGTTTTCATCCAAATCCAAATTTCAGATTAGGCCCGCACAACGAAGAGCAAAAAATAAAACCGCAGGCAAAATTTGACCAAGGTTTTCCGTAATAAATCAACTCGTTAGTTTAGGACTTTTGGTGTCTAATTGCTTTTGGTTGCCTCCTTGTCTAAATCTAATTTTTCTAAAAGAAGAAGGCTCACCTGATGGAGATTCAGGTTAACGATGGAGATGTTGCTAAGAAGGTTGACTATGCTTACAACTTTTTTTTTTTGAAAAGCAGATTCCCATCGATGCTGTGTTCCATAAAGATGCAAGTTGTTGGTCATCATTCTCTCCATCGAACAGAAAACAAAGAACTCGAAAGGGCAGAAAGAGTGAATAAAATGTTGGGTTTCTTGTAGCACAAGGAGTTTTATCACGGCTTTGTCTACTTTTTATATATATCGGTTTTGGGGTTTCTTGGTCAGCAATGCAACATTAGTTCGGCTCTTCTATATTTTTTTTAAAATAAAAAATAAAAAATCAAGGTGATTTGTATTTTAGTGTAGAATTTTTTTTTAATTTATTTTTAATTTTTTTATTGTATTTTATTTTTATTTTTAAAATTTTTTTTCATTACTCTAGATTTTTCCTGATTTATTTTTCATGGTTTATTAGAGTTTCCTTGATGTTAATGATTGTAACTCGATCTTCTAATCAAGGTAATTTGAAGTGCGATCCAGAAATAAAGAGAACTTTGTGCAGGTTAAGGAGGGAAGCTCGGAGAAATTCTAAAGAGAACGATCTAGCTCTTGATTCCCTGTTTAATAGTGATTCTGATTTAGAAGAGGAGGAAGTCATGGCTGGAAATCAAACTTTGAAAAAGCTTGCCACCCCTGATTTGAATCAACAACCCTTATGCATAACGTTTCCTACTTTAGATGCTACTACTACTTTTAAATTAAAATCTGGACAAATACATCTCTTGTCCCACTTTTCATGGCTTTGCAAGTGAAGACCCTCACAAGCATCTAAAGGAGTTTCATGTAGTATGCACGAGTATGAGACCCACGGGGGTGACTGAAGAGTAAATTAAATTAAGAGCCTTTCTGTTTTCTTTGAAGAATTTGGCTAAGGATTGGCTCTATTATCTACCCTTTGAAAGTATTACCACATGGAACGAGATGAAGATGTTGTTTTTGGAGAAATATTTCCCAGCTTCAAAGGCGGCCAACATTCGAAAAGAAATTTGTGGTGTAAGGCAACACAATGGAGAGTCCCTACACGAATATTGGGAACGTTTCAAAAAACTTATGTGCAAGCTGCCCCCATCATCAAATTAGTGAGCAACTTCTTATCCAGTATTTCTATGAAGGCTTTCTACCCACTGATAGGAGCATGATTGATGCTGCTAGTGGAAGAACTTTGGTGGATCAAACTCTCGAGGCCACGAGAAACTTGATTGCAAATATGGCGGCCAATTCTCAACTAATTTGGCACTAGGCTTGACCCTCCATCTAAGCATGATAATGAGGTAAATATTTCCTCCCTTGAACAACAAATTGCGAGTCTAACTTCTCTTGTTCGTCAAACGACTGTAGGTAATATACAAACGGCGAAGGCTCGTGGGATTTGTTCGGTAGTAGGGCATCCAACCGATATGTGCCCAACTCTTCAAGAGGAGCCTATTGAGCAAGTGAATGCGGCGGGTGGTTTTCCTAGACAACCTGCAAAGGAAGTATGATCCCTATTCGAGCACGTATAAACTGGGATGGACAGATCACCCCAATCTTAGCTATGGGAATCTACAAGTAAATTAGCCCGCGACTGAAAACTGCCCAAGTCACCAGCAATATAAGCAGCCATACCCCCCTAGACAACAACCGGGCCAAACTTCTAATTATGCTTTGTCTTTAGAATATATTATTAAGTTTCTTGTCACTAATACTTTGCAATTTCAATAGGAGATGAACAATTTTAACAATAGGCGAGGGCCAATATTCAAAGTTTGGACAATTAGATGAGCCAGATGGCAACCACGATTAATCGGCTAGAGGTGCAAAGTTCAGGGAAATTACCCTCTCAAACGGTAGTAAACCCAAGAAAAAATGCAAGTGCAATCGTCTTGAGAAGTGGTAAAGAGGATGAGATTCTAGTAAAGGCAGCCCTTGTATCGTCGAAGCAAGAAAAGGAGAAAAATGTCATTGCAGACAGGAACGTTCCCAATGACGATGACATACCTAATCGTAAGTTTTTGCCTCTTTCTGATTATAAACCAGCACCTCCTTTTTCTTAGGCTTTAGCAGAATCTAGAAAATATGAGCAAAATAAAGATTTATATGAGACTTTTCGTAAATGCGAAGTAAATATTCCACTTTTAGATGCTATTAAACAAGTTTCTCGTTATGCTAAATTCCTGAAAGAACTGTGTACAATTAAGAGAAAATAGAAACTTAAAGGATGTGAGAAAGTGAGAGTAGGGGAGAATATTTCTGCAGTTATTCAAAGAAAATTCGCTGCCTTGTGCAAAGATCCAAGTATGTTTACTATCCATTGTACAATAGGTAACACTAGATTGGAGAAGGCCATGATAGATTTAGGAGCTTCTATCAATGTCATGCTATATTCTATATATGCTTCTTTGAAACTTGGACCTTTGAATAAAACTGGTGTTGTGATTCAATTGGCTGATAGATCTAATGCCTATCCTAAGGTTGTAGTTGAAGATGTTCTTGTGCAAGTTAATGATTTGGTTTTCCTTGCTGATTTCTATGTGCTTGATATGGAGAATGATGATCAAACTACTCCTATTTTGTTAGGAAAACCATTCTTAAAAACATCCAAAACTAAGATAGATGTTCATAGTGGCACACTTACCATGGAATTTGATGGTGAAATTGTTAAGTTTAATATTTATGATGCCATGAAATATCCTGATGATGATAATCCTGTTTATTCTATTGATGTGATTAATTCTTTAGTACAGAAAGTTTTTGAACATGATAGAAAAGATGGATTGGAAGTTTCCATTAGTAAGCATTTTGAGAAAGAAAATGAAGGAGTTAGCCTTGAGTATTGATTTACAGGAAAACTGTTGCAGCGTTGAATGATTTTCTGAAGTTACAACAGTCAGGTAACGTTTCTTATATTGCGTTACCAGTTCCTAACGAGAAGCCTTTACCCTTTGTTTTGCAGGCCCCCATTCCAGATTTAAAGCCTCTCCCCAGTGACCTCAAGTACGTGTTCCTTAGAGACGGATGAACGTTACTTGTGATCATCTCTAGTAAACTTAGTGCACTGCAAGAAAAAAAGCTTGTGCAGGTCCTTAAAGAGCATAAGACGGCTATTGGTTAGAAAATTGTGGATATTAAAGG
>CM018044.1:19398051-19620551 GCA_008638375.1 Nyssa sinensis
GGAAACGGAAGCCTCATAATCAATAAAACTGTGAGATCTAATTTATTTTTATTTTTTAATTTCTGCTTTAAGTATCGGATGTTCTTCTGTACTTATTTTCATGAATGTCTCGTTTAATTACTAGGAGGTCAACTAGTTTATTATTCATTGCAGTCTACTACTAAATTAGATATCAAATCCGTAATTGTTTGATCCCTCTAATTTGTGAAGCAACTAAGATTTAATGATTTACTACGTCAGAAATTATTAGATCTTAGGAAGAACGCTCGACTAAATTAAATACACCTGCTTGTGCTTGTGTTGTTTAGCTTCATCGATCTTCCTAATTCTTAAGGCTACTACTAGATTAAACCTTTAACGCTTGTCTTTGGTTGTTTAGTAGTTAGGGTTAATTAGATCACTTGTTTTCTAATTAACTGCGACTAAGGAAAGATAGAAAAATAGTTCTAACGGGGAATATTCAAAGTGTGAATTGATATATATTTGCATCAATGATCAGTTGTAAAATTCTGATGGTGAATGTTCACTTAGACCAATGTTTATTCTTTTAATTGAATTTGATAGTTTAATTTGAATTGTTCCTTAGTTATTTTTTAAAAATTATTTTCGTTATATTCACATAGTATAAAATTAGGCTAGATACTCTCCATGGGAACGATCCCTACTCGCACTACTACATATATTTTTAAGTTTTATTTTTTTGGTTGCCTACGACAGCACACCAAATTCTCTATTTCAAATTTCAAAAATAGTAGTTAACTAGTCTTTCTCTATCAGTCAACTCATTTAAAATTCAAGACCATATAGTTTACTACTATATTTCCACCCGATATCGACAGAATGACAAACACATTTCTTGTTCAGCAAGATCAATTCGACTATTATATAATTAATATATTGTATTAAATATGGCCGAGCAATAAAGAATCTAAGGTCTCTAGTTCAAGTTTTTTTTTAGATTACTGAAAATTTACCTGATCGTTAACTTTATATCCTGAAAATAGATGAGATGCGCACAAACTGACCCAGATACTTAATTATCAAAAAATAAAAAATAAAAACTAATGTTATTGATGTTATAAAAGGTTTGATCTCATTTTTGTTGTAGAATTTTTGGCTATGTCAATATAGTTTCTATATCCTCTTCCAAATGGTTTTCTTTATGCATATTATGTTCACATAGATCAAACCATTGCACAAGAACATTGAAATTCATCCTATAAATTATTCTTGGAGTGCAAGCTTGTGGAGTTCAAGTTTGTGTAATCGATCAAGTTTGAGATTGTGTGGAGTTAACAGTTGTACTTGAATTTTGGCATTCATGGAGTTAAAAGTGGCGGATTTGCTTGGAGAGTACTTGAGGATTCAAGTTTGAGAAGATTTAGATCATCAACGAGGCTTGAAGGACTAAGTCCAAGTTTGCACGAAGTCTGTAATCATCGAACCTTTTCTAATGGATTCACGTCTAGGTGACTGCCCCAGAGTTTTTCAAAGCAGATACAATTAATCTGGGGCGATTTTCTTGTCAATAAATTTGGTACATTGTACTATATCTTTTACTATTACTTTATTTATTATTGCTATAGTTTAATGTTGCATGCCATTGACTTTGATTGCGCCCACTAGAACATTAATCGTCACATAATAAAAGTGAAAACTTTATTCTCTTTCAACCAAATTTAAAATTGGTGAAGATAATTTTAATTTTCCATATAAACATATTCACCCCCCCTAGATCTAATACATGACATCTAGATACAAATTGGGCCTCTCAAGTTCAACTGATTCATTCTTAATGAACGACTTGTAATTGACTTTATATCTTATTTGTTGTTATATATTGAGTTAAGTGTTTGGTCTGCAGTCTCTATTATTAGGCATCTTTGCAGTAATTTTGGCATTCACCCCTTGTGCACATCTTTATTCTCCATGAGATCTGTTGAGAACTTATTGTATATCTGTATAACTCTGACCAGATGTTCTACCTCATTTGAGACTTAAAACCTTGTGATTACGACTGTATTAATATAACCCTTCTTAACCCATGGTAGAGGGAAGGATTTACTTATTGAGTTTAAGTTAGCTCATACTAGATTTATTGCCCATTTTTCAGGTGAAGAAGATCAGGAAGCGTGATCGCATGGACAACTTTCAAAATAGATGATCATCTTGTGGACATTTTTGTATGTAATGATGTTGGATATTAGTTATATTTTGTTGTAATGGAGGGGAGAACTCTTTGCTTAGATGTCTCCTACAAGTCCACATCTTGGTTATGTATTTTGTATGTAATTATATGACTCGTGAATGTTTTAGTTACGTCTTTTTCGTATAAAGATTCCACATATTAATTTAAGTTGCTATTACTTAACAACTAATCTCTGTCAAATGCTTAAGGGTCATTCACGTCCTTAGATCCGTAAAGGGTGCATTTCGAGTCATGATAAAAACTATTGAAATAGGCTTCAAACAGGAATAAACCAAAACAATAGAAGAAAATTTTTCAAAAAAAAATTAGTTTTAGCAATGCACAAATGAGCATCGCTAAAATTCAACTACGACACTTTTAGCGACTCACGTTTGTTCGTTGTTAAAATTGATTACACCACTATTAGCGACGCCCAGCTATTCATCACTAAAAGTGTTAAACTACTTTTAGCGACGCACAAGTGTTCGTAGGCAAAACGTCACTTTTTGCAATGCCAAGTTGTATGTCACTAAAGTTTCATGCTAATTTTAGCAACGAAAATTTGGGCATCACTAAAATCTAACCTTTAGCGACGCACAATTAAGCTTTTATTAGCAACGCATACCAACTGCGTCCCAAACCTTTAGTGACATTTATTTTCATTGTAGCCAAAACTTTTTAGACCTTTAATGACACCCGTATGCCTTGCTAAAATTGACTTACGTTGTGAGATGTGAGACAATTCCAAAAATGGACTCCTCAAAAGCCTGTTTTTTATAATGAAAGTTCATACTAAAATGAAGTCAATAGTTGATAAAAAAAAATAGTTTAAATAATCACTAATGCATAGTTCTATATATTTGGTTTCCAGGGGTTGTACCGATAAATGCTCCATAATCCCTTTGAAATAAATAATTTATTAATGTTTTTTTCTTCTGATTGACTGCATGGTAAAAGAGCTAAGTATTTATTGCCCATTTAAAATCTAGTCATTAAAGTGTCTTTAACGCGCAAACAGAACTGTTGAAATTAGCCATTAAACTTGCTTGGATTGAATTATCACTGAAAATTGTGACAAGTTGGCTACCTGCTTCAGTCCAAATGCACGCGGTTGACTATATGTTTGTAATGAGTAGACTATTCTTGATAGATTGTAAATCATTTGACACACAAAAATGTTTAGTTTACTAATCTTATCTTTTAATTGACTGATTTTTGTTGTGTGAATTCTCTATTTCAAATTTCAAAAATAGTAGTTAACTAGTCTTTTTCTATCAGCCAACTCATTTAAAATTCAAGACGATATAGTCTACTATTATATTCTCAACCGATATCGACGGAATAACAAATACTATTATATTCTCAACCGATATCGACAGAATGACAAACACATTTCTTGTTCAACGAGATTAATTGACTATTATATAATTAATATATTGTATTAAACATGGTCGAGTAATAAAGAATCTAAGATCTCGAGTTCAAGTTTTGTTTGAGATTACCTGAAAATTTACCTGATCGTTAACTTTATATCCTGATGAAAATAGTCGAGATGCGCACAAGCCGACCCGGTTACTTAATTATCAAAAAAATAAAAAATAAAAACTAATGTTATTGATTAATGTTTGTAGTGAACAACAAACAAAGTTTAACAAAATGCATGATACATCTCTATTGAATCTTTACCGAGTTGTCTTATATTAATCATATAAATTTTAAATGAAAGTAATAACTTTTTTTTAATGTACTTTAGAACTTGTAATAATTCCTAGGAATTTGGTTCGTCATTTAACTCAATTCCTCAAGATGAGATATTTCTATGTTGAGTATCCTCGTGATTCCTCTTCTCCTTTATAATTGGCCTTCTTTTATTTCTCTTTGATGTGAATTTATCCTATCTCATATCTTCTTGATATGGCGATAGCTTGAGTTAATTAACAATTATTACTTTAACACAAAACCATTAGTACTAACTCATCTAAATTTTGTTGTCATTAAAATTATATTTAGACGCTTAGGATGAAACCTTCTAAAATTAGAAATTTATTATTCTAATGTTCTCTTGGTATTTAAATAAAATTAAAAACGGAAAAGGTTGGAATGAAATTTTAAGAAGTTGGAATGAGAATTAGATTAAATGTCAAGTTTCAAGCTGCCGCGAAACCCTTCAACTAATGGCCCAAAGGAGACAAGATGTGACGAGTGGTAGGTAACTTGGGAGCTATGAAAAAAAAAAATTTACACAAACATCTTTTATAGTATCGGTAGAATAGAATAGGTGCATGAATACGTTCAAAAAATAGTTGGCCACTGACTACTGGTTACTGGTGGTGGGACTTTGATCTATATATAGTATCGGTTGCTAATACAAGCTTTGATTATGAAGTCACAAGTAAGCGTCCAACTCTGGAATGTTATTAGCTTTTGGCAATTATCATCACATCACATCACACTCTATCTACGTACTGCCTTGATTCACTTGATTCGGAGCCATTTGCACATCCCACCACCTTTCTTGCTTCCATTTTCTATCTTTCAAACCCACCTCATGAATGCTTCAACAACCATCATTCCTTTTTAAAATGTCTCTTCTATTTTTAATTCAGAATTTCAATTCAACTTTATCTTTTTTATTTGAAATGTTTGCATTCTTAAATTTGTTTTATTGAATTTCACCTAAATTTTCTCAATTTATGGAAAACTCTACCCAATTTATTCTCAAATTAATAAGAAGTAGAAAAAGGATCATTTTTCTAAACTTCCAAACTCCTTTTTTTTTTTATAAAATGTATTTGGTAGAATGTTTTGACATTTCAGCCATTTTTTTTATTCAAATTTTCTCTTACTTGAATTATATGCAGGACCAATTTAAATGTAAAATTTTTCAATTTTAATAGTTCGTTTGAATAAAGTGAAGGAAGAAGAGAGCATATGAAAACATTAATTATGAAAAAAAAGATAAGAGAAAAGGTTGTGTAATCTTTTCTTCATGTTTGAATAAGTAATGAGAAGAAACGATAGTAGAGGATAGTACAATAATCCTCATATCTTATTTGAGAAAGATAAAAGAGATAAAAGAAAAGAATAGAATATTTTATTATGTATATAGAAAAGGTAAAATGGAAATTCAATTTTTAAATAAATAACAGCAAAACAAGTAATAAATAACTCTTTAATCCTTTCTTTTCATCTCTTCTTACTTTTAGAAGGAGAGCGAATCAGGCTTTTAAGTCCCTCCCTCTTTTTTATTTCTAAACTAAATATAAAATAAGCTCTCCTTAACACAAAACCAAAACATTATAGGAATTGAGCACGTAGAATTTCTTGTATTGATACTTACTTAAGTAAGAGGATAAAATTTCTAAAATTTGAAACTGAATATTATTGATAAATTCAAAATAGTAAGTCTACTGCATCATATTTATAGAGTTAGAAAATTACTTTGAATAGGAAACCACCGCACCTATCATAATCCTAATAAAACTATAAAAGTAAAGAAATTTGAAATAAATCAAATTGGAACTTTTTACAAAATGAAAAGTAAATAGGATAAGAAGAAGATAGTCACAAACAATACCCCAATCCGAGTTTCCCGTACAAATTAAGTAATTGACAAACTAAAACTTATTATAAATGATAAAAATGTCAAATTACGACTAACTGAAAACCTAAACGCTTGAATTAAACCAAAATTACTTTGAATAGGAGCTAGGGTGGGGGCAGTGCGGGCACTAGCCCCTAGTGATTTTTTTTTTTTAATTTTTTGATTAATTTAATATTTTAGAGATTTTCAAAAAAAAATTAAATTTTTCCCCACCAAGTATTTTTTTTTTAACTTGTCCCAATGAGTTTGTATTTACAAATTTTTTGATTAGTTATATTTAGGGATAGGCCTTGAAAAAAAAATTAAATAATTAAATTACACTATTTCTATTAGTTTAAGATTTTTAAAGTATTGATGTATTTAAATATTTTTGTTATATTTTTTTTATTAGCGACGTTATTTTATTTTTTAAATATTTCTTCAATTGCTTTATTGCTATTAAACTTTTATTTCACACTTACGTTATTTAGATTTCAACTCAAATTTTGAAAACTTTTTTTCTTAATTTTATTTAATAGATTTATTGCATTTCTTATTTTAGTGATTAATGAAAGAATTAAAAAAGAAAGTCTTGCTTTCTTCTTAATTGTTATGTATTTGTTAAAAGAAAACAACTTAGTTAAAGGTTTAAAGTCTAAAAATTTGGCATCTAAAAAACAAAGAAGAAAATATATACATATGAATATAGTGCTATATATTTCTTTCTTTTGAATTTTAAATTTTCTGACCCAAATCTCTATTGAAAGACACGTCATTTAAGAATTCTAAATACTAATTTTCTTTTATTTTTTTTATATGTGAACAGATAAAAATAAATATCTTATTCGAGGAATATTAAACAAAAAAGTAAAGTAAATATACCTCTAAAAGATGTTAGAAAATATTTGTATCTTAAGTAGATAGTTATTATTAGCCTTTATTCCATAACTCATCCAAATATAATACTATAAATTAATTCATATTACTACTTTAGAAAGAAATGAGAGAGATTGTAACGACCCGCCTTCACGTGTCACAATATTGTTCACTTTGGGCCCTTGCGCCTTCACGGTTTTAAAACGCGTTGTGACATAGAGATGCTAAGCCTTAGGTATGAATCCTTCACCTTTCCCTTCCCCAAACGATGTGAGATGCGCTCTAGGCCCCTCGCCCTTTGGAATTGTCGTCCTTGGCAGGTAGTGCCGCCACCATCACCACACTTCTGGCTAGGGTCCGACTCTAATACCATCTGTAACGACCCGCCTCCACGTGTCATAATATTGTCCGCTTTGAGCCTGCCCCTTGGAATTGTCGTCCTTGGCGGGGAGTGCCACCACCATCACCACACTTTTGGCTAGGGTTTGGCTCTGATACCATCTGTAACGACCCGCTTCCACGTATCATAATATTGTCCACTTTGGGCCTTTGCGCTCTCACAACTTTAAAATGCTTTGTGACATGGATATGCTAAGCCTTACTTATGAATCATTCACCTTTCCCTTCCTCGAGTAATGTAGGATGCGCTATAACGATTCGCCTCCACGTGTCATAATATTGTCCGCTTTCGGCCTATCCTTTGGACTTGCCGTCCTTGGCGGGGAGTGCCACCACCATCACTACACTTTCGGCTAGGGTCCGGCTCTAATACCATCAGTAACGACCCGTCTCCACGTCGTATCATAATATTGTTCGCTTTGGGCTTTTGCGCCCTCACAGCTTTAAAACGCGTTGTGACATGGAGACGCTAAGCCTTCATTCACCTTTCCACACTTCCGACTATGATCTAGCTCTGATACCATCTGTAACGACTCGTCTCCACGTGTCACAATATTATCCGCTTTGGGCCCTTGCGCCCTCACTGCTTTAAAACACGTTGTGACATGGAGATGCTAAGTCTTACTTATGAATCATTCACATTTTCCTTTCTCAGGCGATGTGGGATGCGCTCCAGGCCAATCGCTTGGAGAAGGGAAAGGTGAAGGATTCATAAGTAAGGCTTAGCATCTCCATGTCACAATGCGTTTTAAAGCCGTGATGGTGCAAGGGCCCAAAGCGGAGAATATTGTGACACGTGGCTACGGGTCGTTATAGAGATGAAAAGTTTTTAAAATAAAGATAAAGATTTGTGTTTGCTGCACGGGAAAGAAGACTGAGTAGAAAATAGTTATAAAGATTTTTTAAGAAGAATTAATATTTTAATAAAAGTAAAGTCAAACTTATGTATAAATATTTTTTTTTGTAAATAATGGTAGAAACTATATAAAATATACCTAAGGGAATGAATTTTTTGTCGTAAGTTCATATTTGGTCTGGATCAGCTATTGGTGAACTTGCAAAACAAATGACAAAAAATTACGATGGGAGTCCGGTAATGCACTTTTCGATGATTAAATTCGTTGCTGATTTAATGAGTAGATGCCAACTAGTCAAAATGTCTTTCGTACATACCTTTTTACTTTTTATGAGATTAGTTTATAATATTTATGTACCTTTTGCATTCGATCCCGGTCGTTTTAGGATATATTATGTGTGCAAAATGAGCTGCAATTTTTTAGTTATAATAAAAAAAATTATTAGTTGATTGTATTTAATTTAAGCTTACTTGTAAATATTATGATCAAATGTTTAAAAATACATGCACTAATGTTAAATATTTTTAATTTTTCATAGCTAAATTTATCTTTATTTAATAATAGAAAGTAATTAGAAAGTCTGGAATTTTTTATCAAACTATTATGATTTTGGTTTGATTTAATCAAACTTATGTTTTATTTTTTAAATTCATGTAATTTTTGAAATCACATATTCTAGATATGATTTCAATGACAATTTTTTAATGAAATTATATTTTCAATATGAGATTTCAAACTAATAAAGATTTGAGACCACTACGAAATTTTTATTGGTTTGGACAAGTCTTTTCAAATTTTTCTTGATTTGAAATCGAATATTTGAGATACGATTTTTAAATCGTATCTTAAATATGTGATTTCGGTAAAAAATTAACAGTCAAATTACAAGTTTAAAATATTATTTTTAAAATTACATGAATTTAAAAAATAATTAAAAAATTATGTACATCTAATTAAATAAAATCAAAACCATGTAAATTTGGTAAAAAAATTAGGAAGTATAACCAGATAATATTTTGATTATTCACAAAATTTTAGCCTGACCATTAGAGACATGCAGATAGAAAATGCTCCCTCCGTTTCTGATTGGTGGTCACAATATGATTGACTTTACATGGAATCTAGGAATTATAAATACATTATGGCATAAGTTTAACCAATAGACATATATAATATTTTGAAAACTTCCAAACATTGAAGTTGAAAATGAATGGAAGGGGAATATGATGGTCCTCAACTGGGGAAAACAGTTTAGTGTTAAGGATGCATAAAATTTCTTTATTTTCTTGCAAAGTCGTCTGTGAAATGTAGTTTATTTTTTTAAATAAGTAATTATTATCACATTATTTATATAAGTCATAAATTAATTTAAAAAATTTCATATATTCTTATCATTGGAGTATACATAGAGACCTGCAGATAGAAAATGCTCCCTCCGTTTCTGATTGGTGGTCACAATATGATTGACTTTACATGGAATCTAGGAATTATAAATACATGATGGCATAAGTTTAACCAATAAACATATATAATATTTTGAAAACTTCCAAACATTGAAGTTGAAAATGAATGGACGGGGAATATGATGGGCCTCAACTGGGGAAAACAGTTTAGTGTTAAGAATGCATAAATTTTTTTTATTTTCTTGCAAAGTCGTCTGTGAAATGTAGTTTATTTTCTAAAATAAGAAATTATTATCACATTATTTATATATGTCATAAATTAATTTAAAAAATTTCATATATTCTTATCACTGGAGTATACATAAAGACTTGCAGATAGAAAATGCTCCTCTGATTGGTGGTCACAATATGATTGACTTTACATGGAATCTAGGAATTATAAATACATGATGGCATAAGTTTAACCATTAGACATATATAATATTTTGAAAACTTCCAAACATTGAAGTTGAAAATGAAGGGAGCGTGAAAATGAAGGGAGGGTGAACGTGATGGGCCTCAACTGGGGAAAACAGTTGGCATCTTTTGACTCTTTCCCAATAATTGGTATATCGTATATGTAGAGTCTATAGATATATATATATCACAAATATATATGTGATATATATATATATAATTTTCAATCATTTTTTTATTTTAAAAAGTATGATTTTCGGTTTGAGTCAGTTTATTTGAACTTTAAATTCGAATCAATCTAAAAAAATGAATTCTAGAACAAACTCAATTCAAAGTATTTTTGAAACTGACCCAACCTGATTAATTTAGTGCGAGTTCATAGTTCTCGATTTTTTTTACACCCGTACTTACAACAAGACTTTTTTCTTTCTCAACTGGGATATCTTACGACTTGCAAGAAAGTAGAATGAAAATTTTTTTTGAGTGATGATGTAATAATTTATCTTTAAAATAATATTTTAATACATGTGATATAATTAAAAAAATTTTAGTGAGACATAATATATATATATATATATATATATTACCACTTGATGTATCAAAAAAATATCTACACTCCATGATGGAACTCAATAATCAGATATGAGTTATTTCTGAGCACTTCTTTGAACCTTACGAATATAGATTAAGTTGGGTTCACCTGTGGTTGGATTAAGTTTTAACTCAATATGGTTGACAGTCTAACTAGGGTAGTGACCCAATGATAAGTTAGGTTAATTTCAAACTCTAATTCAAGTCATGTTATTACATAATGTCCAAAGTATTTTGAAAATATTCTTTTATTGATATGGTTACTAATACTTTACACAACACTATTTAATTCATTGAGTGTGGATGTTACAAAACTTTTTAATGACATTCGATTTTTTTATAAAACGAAATACATAAAATGCTCAATTTAAAACATAAAAACATTTTAATATCATTTTCAAATAAATGAATTATTTTTTCTAATGTCATTATTTTTCTTACTTACAATACTTTTAACTTTAATTATGTTAAATTAATAAATATAATTAGTAAGACGTATTATAAATGAAATATATTTAAGTGAAAATACATCGAGATAAGATAATTAAAATCTCTCTCTTCACACGACAGGTAACAATTCAAGCCTAATGTTGCACGCACAAATACACATAAAATAGTTCTCCCTCCCCATCGCTATACTAAAAAAAATAAATGGAATATATTAAAATACATATATAATTATTTTGTTTCTCTAATAATTAATATTATAAAAAAACTTTGAAAAAAATATAAATTCTTAATTCTTAATTATTTACTATATAATCAAGTTGATTTTTTAAATTTTTATTAATTAATAAATATTAATAAATATTAATTATAAGAAGATGATTGTATTACTAACGTGATTCATGACTACTTTTTTTGGGTGCGTCACATCCTAAATTCATAAAATAAGTAACTTTTCTAAATTTTTATTTTGAAAATATTTATTTTCTATTTATATAATATATCTAACATTTTTATCAATTCATTCAAATGCTATAATATCATTTAAGTCAATTTCAAATATATTCATGATATACCATAAACAGACACACCAATCAGTTTGAGACACGTGTGCCTATCAGATTAACAAATCTCGATCCTACAGAGCTCATATATTTCGGTCATACAGAACAGCTATAAGCCTTCGGGGTATTCTCATATATGTCTATCATACAGAGCAGCCATAAGCCTTCGGGGCATTCTTATTTATATATCATTCAGAACCGATGAATTCGGTCATACAGTACAGATGAAGCATTCAGGATATTCTCATGTACATCGTCCAGACCTCCTGTTCTGGACAGTATTTATTCGACACTGCATATATGGTTTCCTTAACAGTCGTTAAGCGGGGAATAAGGAAACAGCCTTCAACACGGAAACTACTATCTATGGTTATCTCCATCTACGATTCAATGCTCCACAAGGTAACTGCAAATCTCTGATGATCAAATCCCGATATTCGTGGCGGCAAAACCTAATCAAAATTAGGAGAACCACGGCTTATATATTAAACCCTAGAGGTACGCTTTGGATTTTTATGCTCATTCTTTGACTTTCAATACAGTCTTTCAATTCCCTTACTTACTTAAGCATCGGAGCGGCTACCGCCGGAGCCAATCCAGTGGTCCTCTGATCATCTTTCTGAGTGTTCTACAGGTCACTGAGCCCTCACGTGTTGCAAGTCAAAAAGTGCAGCATCAGTTTGGCGCCGTCTGTGGGAACGACTAATCTCTACGTGCTTTATTCATAAACTCATCTTTTTCCCCACCGGAAAACCATGGCACCAAATCTCCGACCCCGACAGAATACTCAGAGTTCGCAAAACGCTCAGCGTCAGCCGCCTGCTCCACGCACAAGGGGACCAGCGGCCAACCCTATGCGACAAGAGATCGAAGCAATAAAACGACACAATGAACTGGTGCAGGAGCAGTTGCTAGCCATTACTAGAACGCTGGCAACGCTCACGCAGAACCAAGCGGCGGCTTCTCCTAGCCCACCGGTCAACTTCGTTGCAGGAACGCAACCCCCGGTTGCCACGGGGAATGAAGAACTTCGTGGGCAGGCCCCCACTAACCAGCCTGGGCAGCCCTCAGGCATCGCTCACGCTGGCCGAGATCCACAGCCATCAACAGTCCCTGGCTGGGGAACATCCGCTTTTGTCCCCGACGTGCATTACCGGAGCACTACTTGAGCCCCAACTCCTAGGGTTTCGGGAGCACCCCCGGCACCACAAGAACCTTATCATGCAGCGCCAGTCCCACCGGTTCGGATTCCTCCTCCATCCGAAGGGCGCACTCCACCCTACTACCCTGAAGCCGAGGCTGTCAGGCAGGGTTCACAAGATGTCAGACTCAGAGACCCGCGAAGGGTAGAGGAGATTGCCGAGTCTATGGACCGGACAATCGGCTTAAGAGGACCTCAGAACCCTCCAGAGCAAGACGAACTGGCCAGGCTGCTCGGAAGACTAGCCACTCCGTTCACCCACGCCATCATGTCCGAAGAGAGGCCTAGAAAGTTCGTGGTGCCCAAATTCACTCTCTACGACGGATCTGGAGATCCAGGGGATCACCTATCTCATTATCAGCATACGATGGCCCTTCACGGAGCCTCAGATGCTTTCATATGCCGAACGTTCATCACCAGCTTGAAGGGAACAGCTCTGAAGTGGTTCCACAACCTCCCTCCGAACTCCGTTGCCAGCTTTTACGAGCTCGATAGATAGTTCTTGGATAGATTTATGACCAGCAGGAGGCTCAGAAGGGGGCCAGAATTCCTGCTGAATGTTAAGCAGACCAGGGAGGAATCCCTCTGGGCCTACATTGCCCGCTTCAACACCGAGCTCACTGAGATCACGGATTGCAGCCCAAAATTCCTTGTTGCGGCCCTTACTGCCGGGCTTGCCCAAGATGGCTTCAGAGATTCCTTGACAAAGAGCCCCCCGGCCGATATGGCAGCATTGATGGATCAGGCCAAAAAATACATCAACCTGGAAGAAGCCAACCGCTCAGCCCAGAAGGGCAAGGATCAGACCCAGAGGGATAATCCGAAGCGGGAGGACCATAAGAAGGAGGATCACAGAAAAGACTCCAACAAAAAGAGGGTCAGAAGCCCAGAGAAGAAAACAGCTCCCAGAGCTGTGTACAACTCCGCACCAAGGGAGTTCACCAACTTCACGCCTTTGAACACCACTCCGAACCAGGTACTCCGGCAGATCCGAGATCGGGAGAACCTGAGGTGGCCAGAGCCGATCAAAGGAGATCCCAGCCTGCGGGACCAAAGTAAGTATTGCAATTTCCATAAAGATCATGGGCATACTACTAACACTTGTAGGACCCTCCGATATGAGATAGAACAGCTCATAAAGAAGGGAAGTCTTCGGGAGTTCGTCAAACAAGACGGAAGGCAGAACCCCCAAGAAGACAAGCCTCAGCAGCGGCCAGATCAGAGGCCCGAACAGAGGCAAGAGCAGCGGGAAGGACGAAACGAGCCTCAGAGGCAGAACAACCATGTTATCTACGTCCTCCACGCTGACTCCCCTGTTACAGGAATGTCCAACAGGGCAAGAAAAAGATATGCTCGGGAGGCCAGAACCGCCCCAAACATCTTGTAGGTCTCCAACGTCGAAAAGAGGCTCAAGCCAGGGCCAGAGATCCAGTTCACCGAGCAAGATCTAGCAGGGGTACACTGCCCTCACAGTGATGCCCTTGTTATCACCCTCAGAATCGCCAACTTCGAAACTAGAAGAGTCCTAGTCGACACTGGCAGCTCAGTCAACATTCTATTCTATGAACCGCTTAAGCGGATGGGCATAGACCAGGACAGCGTCAAGCCCACCATTGCCGTAATGGCAGCTTTTGATGGCAACCTCAGCACCCCCCTGGGGAGAGTTGACCTTCCTACCACTATTGGGGAAGGTGAAGGGCAGAAGACCACCATCTCTGAATACATGGTGTTGAACATGAAGTCTCCATACAACGTCATCATCGGGAGACCCTGGTTACACCAGATAGGGGCGGTCACTTCGACCCTTCATCAGTGTCTGAAGTACGTCCACAATCAGAGCGTGCACTCGGTCCGAGGATGTCAGCCAACCTCACGAGAATGTCACGCTATTGCCCTCAAGGAGACAGCTCCAAAATAGCAATTACAGTACACTCGGGACTGTGCAGATCCGGTTTTCACTCACACTCCCGAGGTGGAAGATTGCCCATCAGGCGTTGAAGAGCCCCTGAGCCCAAGGGGACGTGATAGCCGAGCCAAGCCTGTTGGCGAGCCCATCAAGATACTGGTCAGTTCAGAAGAAGAGGGGCGTTATTTGTACATCGGCCCAGACCTTACGCCCGCCGAGCAGGAAAAGATAGTCAGGTTTCTGAAAAACAACCTCTCTATCTTTGCTTGGGAAACCAGGGACATGGAGGGAATAGATCCTAATCTGATAACTCACAAACTGATGGTAGATCCAGATCACCCCCCAGTCAGACAGAAGAGGAAACCGATCGCTCCCGAACGGCATCGGGTTATAGACGAAGAAGTCCAGAGGCTGCTGGACGCCAGGATGATACGGGAAGTTTTCTATCCCGAGTGGCTAGCCAACACTGTGCTCGTCAAGAAGAAGAATGGCAAGTGGAGAGTCTGTGTTGACTATACAGACCTCAACAAAGCATGCCCCAAGGACAGCTTTCCACTGCCGAGAATAGATCAACTGGTTGACGCCACTGCAGGGCATGAGCTTATGAGTTTCATGGACGCCTACTCTGGATACAACCAGATCCAGATGTACCCTCCAGATCAGGAAAAGACTGCCTTCATAACCGAAAGAGGACTCTATTGCTACAGAGTGATGCCTTTCGGTTTGAAGAATGCTGGAGCCACTTACCAACGATTGGTGAACAAGATGTTCAGTCCACTGCTTGGCAGCACTATGGAGGTATACATCGACGACATGCTGGTAAAGAGCCTCCAGAAAGGCAGCCACCTCCAGCACTTAGCCCAGACCTTCGATATCCTCAGACAGCACAAGATGAAGCTCAACCCCTCGAAATGTACCTTCGGAGTTACGAAAGGAAAATTCTTGGGGTACATCGTCTCTCAAAGAGGTATCGAAGCAGATCCCACTCAGATCCAAGCCCTGATTGGACTGAAGTCGCCAAAGACCAGAAAGGAGATTCAGGCACTGAACGGCAGAGTCGCCGCATTGAGCAGATTTATATCCAAGTCCACCGATCGCTGCCTACCTTTCTTTAAAGCTCTAAAGGGCAGCAAGGCTTTACAATGGACAGAAGAATGCGAGCATTCCTTCAAAGAACTAAAGGAGTACCTAGCCTCTCCAGAGCTCCTGTCAAAACCTGTACAAGGAGAAAAACTACTCCTGTACCTAGAACGGAATACCTTGGATCTGACACTTACATTATTTGACTTATCTGTCAAACAAACCAGCACCATGGTTTCAACCAAAGGTGAAGTACTTCGATTCTGGCATTTTTCTAAGTTTTTGATTTATTTTCAGAACAATCGGCAATGCATTAGAAGGTGCTTAAGTTTCAAAACAGCACATTCACAGAAAATATCAGATCTGAGAAGAAGAAATTCAACTTTATTGATAACTCAAAAGATTTAAATCAGTACCAAGACACTACTACAGAAGCTATTACAGAAGCTACTACAGAAGCTATTACAGAAGCTATTACAGAAGCTACGCTTGGCAACATAATGGCTCTTCTCCTGGGATGATAAAGGGGCACAAGATCCAAAACCTTCAAAACCGCCTTCATCGGCTCCATTTGAAAGGAAGGAACCCTGAACCCCAGTTTGCATCAAGTAGTGCCCAGGCCATTTCATCATCACTATCACTGGTCCCATGACCAACCGATGATGAGGGCTCTGAGCCTCAGAAGACTTTTCGTTCTCCACCTTTGTAATCGGCATAACGCCCCAGCCAATTGAAGCAAGGGTTCCTGCCAAGTCACAAAGGGGAGGAGGCGGCCCCCGTTCATCTCCCTCAGAGCAGTTGTCACTGCCAAGTTATAAGCGGGAGGAGGCAACCCACCTTCAATCTTCTTCTTCACACCATCTGTTTCACCCCAGCCACTTGGAGCAAGGGTCTCTGATAAGGCGTAAGAAAGAGGAGGCAACTCACCTTCGTCTTCATCACCAACGCTCCAGGCCTCGGTTGAATCAGGGAGGGACCACCACCAGTCGGAGAAATCTCGACTAGATATCGGAGGAAACAAGAAGACTTGTGCCTCCTTCAATCCTTCCTTGGAGACTGAAAATAGGGGAGGGTTAACTTTTGGCCACAGTTCAGTTATTCCCAACTCAGGCAAGGAATCATCCATCATCTCCGAACGAGTGGAAGAACTCCGGCAGCATATAAAAACCTCTCTTACAAACAATTCAGGGAGCAGAAGGGTTGAGCACAACCATATGCCCTCGTTTCCATATATATAGACACTGGAAGACCAAAGGCCACCTAGCTGAACCGTCACAACGGTTAAGCGAAATGCTGGCTTCGAAATCCCAAACGGCGAAGGTGCAATAAATGGAGTATTAAACCACCTTCTCGGGAGAAACAAAAGGCAGGGCCATACACGTAATACACAGGCTTTTAATCTTTCCCATGTATGTGACGTGACGGTTTCTCCATGTCATTAACACTTACAGGACCACGTGTACAACAGAGGTCCATCAACTATGACGTTTCTTGATTTCTAACAGATCTGGAGACAGAAGATCTGATCAATCAAACTACAACCGCAAAGATATCCACTTATTATTATGTCCCCGAATTCAGAACGGTCAGCTTTGAAATACTTCAAAACAAAAGTCTCCAATTACTGGCCAAAGGCAAGTAAAGAAGTTCGGAACACAGCTTCCTGCAGAAGAAAATCTGATCTGGTATACACTAAACTCCAGAGCAGTGTAACTTGCAACAATTATTACCATCAACTACATGTTAAGGCACTACAGAGCCACATAACTCAAAGATATGCACAAATGCTACAGAGCGATATAACCAAAGAGGCGAGCATTAATCAAAAGATTGTTCCATTAACAAATGTATGTTCCAAATACATTGAAAGATAACAAAATATTCGTCCTAAGCCTAGTCAGCAGGAACAGGATCAGCAACCGGAGAAGGATCGGCAGGAGCAGTATCAGCCACCTCAGTCGGTACAACCTCTTCCGTGGGATCGGCAGGGAGGACATCAGCCACTTCACCCTGGATGACAACCTCTGAGGGTTCAGATCCAGGCGGCACAATGGAGGAAACGTCTAGGTCAGAAAACTTGGCAAGAAGCCGAGAGCGGAAGTTATTAAACCCAAACGTAATCAAACGATGGGCCATTCCTTCCAGCTTCGACCTCATCTCTTCCTCATTGTCCACCAATGCCTGCTCCACGGCTTCATCGAGCTGTCTACGGTTCTAATACTGCAAGCCATTCAACTCCACCTGCAACCTCCTTGCCCGCTCAACGGCAAGGTTCATCTCCGACTCCATCACTATCAAGGAGTTCTGACACTCCTTCAACTTCTCCGCAGAATCGTGAGCCTCCGACCGAGCAGTACCCAACTGGAGTCCCAGTTCGTCCAGATTGGCCCTAAGTTGGTCGAGCTCCTCCACAGATGGAGAAACCTCCACCAAAGCAGAAAGGGTATGCAAGGTCTGCATAACACAAAGAAAACGACTCAAACACCAGTAGAAACGCTTAAAGGTAAGGAAAATATGGTCCTAACGAGCTCACCTTAACCTGAAGAGCGGTCAAGTCAGCAAGCAGCTTCCCAGACGCCTGAGGCTTAATTTTAACTGAGCCTATGGCCCAGAACTCACTTAGAATCTTCTTGGCTCCCTGACCAGCAACGTCAGGAGCCACCGATGATGATGCCTCCTTACCCGCTCGACGAGACGGGATTGGAGGAACCACCGTGATAGGGACGGGAGCCTCTTCCTCCCTCTCAGCAGGCCTGGGAGAGGACGAAATCAGCCTCCGCTTCTTCAGAACGGGAGGGACCACTGGAGAAGAAGCCTCCCCCACCGCAGGCGGTGATGGCCCGGACTCCCACTGAGCCATCACATTATCAGCTATCTCCTCGACACTACCCCTGGCAGCCATTAATTTATCAGGGTTGACAATGGAAGAATGATCCCTAATGCTGGGCTTCAAAAGCTTCTTATACTGCTTCTGAATCGCGGGAGAGAAATCTGGTCTCTTCCACGCACTCTTAACTGCAAAGCAAGCACAGAAATTGATCAGTTCGACAAATTGGCAAACAAAACGGAGTCAACGCAGCCACGGAAAAGTTAAGCCTCACCCCTTGGCCCAGTGGTTCGAGGGAATGTGGAAGGTTGACCCTCGAAGTTCTTGAATTCCCATCCTCCTTTAATAAAGAAGTACCATTTCTTCCAGGTCTTGTTGGAGGAGGGCACAGAAGTAAGGGGTCTGAACCCACTATCAAAAGACATGTAATAAAGGCCTTCCGCCTTTTGAAGTTTTAGATCCATATTGCTACGGATCAGGTCAAGGGACACCTCGACATTATTCATATGCCCTAATACGATAAAGCTCAACAGATGTCTCCAACCGTTAAGGTTCAGGTCTGCGGGGCACAGATCAAACCAACAAAAGAATTGTTTTATTATATCAGGAAAGGGGAGTGTAAGACCCAGTTCAAACCAGGCCAGATAGGCACAGATTTCTCCATCTCTAACATCGCCCGGGCGATCTTGAGAATCTGGGACCCTAAAAGTGACATTTTTGGGAAGTTTGAACTTCGCCCATAACTCCTTCAGCATACTTTCAGTAATTACACTCTCACCCTCTTCTCTGCGACCAGACCGACCAGAGGTCTCGCCAGCCCTGTTCGGGGGATCATCAAAAGCATCGACAATCCTGACCCCCGGACTAGAGGGAGGAACTACCATTCTATTTTCGTCAACATTCACTAATTGCATTTGAGGATCAGTCTCAGAAGGACTTCTCAAACCAGAGTGTGATTCTAAGCCAGACATGGCGAACAAGAGGAAAAGATGAAACAAACGAGAAGGAATGAAGAAGGGGACTAAAAGTCGAACCTGAGATCAAGAAAGGGTTATGAACACCGGAGATCCTCCAAAACTCCAAGATATGTCAAATGGCGGTCTGGTACTGTAGAAGTAAATGCAGAAGAAAGGTATGAAAGACCTTTCCCTCTCTCTATATACGCATTCGAAATATGAGCCTTCCAAGACGAGCCGACACAACGGTTGAAAGTAATGATGAGTTCTCGAGTATCGGCTGCGCAATAAATGACGCGTTAAACCGGCGTCTTGAGAAATGGGAAGGCAAAACGTATGACTCTTCACAAAACCCTCAACCCTAGTTAAAACCCTAGCTTTTGACAAGGGCTCGGGGGGGGGGGGGGAGTAGCTGATACACCATAAACAGACACACCAATCAGTTTGAGACACATGTGCCTATCAGATTAACAAATCTCGATCCTACAGAGCTCATATATTTCGGTCATACAGAATAGCTATAAGCCTTCGGGGTATTCTCATATATGTCTATCATACAGAGCAGCCATAAGCCTTCGGGGCATTCTTATTTATATATCATTCAGAACCGATGAACTCGGTCATACAGTACAGATGAAGCATTCAGGATATTCTCATGTACATCGTCCAGACCTCCTGTTCTGGACAGTATTTATTCGACACTGCATATATGGTTTCCTTAACAGCCGTTAAGCGGGGAATAAGGAAACAGCCTTCAACACGGAAACTACTATCTATGGTTATCTCCATCTACGATTCAATGCTCCACAAGGTAACTGCAAATCTCTGATGATCAAATCCCGATATTCGTGGCGGCAAAACCTAATCAAAATTAGGAGAACCACGGCTTATATATTAAACCCTAGAGGTACGCTTTGGATTTTTATGCTCATTCTTTGACTTTCAATACAGTCTTTCAATTCCCTTACTTACTTAAGCATCGGAGCGGCTACCGCCGGAGCCAATCCGGTGGTCCTCTGATCATCTTTCTGAGTGTTCTACAGGTCACTGAGCCCTCACGTGTTGCGAGTCAAAAAGTGCAGCATCAATTCATTCAAACAATCACCATTTAACTCAAACTGTATTTTTTTCAAATCATATTTTTTCATTACTCATTCAAATGAGCACTATCTCCGAGTGATAAATTAGCAAAATTATTAATAAAATTAATTGATGCGTTAAATATTTATCAATTTAAGTATAATAAATCTGAAATAAATGAATCCCAACTCCTTCCTAAGATCCCATCTGAGGGGAGGAGAGAGAAGGGTGGTGTGGAGCATTGACGTTGTGATTGGGGGTTGTCCGAGGTTCAACACAGACAACATTGTCAAGGTTGTTGGGAGAATTAGTTGGAATTTAGTTTAATACTTTTGTATACATTTATGAATTAAAAGGAATAATGCTCTTCTCACCAGAATGATGAAGCAAAATTTTCAAATTAAATGCACACATTACTTTATAAGTTCATCATTATCATATTTTCTTTTGTATGATTGAAAATTATTTTCCATTGACAGAATATTTAGTGAGAACAAATCAATTCCCTCCTATGGCTTATATTACTGTTAAACTTTTAATAATCATCCTATGCTTTTGTTGGGACTTGTTGTATATATATTTAAATTATTTTATTTTATTTTCACTCTTAATATGTCAAATATTCATATTTAATCCATATTGACTCGTTAAATTAATGAATTTTTTATTATCCAATCCATTTAAAACCTGTTAACTAAATGAGTTATCTATAACTATTAATTAATCGATAAATTAAAATGAATTAAGGAATTTAAATAATATTTACTACCTCTAATTTCAGGATTGTATGCACATCATACAGTAGGAATTATAGGAGCGGAACAATTGAATAATTTTTGGGTATATACGTTCACAAGTCAACTTAAATGGAGTACTTTTGGAATCTCTGGCACCCCCAACAAACCTCACCTGGCTTTTACTTCAAAATATAATATAAAATATAAAAAATAAAAAATGCTAGAGAATTTTAGGTTTTGTTTTTAATATATTGTGTCATCATAGGAGCATAATATAATTCTTAAAATAATCGTGTCATATGGCTCAATTCTAAATTTGATAAAAACAAATTTTTAATTTAAATACATATTTTAATATAATCTATCAGGTATATAATATATATATATAAATAATTTTTAATTTTTTTTTATATTTAAAATTTTTTAATTAAAATTAAATAATTATAATATATATATATATATGTATGTGTGATTGAATATATAACATATTAAAATTATTACATACACATACCTGTCTAGTCAAGTACGCCCAACAAAAAAATATAAGTCGATAATGTTATGGAGACAATTCCCTTGGCCTCTCAGAAAGGTGTCACACGAGTCACACATGTAAAGTGTAGAGCCGCCAGGAAAGGTCACTAGTGCTCAAGCTTCCTTATAAATACTCTCCATCCCCCCGCTGGAAAACCCATCTTCTACGTACACCTCCCCGCTTTCTCTTTCATTAACCAGCTCCGTCCCCATATTTCTTCTCTCTCTCTCTCTCTCTCTCTCTCTCTCTCTCTCTCTCTCTATAAAGAAGAAGATTACATGGATTCTAGAGAATTTTCTGTGGAGGTAATGAGGAAGGAAATAATTTCGGCAGTATTACCAGTGCAAGAGCAGTGGCTGGCACAGTCAAACTTGGACTTGCTCTTGCCTCCGGAAGACGTGGGAGTTTTCTTTTGTTACAAGAAGCCCACCGGAAGTAGTTTTGGCTCAATGGTGGGTCTTCTTAAGAAGGCCATGGCACAAGTATTAGTGTCATACTATGCGTTTGCTGGAGAGTTTGTGCAGAACAGTGTGGGCGAGCTTGTGCTCCTTTGCAACAACCGTGGGGTGGATTTCTTAGAAGCTTTTGCCGACGTAGAGCTCCAACACATCAACTTGTACAATCCTGATGAGAGCATTCAAGGCAAGCTGCTCCCGGAGAAGAAGGAAGGAGTGCTCTCCGCCCAGGTTTGCATTGAAATATATAATATTATATTTTTGGCCTTCCCTGCCCTTCTAAACCCCATCCGACTATTAATTATTATGGTATTTCAGTATACCGTTCAGGATTTATTGTTATTAATTAACATTGATTTGAGTTTATAAAAATATTTCAAGCACACGTTTCCAGTTCTTCAATAAATTAAATATTACTGAGATAAAAGGAAAAAAAAAAAGAAGAAGAACAGTTACATGTTTTGAGTTTATAAAAGAGTCGTAGAAGAGAAAATCTAAACTTTCTACTGTTTATATTTTTATATATAATATGCAACATAATTTATAAATAATATTTTTGTCTCGAATACGATACAAAATTAGTTGGTTTAGCTTAAACTTAAATTAAGATGTCTTCACACTAATAACTAAAAATATATATTATAAGTATTAATATATATGTAATAAAATTTATATTTTATAAGTATATGAAAAAACCAATATTTTTTTCGTTAATATGAAATATTTAAAGTTTTTCATTTTTAATAATGAATTTATACTTTTGGTTCACTGAAAATGATAAAAAAAAATTACAATAAGAAAAGATAACAACTCAACGAGTACTACATTCCATTTTTCCTACATTGGGTAGAACTTAAAACACAAAAGTGGTGTTAATTTATAAAAGCAAGCATTTCCTTTTACACTTCACGATTTCATGTAGTAAGCATATAGAAAAGAATTACATGTGTTATACAAATTTTGACACAATTAAATAATTGTTTCATCTTCTAATTAAACTATATAATTTAATTTCGATATTTTGATATGATACGATACCATTGACACTTTTAAGTCGTGACATTCATGTTTTCTTACAACCTAACTCATAAATCATAAAGAAAATAATTTTTATAATTTTTTTCATTTTACCTATTTTCAATCAAACAGAATCGGGCTTTTAATTACTGGGTGGTAAAGATATTTGACTAAAAAACTTCAGAATTATTTATATTTCTTTAAAAATTGTAATTATATATATATATATATATTTATATTAATTTGTTTTACGGTTCTTCTACTTAGATTCATTCATGAGAAGAAAGATTGCAGATAATCAATCGACAAAATATGAGTTGTAGATTAAACAAATATGAAAGGGAAATATCATGAATTTCTGATTTATATTTTTAATTTTATGTTGGATATAATGTATCATCATGTAATATTTTTAAATTTCATATGATAAGATTTTTAAAACTATAACTAAATAATAAATCAAATTAAGGATATAATTAAAATACAAATGAGAGATATATATGTAACATTACATGAGTTTTTTTCCCTCTTTATTTTTTATTTTTTATAGTATAAGCACTCAATTACACAAGAAACACATATTCTACGAAAGAGTTAAGATGCGATTCCCAACCCACGGATCCGAATCCGACACTTGTGTTCCCATCTGCTTTGTTTGATTGGCACGAAGATTTTAATATATATACACTTGTGTACACATGAATTTGTACTTTTAAAATCATTTTCTTTTATTTTTGTGCCTTTAATTATGCAGTAGAATTTGGATCCAATCAATAACGTGTTCTTCTATGAAATGCTTTCTCTAAAATTATGTTTTACATTTAACACATGATTATAGAAAGTGATAAAGTCTAAACATTTTTAATAACATATTTTACAAACTAAATAATAATTTATTTTTTATTATTTACTTTTACTTAAATAAGGAGCATGACAATTATTAAATGATTATTTAGAATTATGGTTTCAGGTAGGCGTGGCAAAAGAGATAGATTGGAGAGGTTTTAAACGAATTGAAAATGGATCGGGTCAAAATGAATTAGGTCACATACCGGTTGGATTAATCCGAATCTAACCCGTTATTATTTTTTTTTCATCCTAATAAAAAAATATTATTTTTAAATAATCACAATAATTGTTTTACTCTGAATCTCTTAAAAACTCAACAAAACATCATAACTAAAAAAAAGTCAAGAATACAATTAAAAAATTAACAAGTCGATTTGATTTCGATTTAAAATTCAAATAAACCGAACCAACCCGAGAACCGAATTCTCACTATTTTTTTTTTAAATTAATATGTATATGTATGAGTATTATATATACATACACATATATATATAATATATTATGTGTATGTATATGTATATATATATTGCATACATATATAGAATATAATATATATATATATGTCATGTATAATTACATGAAACTACTCATTAATATTTTTTTATCATTTTACTAGGTTTAATTTATAATATATATTCAAGCATTGTAAGTGTCGGATATATATATTACACACAGACAAATTGTGCATTTTTAATTTAGATTCACAAAGATTTTATATACATTATATGAATACATAATTTTTTGAGATTAGTTTACCGATAAAAATAAAATAAAAATTTGGGATTAGCTTGAAGGCAAAAAAAAAAAAACTTATATATATATATATATATATATATAATATATATATATATATACACCGCAAGTCTAATAGAATAGAACAACACCGATTTAGGTCAAGTTGAGTAGGTTCAACCCGTTCGGGTTAAGTTTTTTTTTTTCTCAAACAGAGATATATATTTTCAATCTGTCAAACGCTGATATTTAATCTGTATTGATCCGTTAAATTGACGAGTTCTTTATTATCCAACCCGTTTATGACTTGTTAACTAAATAAGTTACTCATAATTATTAATTAGTTGACGAATTAAAATGAGTTAACGAATCTAAATAACATTTACCGACTTTAATTCTAGGAATCATATCCACATCATACCGTAGGAATTATCAGAGTGGAACAATTAAATAATTTTTTAGAAGGAATTATCTTTTTCTTGTCTGTGCCCAATGGGAGAGCAAAATTATTCATAACTTCGGAATCATTGGCCCAGTGGTCAGACTTTAAGCACCCAACAGATGGCCGTCGCTTGTTCAAATAGTAGCGGTGATGAAAAATTGAATTTATTATTATTTTTATCTACGTAATATAAAAAAAATTGAAAATTCACAAATATTAATTTTTTTGAAATATATAATAATGAATAAGTGTATGAGAATGATGTTTCATTTTTTTATGTCTATTTTCTCACCAATTCATTTTTTTTGGAATCTCTGACACCCCCACTAACCTCACCTGGCTTTTACTTCAAAATATAATATAAAATTTATAAAATAAAAAATGCTAGAGAATTGTAGGTTTTGTTTTTAATATATTGTGTCATCACACGAGCATAATATAATTCTTAAAATAATCGTATCACCTCGCATTGAAAAAAAGAATTAAAATATATAAATTTAGAACGTTTGGTATTATTTATTAAAAAATATTATTTAAAAAAATATTTTTAAAGAATTGATGTTTTTGCAAGAAGAAGTGATGTGTACGAAGGAGGAATCTATTTTTATTTATATAAGTGTTACGATTTTAGTATGTCACGTATGTAATTATATATACATTATATGATTATTTAAATCTAATATAAAAACTAAAAATTACATATACATCATATATAATGTGACAGGTACAATTTAAAACTAAATATTATCCTCAAACAATCTCTGAACTTAGTCAAGTGGGATGGACGGACCCTAAGTAAGCGCCATGCAATTAATCTTAGACTTAAGCATATATAATAATGAGTGAGTTGATTAATTGCTTAAATAATTGGAGGTATAATTTTATTTATAATAATTATGGAATTAGATATGATATGGTGACATGCAGGTGACAGAGCTGAAATGTGGAGGGGTGGTGGTGGCATGCACGTTTGACCATCGAGTGGCTGATGCCTACTCGGCCAACATGTTTCTTGTATCGTGGGCTGAGATAGCTCAGTCCAAACCACGACTCTCTGTCCTGCCCTCGTTCCAAAGATCGCTGCTCAGCCCTCGGTTTCCTACCTGCTATGACTCCTCCCTTAACGACATGTATGTGCCCATCTCCGCTCTACCACCACCGCCTCAACTCGCTAACTCCGCCTCCAATGATCCAATCATAAGTCGCATATACTACGCTAAGGCCGACCAGCTCAGTTCGCTCCAGTCATTGGCTAGCAGCAACGGACGCAAGAAGACTAAACTTGAGGCGTTCAGTGCCTTGTTGTGGAAGACGATTGCTTCAGGAGAAGATGCGAGCGGCAAGATATCCAAGATAGGAATTGTGGTTGATGGGAGAAGTAGGCTTGGCGAAGGAGACGACGAAAAGGCAAAGATAATGGGTGCATATTTTGGGAATGTGTTGTCCATTCCGTTTAGCGAAAAGAGAAGTGGCGAGCTGAAGGAGAGACCGTTGAGCTGGGCGGCAGATGCGATTCACGAATGCCTGGAGAAAGCAGCGACCAAGGAGCATTTCCAGGGGCTCATAGATTGGGTGGAGGCTCACCGCCCGGAGCCGGCTTTGGCAAAGATATACGTTGGAAATGGGAAGGAGGATGATGGGCCGGCTGTGGTAGTGTCGTCGGGGCAGCAGTTCCCAGTAGCAAAGGTGGATTTTGGGTGGGGCAAGCCTGCATTTGGGTCATATCATTTCCCATGGGACGGGGAAGCAGGCTACGTAATGCCCATGCCTAGTCCAAGGGGAAATGGTGACTGGATTGTATACATGCACATTTTGAAAGGGCAATTGGAACTGATTGAGATTCAGGCGGCTCATCTGCTTAGGCCCTTGACTTGTGATTATCTTAATATTTGATTTTATTACTATATGATATCAGCCAGTGGCTAGGATGGGGTTGGTGTGCTTGGACGTTAATTTGAATTCTTCCAATGTGTGGTCACTCTCAGTAGACCATATTTTCTATTTTCTGTAATCTGTGACTGTGAATGGAGTTATATTTGTACTTGACTTCCCTTTGAACGAATCTATATAGTATATATATTTAAAATCTCTTCACCTACCTCTTCGCCCTCCATTATGAGCGTGAGTTTTCCTTTATTTTTTTATGCAAAATGCCAAACACCCTTTTCTTTTTGGAGGAGAAACAACAAAGACGCTACTGTAGATTTTCTTACTTATTATGATTTATGTTATTTTGGTAAGTAAGCTTGTATTACATACTAAAAAAAAAAAAAAAACAGAGGACAGGAGACGCGCGGCGCCAAGAGAAGTTAACAGAACACATTCCCCCACCAAAAAAACACAAAAAATCTTCAGACACCCCTACAGCAAGCAAGAAATATAAAGACAAAGCTACAAAGGGTAGAGAGGAGGAAAAAAAAAAAATGAAAGAAAGAAAGTAAACCGGCCAGCAGCCGAGCAGAAATATTATTCGTCCCAAAAGTAATTTCTAAAGCGACATGACGTACATGTGATAATGGGTAAATATCAATATTATAAAATGACCCTTCATTTATTAGATTGTCTTTTAATACATAAATTTGGGAAGAGTTTAGTGACGCCAATAACCCAGTAAAATCTATTATATGCGGTCAACTTGAGTCCACAATTACGTATAACCTAAAGAATTGCAAATTTTGAACCCCGCCTTAAAACTTCTCAATTTTACAAATTCGGTTGACATACTGCGGCAAAATATGTATCTTTACCTTCTTGTAATCTATTGAAATAATTTTAGCTACTTTTAATATCAAATATAGTGCATTGTCATTTTTATTGGAACAATATTTCGTTTACATTTTAACGAAATTTTGGAATTGGCACATGCATTGAAGAAATTCTTAGCTTTGTATTTGTTACTTTTTTTAACTAGTGCAGAGCTCTCAAACAGACATGTTAACTCCATCCTTTATGTGAGTCTCACATTTCTTTTATTGTCTATTTTTCTCTCTCTTTTATTTTCTTCTTTCCTTTTTCTCTTTACTTTCTTGTATAACATATTAAAATAAGGAATATATCATTAATATAACAAATGAGAGGTCAATATAATTTGAAAAATTATAAAAAGGTCCCTACAGTTGTCAAACAACTCAAAAAAATTAAATGTAATTATCACTTATTTTATAATTAAAAAATATATATAGATTGTATATCTAACAAATTATGGATAAAATATGTATATGAATGAAAAGAAACCCTTCTTTCATAACTTGAAGTTAAATATTTTATTATTATTATTATTATTATTATAGACGTGGCCCACTTGAGATATTCACTTCATATGCAAGTCATTCTTCTTTCATGTCAATCAACATCATCAACAAAATTAAAAGAGAATAATTCATGACTCAAGAATTAGAGCTCATATAGTAATTATTAGTTGATTTGAAAGATCGGATACTAAATTATAAAAAAAAAAGCTTAAAATAAAAAAAATTATTCATCAAAAATTATGAATTATTAAATAAAATAATTTTTTAATAATGATAAAAAATGAGAAAAAATCCAAAATAAATACACAAAATATTAGAAATATATATATAATTATTTTATATATCATGTGACCTACACATGATGAATGAGGCCCAAATACACACACATAAGTGTGTATATATGTGGAGACGTATATAAAATAAAAATAAAATACAAATTTGGAAAAATAGAAAAAAATTATTGAAGAACATTTTTCTTTCTCGTGTGACTTGCACAAGATGAAGGAGGGCTCGAATGCACACGTAAGTGTATATTGTTGTGTATATATATGTATATATAAAATGAAAGCAAAATTTAGAATTTAAAAAATGAAGATTGCATGCATGCAAATTCTGCAAGGCCTCACATGCTAGCCCACAATGGCCTCCATGACAGACTGCCATGGCTGCTGCACATGCACAACCACCCTAGAGCCATAATTTTTTACTTTAAATTCCTTAACCATGAAGCAAATCCTCTCTCTCCCTCCCCCCCTCTCTCTCTCTCTCTCTATATATATATATATATATATCTATATATAAGTACATACAATCTATGAGGAAAGAGAGAAAATTTCGTGTGAAGGAGCTCAAGAGGCTGTTTAGACAGAGGAAAAGAAGGAGAGAGAAAGTGACAGGAATTTTGGGAGATTGCTCAAACGAGGTTAGAATCTTAATCTTTTAACTTCTTAAGCTTCTACATGTTTTAGGAATAGTTTAGGATTGATTGTAAGGTCCTAGAACCCTTGTAATGGCTTGCTCCAAGTTGGGTAGCCATCGATTACCTTTAAGAACTTGACTATGAACCAACTATAGTATATTAGTTCATTTTATGAATTAGACCTTGTTCTACATGTCAAATATACCAAGAATAGCCTTAGCTGTGATAACAAAGCTCAACAATGAGCCCACAACAGTGATGCACAAGTTTGGGGCCAAAAGTGAATTTCTTTAATTTGAGCACCAAACTCAATTCTAAGCATGGGAACATGGAGCTCTCCCCAAGAGGATTCCAATGAAGCAATAACGAGCTCATTTAGTTGAGAAACCATTGGGAACAGACCAGTGAACCAATCAATGTATCAAGCTTGGAATCACCATTTGGAACCCTAGAAGATAACTAGGATTGAAAGAAAGCTTTAAATCAACTCAAAAACACAGGAAATAAGGTCTGAAATAATTAGGGTTCTTAGTGAATAGTGGGAAACTAGTTGGGGATGATGGAGTTGACTCGACCAACTAGAGCGAGTGAGCCGAGCCAATTCATGCCCTTAAAAATAGTGAAAGGAAACGATGTCATTTAGGCTTTAAAACTTGTAAAGCTATGTTGTTTTGAGTAAGGTTTTAAATGAAGTTTGGTGGTTAGTGGAACGACACTGTATCAATCAAAATGACAATAAGGCTGGTCATTTTGATCTAAACTGACTTAAGGAAACCCTATATGAAATGCGGTCATTTCATATGTTTTACCCTTAAAACAATGTCGTTTTGGATTAGGGTTCCAGGAACCCTTAACTGCCTCTTTGGTTACGAATCCAGTAACCTTTAGGACCAAGGATAGGATATCCCATCAAGGGATAAGACTTAATCAACCTTGTTTGGTTACAATGCTAAGTACCAAATTGAAATTAACATTTTCTTATACACAAACAAGCCACCAATGTCACGACCCGAAACCCACCCTATGCGGATCTCGTATCGTGGGGCCGACCCAATGGCCGTCCCTACTTTTTTCATTCTTTTACCAATGATAACAGTAAATAATATAGACATGACATTAAAGTGCGGAAGCTTTATTACAATTATTGTTCAAAGACTAAACTTCAAACTAACAATAAACTGATCCTAAACCACTCTTAGGTGGTGAGTACATGGGAGAGACTTCATTCATTACTCTTATGCTCCTCAACTGTCTCCTTAAGCTCCTGATCTCCTACTATGGTTCTGTCACATTCTCACCTGAAAAATTTAGTAAGGGGTGAGCTACAAACTCAGTAAGTAGAAGCCTATCCCCAATACGGGTGGGGATGACATAAATGATTACAAGTCAAGGTAACATGATAGCCAGTCATGATAACGATTCCAATCAACTGTAAAATGCCACAATGGCCAATGAATGACAAGATACAATATCAGTCAAGAGTAACCAATGAATGACAACGTATAATAACCGTCAAGAGTAACAGTGTAGCATGAATATAGAATAGGCTCGATAAACACAATCAACATAAATACTGCCACAATGAAACGGTCACAATCAAGTCCAATAAATCAAAACCAATCAACATAGAACTATATCAATTAACATGGATGATGCCTTTACTCTGTTCAGGGTTTGGCAGACCCTCGGTCATTTGGGGCCCGACATACCCCCATTAACATAAATGCATATAAAATGCCGATTATCCTTAATGCGTAAAAACGCCATAATTGCCATATGTCCTTTTTGACTCGTAGGTCCCATAAATTGACTCGTAGGTCCCAGTCAATCAGATAGCATCAGATGGGTAATGTGACTGAGCACGAAACCCGACACTTAACATAAATTAAGATTCTATAGTATTCCATATGAATGTACAAAACATGGAACATCATAACATAACATACAGTAAATGGATATCAATGAAATGAATCAGTCATGCAACATCAACCAATAGGCATCCACCAGGTAGAGCAATATCCATGGTGGGAAACAATGACAGTGAATACATATATGAGTACAAGATTGGCAGTAATGGAAAGAACGTGGCTTGGAAACCACGTATCAAAGACAGGAATCCACTTACCTCATCAACGTCTTAATATCCCGTGACTTTCTCCTTTCCTTTTGACTTGCCTATAAATCAATAAACACGTTTCAGCTTTCATATCATTTACCGAATTTATGCCTCGTTACTCTAAATACCTCCCTTACTAATTTATGTTTTACGATTTCCATTTTAAACTTAATTTACCCAAGGGCAACATGGTCATTTACGTGTCTATACTTTTTGGGTTCTGTTTTCATAATTTGGACTTCACCGTTGAGTCCAGTAGGTTTGAATTAATAAAAATTCACTATTTACTTAACTAAATCGGAGTCCGTTTGACTCACCTTTGAAGTAGGGGCATTTTGGTCATTTTGGCATTCTACAGTTATTTTATTTTTTCGGGACTCCGTCTCGTAAAACGGACCTCACTATTAAATTCAGAGGGTCCAAAATAGTAAGTTTTCATTATTCGTTCTACTAATTTAGGCGTCGAAATTAAATTTAAAATTTATTAATTTAAATCATTTATTTAAATTAATTAATCTGGATAATACATATCGTATTTGAGCCCAAACAGACCACATGTGCCTTGGTGGCACAGTGGCTAAGCTTCTCACCCTTTCTCCTTTGGTCACAGGTTCAATTCGCTGCCCATACCATTTTTTTCATTTTCTGTTAATACATTTTTCATTTTTTTTTTTCATTTCCTGTTCAAGCTTAAGCCAACCATTGGATAGCTCTCCTTTCTAACCAAACACTATCTAAACTCGAATTTAAAAATTTACCCATGAAGTACAAGTGTTGGGCAGTCATCTGAATAGGTGGGTCGGGTCAGACCCGACCAGGTTTGGCCAAAATAAAATCGAAAAACAGCAGCCGCGCAGCAGCCTTTTCTGGCGTACAGGTTGTCTTCTTCGTTAACGGCGACTCGCCGGTGACGGGTTTCTTGCGTTTTTCAGTGGGGTTCATACCTACAGATCATGGAAAACTCAAATCTACCGTCGCATTTCAAATCGGAGTGCCGGAGCACTCCCAAAATGACGGGAACAGTAGCGCACCAAGGGCTGTGCGGTTTTCCGGTAGCCCCTTTCCCTTCCGTTTTTCTCCTACGGTTTCAATCCCGATTTGATTCTAAAATTTCCCTACACCCAAAAGAATCAATTACCCATGATCTAGCCCAATTAATCGCAAAGTCCCAGCCGTAGAAGAATCACAATGCCAGTCAGTCTAATCAAACTTCCTACAACCCAATAATCTTCCATCTATGCCAAGGCCAATGCCAATATAATGCACGATCTAAAACCCCTCTCTGCGTGACTCAAACAGTCCTACTATGTGTATCTATATAAACAATATTTTGATATTACAAGCGTGCGCATATATATATATATATATATGAAGAGGAGTGATGCGAAAACCTTACAAGAGATTTGAACCAGAGGGTTGCGTCTGGTATGCTCACTCCGAAAGTCGCCGACGATGGTGCGATGGGGTCTGTTGGTGGTGTTTACAGTGTAGGTCTGATGACGATAATGGCGGTTTGATGATGGTGTGGCATGGTTACGTTGATGGCGGCGATGGGGAAGAAACTGTTGGTGGTGCGATGGGCAAAACCTGTTGGTGGTGCGATGGGTAGACTGTTGGGGTTTGTTGATAGTGAGGCACAGTTCCATTGTGGTGGAGAGATTGGCAGTGAAGTGAAGATGGCGATGGATCTCAAAACCCGTGGATGTGCTGATCATCTTCATCTTCACTATTTTATGAGATTGTCGATTGATCGAACGAGATTGAATGAGTTTGCTTGGATCGTTCTCAGCTTCATGAAAAATATTTGAGAGATTTATCCTGCAGCGATTCCGCCCCTTCCAGCCGTTTCTAACCCCCTTCAGCGCCCACTCCTTTTCTCTCTTTAATCCCATCCGTTACACCTCCTTGTCCCTTTAGCTCTTTTTTTTTTTTTGAATTAAAACTCCTTTTCTTATCTCCTTGCCATGCATATATATATATATATGTTTGTATTTATACAACTTAACCACAAAGTATATATATTTATATATACACCTTGCATGCCCAACGACTTATATATACATATATAGTTTTATATATAATTACATAAATAATAATTTATCTATTTTATTTTATTTTATACTTAATTTTTTTTATTATTACTTAATTTTTTATTTATTTTTTTTTTCGGTATTTGTTCATGGCTTATTCGGTATCACCCGGACATTGTTTGTTCTTTCGAAAGTTAGTTCTCAAACCATTCATCATTTTCAATATTAAAATAGAAAGCCCTGATGGCTCGGGTTTACATGGTTCGTTCGGTTACAATTTGGGTCGGGGTATTACATTCTACCCCTCTTAAATTGAGTTTTGTCCTCAAAACTCGAATGTTCATAACCCATGAAACTCTGTCACCCCATCATGCCAATTCCATCATCATAATTCCCTTTGTAACCTGTCTCTTGTACTTATCTCTAGCATTCAAATACTATATTCTCAAGCAAGAAAATTTCTTTATACAAAGTTCTGAGTTCTTTTGTATTCCTCTTTATTTTAATTCAATAGTGAATTTGAAAGTCAAGGATTTGACTTTTTAACTTCTCGGCACTTTTAACTCGTTGTCTCCAAATTTTAGTATTAACATCAAGGTTAGAGGTTTGTTACTTCCATTACTTATCCTGAGTCATCTTTTCAGTAACTTGACTACGTCCCTTGTTACCGGTATCTTGACTAGTTCCATGTCTAGTCGTTATATTCATCTCATTTGGTACTAAGTCGTGATTACCTTACTGATCATTGTCTATCCACTTCCATTGACATTGTATGGCATATCATGTGCCAGGTAAAGGTATCTAGTGCCTTGATCTTTTCTTTTCTATCTGTTTCTTTGGTAGTGGTCATAGGAAGTCAACGGTGCAACTAGACTATACCACTTCTATCGTTTAAAGTATTTTGAAGTTCTCATTCAAGTGCTTTAAGTTTTACTAAGGACAGAGTATCATGTTTTCCTTCATTTCCATGAGCATCTTTTGGTTCGTGTTGGGACGGTTTACTCATATTCTCTTTGCATTACAATATTTATTCTCTGCCCAGTTGTCCTCAAATTTATTTGATTTTTTTTTTTTTGTGATTCTCAATCACGTGTTCATTTCTTGAAAATTTATCAATCCTTTATTTATTTCATTATTGGTATTATTCGTTGGCATTCCTGCCTCTGTGTTCAGATTCTTGTGCATTTATCCTTTTATGAATTAACTAGGTTGAGGAAATCAGTTCCTTCATAGATTAAAGTAGGTTACATATATTTAGAATAGTTTACTTCGAAAGCATTCTTAATGGTGTTATCATATTTGGTTTACTTTGAATTTTTCACATCCTTTGATCAAGTCAAATCTCAAAGTCTTATGACTTCTTAATTTATAATCATTATTTTGGTTTTACTTATCTTTGCTCATAACGGTTGTTCAACTGTCTCATTTCTTATCATCGTCATTATATTCGGTTTTCCATCATATGTTACATTTCTCTCCCCGGTCGTTATTCACTTCTTTTTTTTTCATTTCGTTCTTTCAAGAACTTATTCAACCGTAGAGGGAGTCCCTTGTACATTCTGTGACTTCATATCATATTTTAGGATTGTTCACATCATTTAATCGTCTAATCATTTTATCGTTACATTTGACATTCAAAGTTTATCACAACGATATCAATTTTTTTTTTTTTCATCATGGAAATTCCCTACTTCCTTTGTGTCACAATTCAGTTATTCCTACTTTCTACCTCGATCTTGATTGTTCTCGTAACCCAATTAATTAGGTATCGCTTTAGCACAGTCATTGTCCTCACTAGTTTTTATATGCATTACGTATGCCACAATTTTCATCTCTTTAATTGCTAGGTCACGTAAATCCTCAAAATCATTCAATGTCATCAATCATTTATCTTTTGAGTTAGATTCAGCTAGCTCAATAAAGTATAACCCACAATTAGGTCCTATTGTTACCTAGGTTAATAAGATCCATTGAATTTTCCCAACTATCATTTATCACGTGTCAATCTCCTTTTAGGACCATCACAGTTCATAAATGTTCACTTGATAATCTCATTTAAGCAGTCTCTGTCTACCAATAATGCATTTGTCTTTACCCTATGTGACTTACTCAAGAATCTTCCTAATTCTGACATATCGTCAGTCCATCTCGAGTCTTAACGCTTCATGTTACCATTCAGTAAGTCTTCCTCAGACCATCTCTTACATAGACTTGTTGTTAAATTCCTCGACTTTTCAAGATTTCACAATCCCAACTCTATGTCACCTTATATCTTTTAAAAGAGCATTTATTGTTGCCCTTGTTAAAATGCTAGTTTCCCCCAATTCATAAATCAATTCCAATGTAATGACTTAAGAGTCATCCACCTCAACATTGGTATTATTCTTCCTAAGAATTCTCAACCTTTGTCCTCAAGCATACTACTTCCTCCCAAAAGTTACTATTCATTCAATCATCTCAGTCGTCCAAAAAACATCAAGTCAGTCATAGCATAGTCTTTCTCGAAAACTAGTAACCTTAGTATTTAATCAAGCTATCGTTTTCCAAAAGTCATCAATCATTTAACTATTTAAATCCTCGAATTCTTAGTTCCTCCAAAGATATCTAATCAGTTAATAACCGTGTACTTATAATCTGTATCTCATATGCCTTATATATATCATTCAATAATGATTTCCTCGTAATACCTCAGAATCATGTATCATCTCAATTTCATGGTTTCTCTATATGATTACTACCAGTTCTGTCTTTACAATAATTTGAATCACATTGACCTTTAACAGTTATTCAGAATCTTCTATCATTTACCTTCATCCAACTTGGTAAAGTATTGACTAAAATTGTATCACACCTCATCTTAGATTACAAGATTCATGGATCTCTCCCGAATATTCATTCATCATGTGTTAGCCTCTTTCCAAAATCATCACAGTTCATAAGATCAATTCTGGAAATCTCGCTCCTTTAGTACTTGTCTTCACCACTCTACTCATCTTCACCCTATCAGTGTCTACCTATGACTTACTCGAGAATTTTCATATTTTTGGTCCTCCTAAAATTATCCATTCAGTTTCTTACAAACTATCTCTCGTTCAAGCCTCGGTTATCTATCCATAACATTTATAGAAATCTCTTCAAATATTTTCAATGTCATTCCTTGAGAATCCTCCTCGTTTTTCTTTTAAACATATTTCTATTTCCTTAAAGGTTATTAATTACCAATCATCTCAATTTTCAAGAATCACCAGTTTTCATCATAACATATAGTATCTTCCTCTAATATATAATATTCATCAATGATAAACCCCTCGATGGTATTGAAACAATTAACTTGTAGCCTAGAGGTTCTGTTTCAAAGTTCAACCTAACAGTAAATGCGGAATTATAAATCAATTCTCTAGACAATATATAAGCAGGTTGTAAGTAATTGAAAAATACCTACGGATACTGGTACAGTAGCCCAATCATCGTTTGGTGTCAACCTTTCTTGTAAAGGATAATCAGTCAATGTATATGTAAAATAATTATCAGTGTTCGTATAAAAGTCTAGCCTAGTAATGTCAGTATTATCTATCGACTAACTCTTAGACTTTAACAATTCCAGTGCTCTAATCCTGTCTCCCATGACTCACTAGAACCTGGCTCTGATACCAAGCTGTCACGACCCGAAACCCACCCTATGCGGATCTCGTATCGTGGGGCCGACCCAATGGCCGTCCCTACTTTTTTCATTCTTTTACCAATGATAACAGTAAATAATATAGACATGACATTAAAGTGCGGAAGCTTTATTACAATTATTGTTCAAAGACTAAACTTCAAACTAACAATAAACTGATCCTAAACCACTCTTAGGTGGTGAGTACATGGGAGAGACTTCATTCATTACTCTTAAATAGAAAATGATTATTTTTAAAATGGTAACTTATGAAAATTACACCCTTATCCCTAAATTTTTCATAAATTACCAAACTGCCCCTAAAAAGTCCAAAGTGATGGTTTTACCCCTAAACAAATGTAAAAATGACAATTACTTCCCTAGAAACTATATTTAGCATAATTAATGCAATATATGACCAAATTAAGGTTCAGAAAAGCCTAACCTAAGATTTTTTTAATGCTCTAGACCCAATGGTAGGGTCCGTTTTGGAAAATGAATTTTCTAAATATATATACGAAGATTAGTAGGCACATTTAATGAAACTTTGAAACTTTAATTAAGCAATCAAAAAAATTCCAAAAATTACGAAACTTCATACTTAAGCATTTGAGACTGTTTTGAACTTAGTGGTGGAGTCCACTTAGCCAAATGAAGCTAAAAAATATAGGTCCTTAATATATGCACCCTTAAGATATCATTTAATGAATATTAATCACTTCTATAGGACCTAAACACTCAATGAGCAGTCAAAGAAATGATAAATATCTAAGAAGTAAGCTAAGGTGAGTAACCCTGAACCTTGAAGGAGACATTTTCATAAAATGCAATTCTTTTACAGTTTTATGACATCTATCCGAATATTATGTTAATTGTTCTAACTACATGTCTTTATTAGCATTTTTTAAAATATTTTATATGATATGGATAGCTTAAAGAATGTTTTGGTAGCATATTTTAGTCTAAGTTTATATGTCTAACAGACATGAATAGTTCATGATACACAATCATTACCGATTGAGGGGTTAAGCCATTAGACCATATAAGCCCATAGCTCTCTAAATTACATAGTAGTCGCCCAAGTGATTACTTAAGGTCCGCAAGAGACCAAGCTTATAAGATGTTTGGCATGTATTACTTTACTAGTTGCTTTTACAACATCAGATTTATGATTACAATGATTTATCTTACAAAACTATCTAGCATAAGTCCCTGTATGATTTTAGTAAATATCTTCCAACTTTCAACTATATGTTTATATTTATAAATGCTAGTAGCTTTTAATGCAACTCTTTTAATTTCTATCCATCAAAGTTAAGAAAGTTATGGAAGGGGTTACAAAAAACCCATGATAGGGAATTCGAGTTACTCACGAGCTTTTTATAAAACTCACTTGGTTTTATCTTATATTTTTTAGGTGATAGCCCAGATAGCTTAGCATAGAAGACGGACTTAAGGTTACAACCATTTTGGAGGAGATCTTCGTTTTTTACTTATGCAATCATTTTGTATTAAGAATGGCAAGAGATTTTTTTACAGGTTGTAATATTCAAACATCAATGTGATGTAATGACCATAATTTAGTTTATGCTTAGCCATACTTTATTTCTGCTACTTTGTATAAATATGAATGCATGAATTTATGTACCAGTCAAGAGGCCTTTGGTTGGATACGTCATCAATATGGTACAAAATGGTTAGTATATTGGAGAGGTGCCTAACTAGCTGATCATTATTCGTAATCTATAAAGGGTGGGGTTTGGGATGTGACAAAGTTGGTATTGGAGCATCAGGTTAGACGTAAGGATACTAATAGAGTTAGTATCAGGTAGAGCTACCAATAAAATTGATACTAGAATGATAGATTACCTATGTAACATCCTGACTTTCTTACTATATAATTAGGGATGGTTAGTAAGATTTAAGAGAACATTAGTGTATAATTAGATCCTGACAATAATGTCGCAATGATAATCCTTGAGTGAATTAAGATAGATGAAATAAATATGAAAAATGACAACGAAATTAATAAAGAAATACACAAATGTTAAGCCTAAATGTTTAAGCAAGTATCATAACTAATTATTAATTTAACTACATAAAAGAAAAATCTTTATGAAACGTAAAATACATCAAGTAATTAAAAATATACAAAATAAGTGTATTGAATGAATAAAATATTAAATAAAAGTATAGCATCCTCCACCAACACAAGTAACGGAGGAAAAATAGTAGAAAATTGAGTTGTCAAGTCTTGAACCCAAGACCAAGCAATAAATGAAGACCTTTATCCAAAAACGATAACCACTAGGCTATCAGCCCTTTTGTGCTATAATAGCCCCAAGAAAAGTATTTAACACAAAAATGTGTAGGAAAATTCAGAAAAAGAGACAAGTGGCATCACCCCATTGCACTTTCCTCTCAATCAATGGAAACACATGCAAATCCTTTATGATTTGTATGCAAGCCTTCAGTGCATAAGAGTGTATTCGAACTATTGCATGAGGAACTTGTGTGTGTCAAACCAGACTTGATTTCGGCTAGAGAGAGAGAAAGAGAATGAAAAAGAAGAAGGAGGAGAAGGAAGAAGAGAAGGGAAACTTTGCATGCAAATCTGAAGCAGACCCTAGGAGCATTAGAAGGAGTCAAAATCGAAGCAAGGAAAGGGAAACTTCACTGTTGGAGGTAAAAACACAAAAACTAAATTTTCTCTCTCTAAGAATTATACTGTTAACATGCAGTTTAATGGAATTAGAATACATGTATGGCTTTTATTGATATTGTATGAGAGTTTGGGAGTGAAAATAAGGCTTGATAGGGCTTAAAATAGTGAAGATCATAAAAACCCGCCATTGATGACCTTTAAGAAATTGGGTTTATGTTGACCAAAACCAAATGGGTGCTGATCCATTAGGACTTAAAATAGAGTCTATGAGGGTCTCAAATCAATAGGGATTAGGTCAAATGAGTGAAGGATGAGAGAGAAATTTTGATTTGCAAGTTACGGGTTTCAAACCCAACCTCACCAACAGAGCCTTAAGCTCGATTTTTAGACCTTGACCTTAAGATCACAACAAGCCAAACCATACTTGGTTTGGTGGGGAAATCAACATGAACTAGGCGAGTTTCAGTTATGATTATCAGTTTCAAACTGAGCTCTAGAGGCCATTTTAGGCCCTGAAATCAATAGGGAAAATGTAAGTTAGGGACTAAGGGATCGATTAGACTTGAAAATAGAGAAAATGGATGCTTGAAAACTCGCGAAATAGAACCCCAAAATTTTTAGAAATTAGGGCTGCTAACAGTGATGTCTTAGTGGGGGAGATGATGAACAATATGGGTCGGGTCCCGACCATTTAAAACGGATCTCAATTAAAACAGAATAGTGCTATTTCATTTTAAGTGGCTGTTGATGTTAGCATGATGCAATGAACCAGTTCAACTGGTTAGGTTTCGACCATAATAAGGCCGATCCACTTAGGTTCGGACAGAACTGGACGGTTCACTTAATAAGTTTTCAAAAATTCTACCTTCACCCCAAGAGTTTATGTTAATTATGGTTTTACCCAAAAATTAATTAAAATTTAAAATTTAAATTCTTTTTAAATTAAAAATATTACCAAAATGCCCTTAAGCTAAAAATTGGCCAAATGAAGGTCAATTAAAATGCACAAATAGTTTAACCCAATGTTTTTGGGCATTTCAAACTTAATGGCGAATTTCGATTTACGAAATCAGACCTCAAAAAATATGAATAGACAAATGAAAAAATTTCAATTACCTCCTAAGTGATTAATTAAGCTAACAATTGAACTTCGATGACCTTGAAGATACCTACATTGTTATTTTTGGACATCCTAGACCCAACGGTGGGAACTATTTTGTGAAACGAAGTCCCAAAAATATAGACACGTGAAATGTAATAATTACCAAAATGCCCTTAATGATCTAAAAGTCAGTTAAATGTTAGAGATAACATATTCTGACTTTCTCTAACAGTCCGGACTCAATGGTAGAAAGGTGACAAAGCCTTACAGTGTTCAGAAGAATGTGAAAAAGCTTTCCAAGAACTAAATGAATACCTAGCTTCCCTTGAACTCTAATCAAAGCTGGTCCAAGGGGAAAAACTACTCCTTTACCTTGCAGTTTCTGAAAACATCGTCATTCTGTACTGGTCAGGCAGGACAGGGGTGTCCAGAGGCCCATATTCTACATCAGCAGGGCACTATTAGACACAGAGAAAAGATATCCTGAAATCAAGAAGCTAGGCCTTTGTGCTCATAATTTTTGCACGGAAGGTCCAACCGTACTTCCAAGGACATCCCATTGAGATTCTAATGGCCTATCCACCAAAGTCAGTCCTAAGGAAGCCTGAAGTCTCAGGATGATTAGTCAAATGGTCCGTGGAATTAGGAAAATTTGACATATCCTACGTTTCACGGACCTCCATTAAAGGGCAAGCCTTGGCCAATTTTGTTGCTGAGTGCACCCCAGCACTACAGGACAGGGCACAGCTTTGTGGAAGCTCTGGTACTTGGCAGCTTTACACTGACGAGTCATCCACAGACCATGGTTCTGGCGTCGGCTTGGTGTTACAATCCCCCGACGGGCTTGTGGCAAAAAAGGCAGTAAGTTTGGGGTTCAGAACTTCCAACAATAAAGTAGAATACGAGGCCTCTTATCCTTGGGTTGAAGCTAGCTCTGGAATACAAGGTTCAAAACCTCGAGGTCTTCTTTGATTCCCAACTAGTAGTAAGCCAAGTTTTGGGAGAGTTTTTCATCAAAGATGATAGAATGCTTTGGTATTCAGAACTGGTGAAATCGTTGAAGCAATCCTTCTAAAAATTCACAATCTAGAAAATTGAAAGAGGTCAGAATTCTAGGGCTGATGCATTGGCGAATATGGCCTCCCACCTCAAGGCCGAAAAAGAATCCACGTTGAAAATCTCCCATCAGTTAAGGCCAAGCATAGAAGAGGTTTAGGTTGCCCAAGTTATTGAACAAGCCCAAGATTGGATGATTCCTATCCTCTAGTACCTAGGAAGGAGGGCTCTTCCTAGAAGACAAGAACAAGGCCAGAAGAATCCGAATCAGGGCAGCTCGGTACCTGATCTTGAATGGGAAGCTTTACCGAAGATCCTATTCTCAGCCCTTGTTACGGTGTCTGGCTCTAGAGGAGTCCAAATATATCCTGGCTGAAATTTATGAAGGGATCTGTGGCAACCACAATGGTGGTAGAACTCTAGCCCACCGAGCTCTAACGCAAGGCTACTATTGGCCTAGCATGTTGAAGTAGGCAAAAGAATATGTTCGGAAGTGTGACAAATGCCAACAATTCACTCTATATCAACATCAGCCCCACGATGAGCTCATTCCAATTGTCAGTCCATGGCCCTTTGCTCAATGGGGAATGGACATTGTTGGATCACTGCCAAAGGCCACACCAAATAGGAGATATCTTCTAGTCGCCATTGACTATTTCTCTAAGTGGGCAGAGGCTAAACCCCTAACACATATCACAGAAGCAGAAGTCAAAAACTTTACTTGGAAGAACATTATATGTAGGTTTGGCATACCATATGTCATCATTACAGACAATGGCACACAGTTTGTAGGAAAATTTTTTAAGAAATTCTACCAAGACCTACACATCAGTCACCACTTTGCCTCACCAGGCCATCCCTAAGCCAACGGGCAGACAGAAGTTACCAACCGAACCATCCTTAATGCCCTGAAGAAAAGGTTGGAAGAAGCCATAAGAAAATGAGTTGAAGAACTCCCTGGTGTTCTCTGGGCCTACAGAACCACCAGAAGAACACCCACCTCTGAAACTCCATTCTCACTAGCCTATGACTCGGAAGTAGTAATTCCTATAGAGATCGGTATGCCTACCCTAAGGACGGAAGCTTTCAACTAAGAGGCCAATGATCATCAACTTGCACAGAACTTGGACCTATTCGAAGAAAAGCGTGATCAAGCTAGAATTAGGATGGAAGCATACCAACACAGGATGGCCAACAGCTCCAAACTAAGGCTAAAACCCCTAAGTTTTTAGATTAGGGATCTTATTCTAAGAAGAGTGTTCTCGAACACCAAAGATCCCACTATGGGAAAGCTGTCGCCCAGTTAGAAGGGACCCCTACAAAGGTAACAAAGACTGTCAGACCTACCACATACTGGTTAGAAGACATAGCTGGAAACCCTTGTACCCAGGTCATGGAATGTAGAACACTTACGAAAAATACTATCAATAAAAGTTTTTGCTCTCTTACATTCTTCTAGAAAAGTATTCTCATCTCAATATACAGACCCCTAAAATCCTTGCAGCCTGTGCAAGTGTTATAGGTCTAGTCCATCTCAATGTACAGACCCCTAAAAACCTTACAGCCTATGTAAGAGTTACAAGTCTGGTCCATCTCAATGTACAAACCCCTAAAAGCCTTGCAGTTTGTGCAAGTGTTATAGGTCTAGTCCATCTCAATATACAAACCCCTAAAAACCTTGCAGCATGTGCAAGAGTTATAAGTCTAGGTCCATCTCAATGTACAGACCCCTAAGAACCTTGCAGCTTGTACAAGTGTTATAGGTTTGGTCCATCTCAATGTATAGACCTCTAAAAGCCTTGCAGCTTATGCAAGAGTTATAGGTCTGGTTCATCTCAATGTACAGACCCCTAAGAACCTTGTAGCCTGTGCAAGTGTTATAAGTCTGGTCCATCTCAATGTACAGACCCCTAAAAACCTTACAGCTTGTGCAAGAGTTATAGGTCTGGTCTATCTCAATGTACAGACCCTTAAGAACCTTACAGCCTATGCAAGTGTTATAGGTCTAGGTCTATCTCAATGTACAGACCCCTAAAAACATTGCAGCTTATACAAAAGTTATAGGTTTGGTCTATCTTAATGTATAGACCCCTAAAAACCTTACAGCTTGTGCAAGAGTTACATGTCTAGTCCATCTCACTATACAGATCACTAAAGGCCTTGCAACCCGTGCAAGTGTTATAGGTTTGAATGACCTTCATACAGAAATATCCATGGAACTTTAACCAGCTTGGTTACCCCTCATTCTAAGGATGGAAGACTTGGTTTGATTACAAATGTTTATGATCAGTTAACACCAACTCTAGTTCTATTATTACAAATCTTCCTATCAGACATCTTAGTTAAAGATCGGATCATAAAGGAATTACTCAAAGTTTTCTTATCCGGTTATTATTAAGACCTGGAGGACACAAGTTCAAATTATGGATGATTTATTCAATTGTTAGCACAAGTCTCCCAACAGATCATGAGGGATGCATTCAAGCATCAGCACAAGTCTTCCGGCTTAAGATATTCAGCGCCAGTTCTGAATCAATTACTTTCATTATCAGACCCAGTTCTGGTTCAGTTATAATGATTCATTAGTTACAAGTTCTATTTCTCGGAAGATCATATACAGTTAATGTGATGCTCTGAAACACAATCAGTTCACAAGCGCCCACACCCAATTACAAGCTTAAAGGGCTGAAGCCCAAGCTTATATTACAGAATAATGGTAAGTTGGAACAGTGCTAAAGATCACTTGACAAAATACGCAAGAGGATACTCTGAAGAAATAGATAATAGAAGAACTCAAAATGCGCAAGTTCAGAAGAAATTCCTTTTTCATTAACGATCAAAGAAAGAAAGATACATCATTGAAAGGGAGAAAATCAAAAACACAAAATACATTTAAAAAGATACTACATTATAGCTTCGGAATCAGCTGCGGCAAGCACCTCTGCTGGAGGGAGTTCTGGAGGTGCCACCTCGTCACCTTCGGTTGGAACCGCAAGCTCGGTTGGAGGGACTTGAACACCTTTAATTACCGACAGATCGAAGTCCAGGAATTTTGAAAAAAACTTGGATCAGAAGGTATTGTACCCATGCTGGATCAGCTCTCCACCCATCTCTTCGACCTAAGTCTTCATTTCAACCTCGGTTTGAGCCTTGGTAGATTCGATTGCGTCTTAAAGCTTCTTGATGGAGGCGGATTGGAATTCATCATACTTCTTTTGAAACTTTTCCAACTTCCGAGCTTGGGCATCCCTCTCGGACTCCATGATTACCAAGGAAATTGACATCTCCTTCAGCTTTGCCTCGGTTGTAGTAGCAGCAGACTGAGTTGTTCCTAGTTGCAGCCTAACCTTATCCAGTTCAGCCTGAAGATTGTCAACTTCTTCTGACTCTGGGGAAGTCTCCATCAGAGCAGTAAGACTATGCATGGTCTGTAGAATACAATGCAAGTAGGTCAATACACAACAAAAAAAAAATAGAAAAAGGAAAAATCAGGAGTTACCTTGATCTGAAGGGACGTCAGCTCAGCCATCAGCTTCTGCCCTTTGTACTTTAGACAGCCCTTAGCCCAGAACTCCTTGAAGGCCTTCTTCGCGGCTTGGTAGCCGGAATCATCTGGAGCTTGGACGCTTTGGCAGTCGTCTTCCCTTTGCTTATTCATTTGCTCGGAACAATAGGGGCATGAGGGACTATTAATATTGGGGTGGGGGCCTCCCTCTCGTCCTCAGACTAGGTACGTTCGGCAAATCTAGAGAGCAACCTCCTCCTCTTCACTTAATGTGGTGGCTCAACAAGAGAAGAAGTCTCTCCCACTTTCTTCTTTGGTGGATCTGGAACCCATTTTGCCAGAAAGGCCTTCTTGAGATCCCCTGCACAGTTGCTAGATTGACGAGCCGCCATCAGATTCTCTGGTGTTACGATAACTGTGTGAGCTCAGTTGTTGGTCTGAAGGAGTTGACGGTATTAGTTCTGAAGGTTGATTGTAAAGATGGACCTCTTCCAAGCACTCTTATCTGCACAGAATATATAAACATATTAATAAGTAGTTCAGAAGTGTAATATACAAAAACAGAAGCAGAGTTACAAAGGAATGGATCTCACCCTTAATCCTGGTACTACGGGGGAATGTCGAAACATCGTTCTGGAAGTCTTCGAGCTCTCATCCTCCTCCTACGAAAAAGTACTACTTCTTTCAAGTCTTATTGGAAGTGGGTACTAAGGAAAAAGGTCTGAACCCCTTTATTAAAAGACATATAGAATAGGCCTTCCGACCTTATATATTTTAGATCCATATTGTTACGGATCAAATCAAGGGTCACCTCGACACTATTTTGGTGCCCTAACACTATAAACCCTAAAAGATGCCTCTAACTGTTAAGGTTAAGGTCGGCAGGGCAAATATTAAACCACTTGAAGAACTGAACAATCAGAAGAGGCAGGGGAAGTCTCAGTCCCATCTCGAACCATGCGAGATAGACACAAATTTTGCCCTCACGAACATCGTACGGGCGATCTAGAGAGCTTGGTACCCTACAGGTCACATTGGAGGGAAACTAAAAGGTTTCAATCAGTTCATCTAATATGCTCTGAGTGATGGCACTCTCTCTTTCTTCTCTATGGAAGGGCCTACCAGAGGCCTCCCCAACCCTATTCTTAGGCTCAATAAAGGCGTCCACTATCCTAACCTTCGAACTAGAGGGGGACTCTCCCAACCTATTTTCAGTACCACCGGAAAGGTAACTATCTACGGTTTGGACATGAGACGGCACATCATCTATGAAGAACTCCCTGTGCTGTCACCAGTACTAGAAGATGCAGAAGAGACAGACATTGCCAGAAACAAAAAAGAGGAAGAAGAAGGAATTCTTAATAGAAGAGGAGAAGAACGAAAGAGAAAGAAAGACTAACTGAACCTGGGATGATCGGAGAAGGGAGTTTCGGACGACGAACACCCTGCAAGCTTCATTGGTCGCTCTAATTCAACAATGGTAGTTTCTCTCTCTCTCTCTCTCTCTCTCTCTCTCTCTCTCTCTCTCGAAGACGATAAAATGGTGAGGGAAAGGGCGTACTAAGCCCCTCTCCCTCTTTATATATGTTTTTAAAAATTGAGGGCCCACCAAGCCGAACCGTCATGACGGTTGCAGGCAATGATGGCTTCGAAAGCCTAAGCGTTGGCTGTGCAATAAATGACGCACCAACAGTTGTCTTGGAAAATGGAAAGACAGGACGCGTGACTTTTCGGGAGCTCGTAGCCCTAGTTACGCGTTGAGCTCAAACTAAGGCTTGGGTGGGGGGAGTAGCTGATATACCACAAAGTGACAGGACCAGTCTCCATGTGACACGTGCAACTACAGAATAACCAAAGCTCAGCTATTCAGAGCTCTTGGATCGGAAGCACACGCTCATCTCAAGCTCGGAAGGCGTTGTATAATGTTCCCAAGACGGTTCCAAGCCCATCACCGCCTTGAACATCCTACCGAGCTAAGGATAAGGAAACAGAATACAAGAAACTACCACTCCCTGGATATCTCTCAAAGCACAGTGTCCAACTTGGTAACTGTCATTCTCTGATGATCAAATCCCTACTTTCATGGCTCCAAATCCTAATCAACTTAGGAAATTCACAGGCTATAAATAAAACCCTAAGGTACGCTATTACATTCATGCTCATTCAATTATTTTTAATTTACAGTCTTTCAATTCAGTTTATTTACTTTATCATCGGAGTGGCTACCTATCGGAGCCAACTCGGTGGCCCTCTGATCTCTCTTTCTTTGAGTGTTCGGCAGGCGTAGAGGAACGGAGCCCCACTGATCGAAAAAGTGCAGCATCAATATCTATTTTGGTTGAGGATGTAGCATAGCTACTGATATACCACAAAACGACAAACCAATCTCCATGCGACACGTGTGTCTACAGATCAATTAGGGGCTCGATCATCCAAAGCATGCCGAGCATTTAGAACAGACCTATAGAACTTAAAGGGCCGAGCACACGCCTACAGAGCAGAGCTACATTCTTACGGAGCCTACAGGTCCGAGCACGGACCTCCAGAGCACTCTCCGCTATTCATAACTCATCACCGTCTTAATATCTGCCAAGCAGGGAATAAGGAAACAGTCTTCTACAAGGAAACTGCCACACATGGTTATCTCTATTTTGATACAATGTCCAACATGGAAACTACTATCTCCGATGATCAAATCCCTACTTTCATGGCTCCAAATCCTAATCAACTTAGGAAAGCCACCATCTATATATTAAACCCTAGAGGTACGTCCTTATTTCTTATGCTCATTCTTTGGCTTACATTACAGTCTTTTCAATTCAATTTATTAACTTAAGCATCGGAGCGGCTATCCACCGGAGCCCAATCCGGTGGCCCTCTGATCAGTCTTCTTGAGTGTTCTTCAGGTCGCAAAAGGTCAAAGTCGGCTACAGCCAAAAAGTGCAGCATCAGTTTGGCGCCGTCTGTGGGAATGACAACAATCTCCAAGTGCTCTACTCACTTACAAACTTATTCTCCTTCTTACCGGAGAATCATGGCACCCAATCTCCGACCAAGGAAGAATGCTCAGAATCCACAAAACCCTCAATGTCGGCCGCCTGCCGGACAACGAAGGGGATAGATAGCTGATCCCATGCGGCAGGAGCTCGAGTCAGTCAAACGATATAACTAGCTCATGCAAGAACAGCTTCTAGCCATGTCTAGAACTTTAGCAATGCTTACTCAAAATCAAGGGACAAATCCTCCAAGTCCGTCGATCAACATTGCTGCTTAGGGGACACAACCCCCTATTGTCACTACGGAAGAAGGGGCCCCATGAAGAGGCTCCCAACCAACGGCCTGTACACCTCCAAGGTGTTACTCACATCGGCAGAGATCCTCAGCTGTCAGCGGCTACAGGTTGGGGAATGCCAGCCTTTGTTCCAGATGTCCATTATCGGAGCACCTACTAGGGCTCCAACTCCTAGGGCTTCAGGAGCAAACCTAGCACCTCCAAGAGACTCAGCCTCATGCGATTCCAGTTTTCCCAACTCAGGAGCACCAGAACCCTCTTCCATCCGAGGCACATGCCCATCCCGTTTACACGGGAGCCGAAGCCCTAACGCTAAATTCTCTAGGAGTCCCGCCTAGGGACCCACGCAGAGCTGAAGAGGTGGCGGAATCCATGGACCGAACTGTTGTTATAAGAGGTGCTCAAAATACTCCAGAGCAGGACGAGCTGGCTAGGTTGCTCGGAAGGCTTGCCACACCATTCACTCCTGCTATTATGTCAAAAGAGAGACCAAGAAAGTTTGTCTTACCAAAGTTCACCCCATATGATGGGACTACTGATCTAGGGGACCACCTGTCACATTACCAGCACACAATGGCTCTACACAGGGCCTCGGATGCCTTCATGTGCCGTACCTTCATTACCAGCCTAAAGGGTACCTGATCTGAAGTGGTTTCACCGCCTCCCACCGAACTCAGTCACTAGCTTTTATGAGCTCGGTAAGCGATTTCTAGACAGGTTCATGACCAATAGAAGGTTGACGTAGGGACCTGAATTCCTGTTGAACGTCAAGCAGACCAAGGAGGAGACCCTCAGAGCTTACATCGCGCGCTTCAATGCCGAATTTACCGAAGTTACAGACTGTAGCCCGAGCTTCCTAGTAGCCGCTCTGACCACTAGCCTTGCTCAGGGAGGTTTTAGGGATTCTCTAACGAAGAGTCCCCCTGCCGACATGGCAGCTCTCATGGATCGAGCTAGGAAATACATCAATCTAGAGGAAGCAAGAAATACCTCCCAAAAGATTAAAGAGTAAGCCCAGAAGGATGACATAAAGAAAGACGGCCAGAAAAAGGACGATCAAAAGAAGGAGTCGAATATGGCCAGGAAAAGGGACAGAAGCCTAGAAAAGAGAGGGGTGCCCAGAACCCCGCTCAATGCTGCCCCTAGGGGATTCGCCAGCTTCACTTAGTTGAACACCTCCCCGAATCAAATACTTCGGCAAGTCCGATCTCGGGAGAATCTGAGATGGGCGGAACCTCTGAGAGGGGATCCAAACCTCTAAGATCAGACCAAGTACTATGACTTCCACAAAGACTGTGGGCACACAACTAATACATGTCAGGCCCCCAGACATGAAGTTGAGCATCTTATAAGGAGGGGTCGTTTACATGAATACATCAGACAAGACGGAGGGCAGAACCTCGGCAATGAAAGGCCCTAACAAGGAAGACCTGACCAAAAGCCTGAACAGAGACAAGAACAAGGACGGAACAAACCTCAGTGATAGAATAATGAGGTTATCTTTGTCCTCCATGCTGACATCTCGACAACAAGGACCTCTAATAGAGCACGAAAACAGTATGTTCGGGAGGCCAAAACTACTCCCACTATCCTACCGATCTCCCATATCGAGAAGAGGATGAAACCAGTGCCATGAAATCTAGTTCACGCAGCAAGATCTTGCTGGGGTACATTTTTCTCACAGTGATGCCCTCGTTATCTCTCTCAAAATTGCCAACTTCGAGATCCGAAGAGTTTTAGTGGACACTGGGAGCTCTGCAAACGTTTTATTCTATGAGCCCCTTAAACTGATGAAGCTTAATCCCTAGTGACGTCAAACCCACAACCATGATCATGGCAGGATTTAATGGGAATCTCAACACTCCACTAGGAAGGATTGACCTCCCCACTACAGTAAGAGAGGTAGACGAACAAAAGACCACTATGACAGAGTACATGGTCCTAAATGCCAATTCTCCTTACAATGTCATAATTGGGAGACCATGGCTGCATCAGATGGGAGCAGTCACTTCAATCCTCTACCAGTGCCTAAAGTACGTCCACAATCAGGTCGTCTATTCTATCAGAGGATGCCAACCGACCTCTAAGGGAGTGTCATGCTTTCGCTCTTAAAGAGAAAGCTCCCAAATAGCAATTACAGCATGCCTGTGAGTGCGTGGACCTAATCCTTTCCCACCTTCACGAGGCAGAAGATTGCCCTTCCGGAATTGACGAGCCATTAAGCCCTAAAGAAAGGGACAACAGGGCCAAGCCCATAGGGGAACCCATCAAAGTACTAGTCAGCTCGGAATCATTAGGGCGCTATTTGCAAATAGGTCCAAACCTGACATCTGCCAAGCAGGATGAAATAATTAGGTTTCTGAAAAACAACCTCTCTGTGTTTGTCTGGGAAAGAAAGGACATAGAGGGAATAGACCCAGGCCTCATTACATATAAACTGGTGGTAGATCCAGATCACCCACCAGTGAAACAAAAAAGGAGGCCACTCGCTCCTAGAGCGGCATCGGGTCATCAATGAGGAGGTCCAAAGGCTGCTTGAGGCCAAGATGATACGAAAGGTATTCTACCCTGATTGGTTGGCCAATACCGTTCTGGTCAAGAAGAAAAATGGCAAGTGGAGAGTCTGCGTCGACTACACAGACCTCAACAAAGCCTATCCCAAGGATAGTTTCCCTCTGCCGAGAATAGATTAGCTAGTCGATGCTACTGCAGGGCACGAACTCATGAGCTTCATGGATGCCTATTCAAGATATAACCAAATCCTAGATGTACCCTCCAGATTCAGGAGAAAACAACGTTCATAACCGAACGAGGTCTCTATTGCTATAGGGGTAATGCCGTTCGGTTTAAAGAATGCTTGGGGCCACATATCAACGTCTCGTCAATAAGATGTTCAGCCCTCTGCTCGGCAGCACCATGGAAGTCTACATTGACGACATGCTAGTCAAAAGCTTACAAAAGGACAACCACCTCCAGCACTTAGCTTAGACGTTTGACATCCTGAAGTAGTATAAGATGAAACTAAATCCCTCAAAGTGTACGTTCGGAGTGACGAAGGGAAAATTCTTGGGGTATATTATTTCACAAAGGGGCATTGAAGCAAACCCCACTCAGATAAGGGCTCTGGCTGAGCTGGAGTCACCAAAAACCAAGAAGGACATTCAGGCTCTGAATGGAAGAACTGCAGCCTTGAGCAGATTTATTTCCAAATCCACTGACCGCTGTCTACCATTCTTCAAAGCCTTAAAGGGCAACAGAGCTCTACAGTGGACAGAGGAGTGTAAGAAGGCCTTCCAAGAGCTAAAGGAATATCTAGCCTCACCTGAACTCCTATCAAAGACAGTCCACGGAGAAAAATTGTTTCTCTACCTTGTAGTCTCTGAAAACGCTGTTAGTTCAGTACTGGTCAGGCAGCACAGAGGAATCCAGATGCCCATATTTTATGTCAGCAGAGCATTGTTAGACACAGAAAAAAGGTATCCTAAAATTGAAAAGTTGGCTCTTGCATTAATAATCTCAGCGAAAGCTCAAACCCTACTTTCAAGCTCATCCTATCGAGATCCCCATTACTTATCCCCTAAAGTCCTGTACTAAGAAAACCTGAAGTATCAGGGCGATTGGTCAAATGGTCAGTAGAACTAGGGGGAATTCGACATAACTTACGTCCCACGAATCTCTGTCAAGGGTCAAGCCTTGGCTGATTTTGTTGCCGAATTCACCCCAGCACTACAGGACAAGGCCCAGCTCTTTGAAAACTCAGAAACATGGCAGCTCTATACTAATGGATCTTCTACTGACCATGGTTCTGGTGTGGGCTTGGTATTACAATCTCCTGATGGGCTCGTAGCAGAGAAGGCAGTTAGCCTGGGGTTCAGAGCCTCCAACAATGAAGCAGAATACGAAGCCCTTTTCCTAGGAATGAAGCTAGCTGTAGAATGCGAGGCTCAGAGCCTTGAAGTTTTCCTCTGATTCCCAACTAGTGGTAAGCCAAGTTCTGGGAGAATTTGCCACTAAAGACGACCGGATGCTTCGATATTCAGAGCTCGTCAACTCATTAAAACAATCTTTCCAAACATTCTCCATCCAGAAAATAGAAAAGAGGCCAGAACTACAGAGCTGATGCTTTGACAAACATGGCATCTCACCTAGATTCAGGGGGTGATTCCATGATAAAAATCTCCCATCAGCCAAAACCAAGCATTGAAGAGGTCCAGGTCGCCCAAGTTACCGAACAGCCTCAAAACTGGATGACCCCAATCTTCCAGTACTTAGAAGAAGGATTCCTCCCTGAGGACAAGAACAAAGCCAAACGAATCCGAATTAAGGCGGCTCGGTATCTGATCCTGAACAGCAAGCCTTACAGAAGGTCATATTCTCAACCTCTGCTGAGGTTTCTTGCTCCAAAAGAATCTCAATATGTCCTGGCGAAAATACACGAGGGAATCTGTAGAAATCATAACGGGGGCAAAACCATATCCCACCGAGCTCTAACACAAGGCTACTACTGGCCTAGTATGTTGAAGCAAGCTAAGGAGTACGTTCGAAAGTGTGACAAATGCCAAAGGTTTGCTCCCTACCAACACCATCCCCACCACGAGCTCATCCATATTGCCAACCCATGACCCTTTGTTTAGTGAGGAATGGATATCATAGGCCCATTACCTAAGGCCACATCGAACAGGAAATATCTTCTAGTGGCCATTGACTATTTCTCCAAATGGACAGAAGTAGAGCCTTTAACACACATTACTGAAAAGGAAGTCAAGAGCTTCGTTTAGAAAAACATCGTTTGCAAGTTTGGCATACCGCGTGTAATCATCTCAGACAATGGTACACAATTTACTGGCAAAGCCTTCAAGAAATTTTGCCAAGATTTGGGTATCAGTCAGCATTTCTCCTCTCCTGGTCATCCCCAAGCCAATAGGGCAAACAGAAGTCACCAATCAGACAATCCTTGATGCCCTTAAGAAGAAGTTGGAAGAGGCCAAGGAAAGATGGGTCGAAGAACTCCCTGGTGTGCTCTGGGCTTACAAAACAACTAGAAGAACTCCAACCTCTAAAACTCCCTTTTCACTTGCTTACGGAACCGAGGCAATTATTCCAGTAGAGATCGGTATGCCAACCCTGAGGACTGAAGCTTTCGACCAGGACTCCAACCATCAGCAGCTGGCAGAAAATTTAGACTTAAGGAAAAGAGGGACCTAAGCCAGGATCACGATGGAAGCGTACCAGCAAAGGATGGATAACAACTCTAAATTAGGGCTTAAGCCTGTCAGCTTTCAAGTTGGAGACCTCGTTCTAAAAAGGGTTTTTCCAAACACCAAGGATCCCGCAATGGGAAAATTATCGCCCAATTGGAAAGGGCCCTTACAGAGTGATAAAAATTATTAGGCCTACCACTTACTAGCTAGAAGGCATTAACGAGAAACCTGTTGCCCAGACCTTGGAACATAGAACATTTGTGGAAGTATTATCAATAAAGAAATTCTTTCTTTGAAAGACTCTTTGAAGTATTCCCGTCAAATGTACAGACCTCATAGTCTAGTCCACCAAAGTGCATAGATCCTCATGGTCTGGTCCACCAAATGTACAGACTTCTAGTTTGGTCCACCAAATGTACAGACTTCTAGTCTGGTCCACTAAATGCACAGACCTCATGGTCTAGGTCCATCAAATATACAGACCTCATGATCTGGTCCATCAAATGTACAGACTTCTAAGTCTGGTCCACCAAATGTACAGACTTCTAGTCTGGTCCACCAAATGCACAGACCTCATGGTCTAGGTCCACCAAATGCACAGACCTCATAGTCTGGTCCACCAAATGTACAGACTTCTAGTCTGGTCCACCAAATGCACAGACCTCATGGTCTGGTCCACCAAATGCACAGACCTCATGGTCTGGTCCATCAAATGTACAAACCTCATGGTCTGGTCCATCAAATGTACAAACTTCTAGTTTAGGTCCACCAAATGTACAGACCTCATGGTCTGGTCCATCAAATGTACAGACCTTATGGTCTAATACATCAAATGTACAGACTTCTAGTCTGGTCCATTAAATGTACAGACCTCATGGTCTGGTCCATCAAATGTACAGACCTCATGGTCTGGTCCATCAAATGTACAGACTTCTAGTCCGGTCCATCAAATGTACAGACTTCTAGTCCGGTCCATCAAATGTACAGACCTCATGGTCTGGTGCATCAAATGTATAGACTTCTAGTCTGGTCCATCAAATGTATAGACCTGATAGTCTGGTCCATCAAATGTACAGACCTTCGAATCTGGTCCAAAACAAAGAGGCTAATTTGCTCAATCGATTCCTAGATATTCTCAATCCAATTATTTGCACAAATCTCTAGGTTCGGCAAGTATAGTTGTTACTATATTTACCCAATTTATTACAAGGACAACTCAGACTTTGTCAAGGACAAACTCATGTACTACCGAGTAGCAGTAACCTAATATATCACCAAGACAATTTAGCTCGCATAATTCGCAAAGTATTTCAGTTTGGAGAAGGTACAAATACTATGAAAATATACCCATACAAATGGAACCATTGACGGAAAGTTGTTGGCAACAATGCTTGGAAAAGTGTGCTAACTCGAAAAGAACACAGTTTATTGAAAGGGAAAGGAACTCAGTTTTATTGATAATCTATGAAAAAGTTACATTAGAACGAGTAAATCAACAGAAAAACAAACTACAAGTCTAAAGCTACAATAATTTCGGACAAGGCATATTTCGGTTTTATGCCATCATGGCCTTCTTCCTCTAACTCCTCTAAAGTTAAGGGTCCAGGGTCCCAAGACACCATTACCGCCCCCACCGGCTCCCATTTGAAAGGAAGGAACCCTAAACCCCAATCTACATCACCGCTTGCCCTGGCACCAATACAGAAGGATGACTCCGGGTCTCACGACACTTCATTCTCCGCCTTCACTCTCCTCAAATTCAGTATGGCACCTTGTCCAGCTTGTGCAAGGGTCTCTGCCAAGGAAAGAAGGGGAGGAGGCATCTCTTTATCATCTTCATCATCAACGGTCCAAGCTTCGATTGAATCAAGGAAGGCCCGCCTCCATAAGGGGGAATCCCTATCGGATGCTAAGATGGACGAAGAGATCTTCATCTCTTTTAGTCTTTCCATAGGAACCAAGGTAAAAGGGTGGGCTATCCTTAGCCACAGTTTGATCACACCCAACTCAGACTGAGGATCGTCGATCACCTCCGGATGACAGTAACTTCTATAGCAATTCAATTCCCCTTGATAGGGAAATATCATGAAAACAGACAATAAGAAGAATGGGTGTGTAAGCTCCCCATCTCTCCCCTATATATTAGAGGCTTGGTCATCCAAAGCATGCCGAGCATTCAGAACAGACCTACAGAACTTAAAGGGTCGAGCACACGCCTACAGAGTAGAGTTACATTCTTACAAAGCCTATAGGTCCGAGCACGGACCTCTAGAGCACTCTTCGCTATTCAGAACTCATCACCGCCTTAATATCTGCCGAGTAGGGAATAAGGAAACAGTCTTCTACAAGGAAACTGTCACACATGGTTATCTCTATTTTGATACAATGTTCAACATGGAAACTACTATCTCTGATGATCAAATCCCTAACTTTCATGGCTCCAAATCCTAATCAACTTAGGAAAGCCACCTATCTATATATTAAAACCTAGAGGTATACCTTATTTCTTATGCTCATTCTTTGGCTTACATTACAGTCTTTTCAATTCAGTTTATTAACTTAAGCATTGGAGCGGCTACCGCCGGAGCCAATTCAGTGGTCCTCTGATCGTTTTCTTGAGTGTTTGTCAGGTCACAGAAGGTCAAAGTCGGCTTACAACCAAAATGTGCAACATCAGCTACCTCAAGATCTCAATTCAAGAGGATCAATGCTCTTGTTTCAATGTTGTTAATTTGGTGGTTGCGTTGCTACCCAGCTAGCTAGTTGAGGGTTGTCCTAGTTATTAAGTGTACCTAATTGTGCTTGATGTTGTAAGCATTGTGTTTGAGGAGATAAAAAGTTCGATTATGTGATGCAATGTATATATGAGGTTACTTCAGCTTTCTGTTTGAATATGTCTGTATGGTTTGGCTTTCGTGAGGGCTGATTGTATAGTATATTAAGATGATGTTCTTCTTTGCAGATCTGACATTTTTATACTCTAATGGCCTAAGGTTACTGCAGCAATATGTTTTCTTTTAAGTGGGGTTTGTGTTTGCTTGAAATGAGGAATTTTTTGGAGAAGTATTGGAGTTCTTGACCTGGTAAAGTGAAATACTGTTTGGTGGGAAATATATCGTGGTCTCTTTGGCTATTTTTTCCAAGATAGTTCCCCTGATAAGTTTTAATGTGTTTGGGTTGTTGTTGCGGTTGCCTTTTTTCTTTTTATATCTGTACCACTTGTACAATTCTAGAATCAATAATATTCTCTCTTTTATTGTTAAAAAAATAAAATCAATCTTGTCTTTGTAAGAGCATTGGTATTTACTGGTGATGGAACTTACTTTGATCATTTGAAAAAAAATGTAGACATCTGAAGTAATCTACTCTATTATGACCATGAGGTTTTTCACTTTCTTGTTATATTTTGCCTTTTCTTTTTCGTTAAATGATATTTTTCCCATCCACTGTCACTATTTTTCAATTTATTTGAAAAATGTCAAATATTGACGTACTTTTGCTTTTGGCAGGTGAAGGCCCACTATTGGTAAAGGGTTCACATTTTTGAAGATATCTTCATAGCTAAGAACATTTTGGACAAGGAAGATGTAGTTAAAGGCAATATAGAAGGAAGACAGAATTGGTGGAGAAAATTCAAATGCTTGGAATTTTTTTGGGCAAGTCATAGCAACCTGGAGTCCCTTTTTTTTTTGGCATAGATCTAAATGTATAAATGTGGAGGAAAATCACAAATACTAGGGACTTTTTTTTGGGCAAGTCACAACTATTACTACTTGGACTCTTCTTTTTTGAATAGATTTGAATATATATTTGAAATTAACATTTCAATGCAATATAAAAATATATATTTAAATGTATTGTTGGTTGTGTATTACAAGAACGAAATATATTTTGTAGGTTTTGACAGGTTACATAGGTGTAGGATGAATATAATAAATATTTTTTAATATAATAATGGATTATTTGCAGCACAAAGAAGCATCGCTCATATTTAAAAATAAGTGTTGTTTCAAATATTTTGTGACGCAATATTATAAATATTTAGGGCACAAGGATAAGTGCGGTAAATGGGGCAAAAATTTTGTAACGTGTAAAAGCGTTGTAAATATTAAGAAATTGTGATGTTTTGTGTAGTAAATATTATTGTTTAGAATCAATTTTATGACGCAATTAAATTATTAGTGGCGTTTATTTCCACTGCTAAAAGAATTATTTATAGTGCAACAAAGGGTCACCAATACATATCAATTTATAGTGCAATAAATTGTCATCAATACATATCAATTTGCAGCAGAAATTATTTTCGTAAATAACGTATTAGAGGTGTCTATTTATGCTGCTAAAATAATAATTTATAGCGTACTAAACCGTCACCAATACATGCAGATTTGTGGCAAAAATTATTGCCGTAATATAATTGCTGCAAATTATAAATTGCAGTAATAAAATTGCTGCAAATTATAAATTTTAGCGGCGTTTAGGAAACGCTGGCAATCTTAACTGCTATGGTTGTATTGGCAGCAGACATGGCAATGTTCAGTTTTACGCCGCAAATGACATATAGCGGTGCTTTTTTAACTGTTGGTGGCATTTTTTGGCGCCGCAAAAATCCTGAATTCTTGTAGTTGGTTTAACAAATTTAATAATTTATTATATATAAATATTTAAAAAAAATGATTAGTAATAGATGTAAGAAGAAAAAAATAGCCGATATATTTAAAATTTATTTAATAATTTAAAAGTGTCATCAACATGTATAATAATATGTTATAAAAATTTATATGGTTAACATCAATAGTAGTTGTTGAAAGTAATTTCTATTAACATCAACAGTAGTTGTTAAAAATAATTTCTATTTGGAATATAATCATTCAATCAGGATCGGTAAGACACGGAAGCAAACAAGAAAACGAATATAAAATTACACACACGTACAAGAACACAAAAATTTATATAATTCATTCCATAATAGGATTATGTCCACGGCTGCAACAGTTTTACTATAATTTGAAAACATTACAAGTTACAATGAAATCTACCTCATCAATTACAAATATATAATATTAAGACAACAAAAAAAAATAATATGAAATATCAAAAATATTCTTAAAAAAATTTGCCACGAGTGACTAGTTGGATTTGTGAAATTAAATCCCCAGACAATAGATTAATATCCAAATACTTGTCTGAATTCACGCCACCCAACCATCTCCTTCCTTTTTCCAAGATCTACATGCGCGCGTGTGAACCTCCTAAGAAATATTTTATGTTTTTTCTCATATATAAAAGGTTTTAAGTTATCACTCTTTCAAAGGGAAAATGCAGTCAATATCCAAATATTTAAGGGTTACATATGGATTAGGTTAGGGTTACTGACCAAGTCCGTGGTCCGCCGCCCTGTATGGTGGGACCCATTATAGAAATGCCATAACACCAATTGCACCTTCATTATTTGGTTGAGACCACATTATATTTATGTAGCAAATTCCACAACTTGGTTGAAGTTTGAACCTTCACATGCTTGTATTATATAGCCTATGCACCAACCCTAAAATGGGACTAGGAACTACTCAGGGAGGAAAAAAACTCTAAAAAGGAAAAAAAAATATGAAACTTGAAAATTAATGAATTTATTTGCCAACTAGTTCTTCAAAATCATATTCAAACGGAGGTAAAAACAAAAAAACTCTAGTAAAAAATTGTGTAGTTTGATAGATAAATTAATTGGGTCTTCCTTTGTAAAGGCATTTTACTAAGAATGACAAGGCAGGTTTGGGGCAAGGTGCCCTTCTTCCATCCCTGCGTTGTTTAAAAATAACTTCTATTGTTCCCATCTCGTTTATTATGTTTTTCATTTTCATTCCCATCCCATCCCATTCCACTTCTTCTCCATCTAAAAATTAATTTTTAAGAATTAAAAGTAATCCCCTAATATTTAAAAATAAAAATCTATATTTACATATATATATATATATATTGTAATATCCCGACCCAAGGATGCCGGGTCATATGACACGTTCTACGAGGATACGAAAGATTAGTGCAAAGATGATACATTTAAGAAAATAATTAATTTTTAAAATAATTAATTATTTTAATATAAGAAATAAATTGTGACATACATATATATATAATTAAATACAAAAATATATACTATATAAATAATTGCAACTTTAAATATATATATATATAATTATACATGAATATATATATATATATGAGTGTGTGTATGCATGTGTGCATGCATGCATGTATGTTAAAATATGTGTGTATATGAAATGTATGTATATTATATACGGAATAAGAGAGCATGCTATTGTCCAAAGTGTACAAAAGTGTGTGTGTGTCAGTGAGAGGTGTGTGTATATATCCAAGGTGTATTAGGATGTGAACCATGTATATATATATATATATATATGTAGGTAAAACAAAACAAACACACACACACAACCGGCCACTTGATGGCCTGCCCCTAAACAGAGAAAATGCACAGAGAAGCACTCATTTGAGTTGCTGCAACAAGCTAACCTAGTTTGAGGGACAATCAGAAAAGTGGAATGATCACACATAAACTATTATATACACAACCATATACACACCTCACGGCCATACAAAAAGATTAGTTCAGGCCGTGAGTGAGGGAGAGATTGAAGGAGATTCTAGGACGTTCAGAAGTGGGAAACAAGGAGCAAAGGGGAAAGAAACAGTTTGGAACAAGGTTAACCCACAAAACACTTAAATTTCTCTCTCTAGAATTTCTATACGTATGAACTGTTTTAAGCTTTGATTTAGTGTATATAATGTTTAAAGCATGTTTAAACAATGATAAGTATGAAAATATCAATCTAAAACACCTCAGAAACATCAACCGTACACAAAGTAACCATGGGAAACCTTGCTTACGGCAGGTCTGAACCAACCTTGGCTAATCCAACTTTGGTCCATAGGGACTGAAACTAAACCATTCCAAGGTCCTAAAAACAGTAGACCGCGACCCTGAAGCTCAAGAAATGAACCCAAAAACATGAGTTGCAGGTCACGGCCGAAAACCCAGTTCTTGGTTTTAGACGCCTAAACTCGATTTTGAGAATGAGGGTTGAATCCCCATGTCATAAGGATCACACAGAACCAAACGCCATTAAAAATGGTGATGAGATGAAGGTTTACCAACCAGTTGTAGGTGGGATTATCAACCCCCTGCCCGAACTTGTTAAACCCATTTAACCCCAAAAGAAAGTGCCAAACTAGTCCTTAATACTTCAGGAACCATTTGGATCAAAAACAGAAAGGAACCCTTGAGCCAAACTCCACGAAAATGGAAGCTTTTAGCTTCGGAAATTAGGGCAACAGTCGTGGTTTGATGAGGAAGACGACGCTGAGTCGACTCGTTGTCTTTCGAGTTGAATGGGTTAACTCGGACGCGTGGAAGCGTGGGGGACAGCCACCGTATTAATGCGGCGACGTCGTTTTGGGCCTTATATATATATATATATATATATATATATATATATATATATAAAATAGAAAGTTTTAAAGAGAAGAAGGAAAACTCGCGGTTAGTAGGGTTCGAATCCCTGACCTCACGTGTCCACGCGCCCCTCCTTTCCACTCGGCCACGCACTCGCGTGTGTCTAAGTTGGGGCAACAAATATATATATATATAATATATATATATATATAAATAAAAACAGAAAATAAAAAGGTGCGACTGCACCTATTGGGATTCGAACGTGGTATCTTTTGGAGAGGGAGGTGGCACGCTGGCCAGCGTGCCACCCTATTTGACCGTTAATTAAGTGCACACTAAATATATATATATAGATATATATATATATATATCAGACTTTATAAATTTAATTTAATTAAATCTATTTAATTAAATTAAATACTCCAAATTAGTCCGGTGTCCAAATGAGATGAGTTATATATGTATTCCTACTGTCTCGGACCTTCTGAGTCCATTGGTGAGGTCTGTGACATGAGACGAGGTCCCAAAAAAAAATTTAAGACCAGTAAAAATGCCAAAATGACCAAATTGCCCCTGCAACAAAATTGAGTCAAACGAGGTCCGACTTAAATAAATGAATAGTGGATTTTGACTATTTTAAATGTTCTAAGTCTAATGGTGGGGTCCGTTTCATGAAATGGGACTCCAAAAAATTTAGACACGTTAAAGTATAAATTACCAAATTGCCCCTAACATGTCCTAAGCCGAATTAAATTCTAAGAAAGCCTAAATTGACTTTATTCAACGTTCCAGACTCAATGGTAGAGTCTATTCAACCAAAAGAAGTGTCTAAAATAAAAAGACATAAAATTTGATAAAATAGCAAGAGTTAGGTGACTATAAATCTAAAACACTGCCGAAGTACGAAACTAAGGCACGTAGATTGAAATGAAATACAGAAAGACATGACACGTAAACACGTGAAGTAGTTGAATTAAATTAAAGTAAATAGAGCTACCAGAAGAGTATACCTTAAGAGTATAACGCTTAAGATTAAAGTTAGGATTTAATACGATATAAGCATAAGTTAAGAAGCATCAGTAGATGATATTACAGTGATGTGAAGTTAATGAAACTATGTATGAATTGTTCTTAGGAACTACAGAGGAAGTGGGAAAGCGCATTTTTAGCACTAACCCTAAAGGATCGAGGTGAGTAACCCTGCCTTTGAAGTGGAGATTTAATTCCATGAATTTGAAGAAGTTTTAAATGCAAATTATTTGAAGCCTTGAATATCAAATTCAGCATCATATGATTCCTATTTTGAAATGTTTTCTGCTTTCATAAACTGTATTGTGACATGCTGGGTGGTTGGTTTGAATCACGATTTTCCTTTTTAATTATGTTTCAGCATGTCTGGGTTTAAAATGCTAAATTTTCATAAATGTTCTGAATTTGATTATTCCAAATATTGAAGTTCTATTGTAGAAGTTATATATTTCATGTTTTAAATATTCATGAAAAATATCTATTGAAGAAACCATGTGATAAGTTATATATATATATATATATATATATTTCATGTTTTAAATGTTCATGAAAAGTATTAATATGAAGAAGCTATGTGATAAATGTTTTACAACATAATGGTGCATAAGCACACAGGCAGGATTTTGGGCTTCTTCGGAGCTCCATTGACCTGTCAAAGACCACATAGTCAGGATTTTGGGTTGTACGGAACTCAATTGACCTGTTATGTGAAATGCCCGGTAGCAGGATCTAATCCCCCAGGCAATGAGATATCTCCACGTATACGAAAAACGGGAGTCTGGTTCGAAACAGATTCCACTAATGAAAGAGAAAAGATGAAAAATGCTTTTGAAAATAGAAGCAGGTTTTTACCCACATTTTATTATACATGTTTACATGCTTTTAAATTACATATGCTTTATTTGAAAAAATGTATATTTAGCTGGAATACTTTAAATGTTTCTAAGCTATCTGTTTTAAGAATGCATATACTCTGTGTTCTAAAATGTACGAGCAATTGGTAGTAAGTATTTTATAAATTTTCATGTGCTAAACCACTACCAATTGAAAACCCCATGATGAATGCAGGAATTACTCACAAGCTTAGATTAGCTTACCCGGATTTTTATCCGCCCCCTTTCAGGTGATTAATGGCAGATTGATTTTTGAAGACGATGAGGAAGAGTCTAGCTTTTTGGGAAGACTTGCTTAAGTAGTTCTTTTGGGAAATCACATGAACTCTAATTAGTATGTTTTGTATTACCAGACAATTTAAGGATATGTATTAAGCCCCACGGGGCAGCTGAATTAAGATTGTAATTATAAAGTCTTTTAAGTTTTAGTTATGCTCTGAATGTATGATCATGTGTACCATTGTGAATAGCGGTAGTATCGGACGGATGTGCAAATTTTAAAATAAGAAAAGAAAAAAAAAAAAAAGTTTTCACGCTTCCGCAACCACATGAAGCACATCTATTCAATACCGTTGCAGATGCGAGCCTTGTCCCGAGACCTTCGGGCCTTGGGGCGGCGGTCGTGACGCGGGGTCCGCGCAAGGCGGATTTCGGGTCGTGACATATATATACAAATAATATAAATGCACATATTATTCATATACATATATTTGGATATATATATATATATATATATGTATGAGAATATTTAATAAATTATGAAAATATTGAATGGTATTTATGTAAATTAAATATATAATCGGGATAAGATATTTTACCATCTCTATATTTTATGGTCTTCATAACATCATAAACTTGTTTTTAATTTATGAAGTTGTGAAAGCTAAAATGACATTGAAATTATGCCTTATGTTTTTTTTTTCTTTTAAACAAATTTTACTCGTGTCCAAGGAAAATATTATGTCGGATTCTTTCAATAGATTTTTCTACTTTTGAACAAACATAAATGATTTCATATACATTGATTATAATAAATCTTACTATCTTATATTTAAAAAATTGTAAGTGTCTATTTTAACAAAACTCGAAAATATGTGGTCTCTATAATTTAAAATTGTAATATTATTCAGATTTTGAGAATGGCATTCATATGTTTGTGAGAGAAATAGAAAAATGAAAATACCCTAACACCATATTTAATACTGAAAAAATTTATTATATATATAGCATGACTCTATGTCTAATTATGTTTACTCGTGCGCATTCATGATCCAAATGAGAAGTGCATGCATGTAATTGTATCATGTTATAGCATTAACCATGATGAAAAAGCAAAAGGTTTGCTCAACTATTTTTTTTTTTGTTAGTTGTTTATATCTTTTTCTAAAATATTGTTTGAAGAGAACTTGAGTGTCAATTTCATTTAGAGGAGAAGCCGTACTACAAAAATTCAATGAATCAATTGAGAAATTGACCAAGTCATCATGTACACATGTAATTCATGTAGGACCAACCTAAAAAAGTTGGCCTCTTATTTGACCTACTCATTCCCATATGATTCAATGAGAATTCATAATACTTGAAAAGTTCATCTTTTTACTAAAAAGGTCAACTTCAACATTATAATATTTTAATTTAGAATACTCATTTAAATATAATTCATGCCTTTTAATTTCTTTTTTTTAATACGTAAATAATTCCTTTTAATATATTGAATTTTCACACCAACTTGCAAGTTAACTTGGCAGGATTGTACTAACCCAAAAAAAAAAAAAAATTCCTTGCCTTGCATATTATAAAATTATCAATTAATGGGATTTTCTACAAATTTGAAAAATCAATGCAATGCAAATGAAAACCCAGTATTGAGAAGATGTTGAATTTGGAGAATTAATTAATGCAATAGAAATAAACATTTAATTTATTCAACTAATACAAAAATAGGATTGTCTTGACAGATGTTACTTTTCAAATCAGCTATTTAATCTTCCATTACTTGACGAGAAGTGATGCAAGTAATGCTATATTTTTCTTAAATTTTTTAATTTAAATCTTATATCTCAAATAACATAATAATTAATTATTTTTAATCTCTACGAAAAAAAAAATCAATTCTTAACATGCCACCTGTTTTAATAGACAATAACATTATATGATTAATCAAAATTATTGACTTAAGTCAATAATTTAAAACCATAATAACTTCTCTGAATTGACACTGTTTTTTTATAACGATCATTCTATAATATTAAATAATAGTGAGAGTGGGAAAATATGAATTCCTAAATTGAAAATATAAAACACTGATTTGAATTTTCAATTTTAAGATGTAAAGGTTGGTGAAGCCCAAAACATTTTCTCCCTCTTCTAGGAATGGGGAAGTCAAGTAATACTATAGAGCAAGCCATTACATTTCAATCTGTCAGCACAGCACAGCACAGCACAACGTAGGACCCACTCAAAAAGTAATTCACCCTCAATTGATGGGTCATTTCTGTAATCTCCATCAAAGCACCGAGTAACAAGAATCGTTGTTTCTTCTCTCTCCCTGCGAACCCCTCAAGAAAATACAGCCGTTGCAGACAGCTATGGAGTCCAGGGGGATGAATTGAAGATTAGCCGTCGGAACTGCTCTTGGCTTTCTCTCTCTCTCTCTCTCTCTCTCTCTCTCCCTGGTACGTTCCGATCTCTATCTATTTCCCTCTCTCTCTGTGATCATGTTGAAAGAGAAAGATCCTTCAAGTGATGGTGTCTATGGAGGGGATGAGCACATTTCTGAGCAAAATCTGGAAAAACCCGATGAGAAAATCGAATTTTCCGAAAAGGGTATCGATTTTCTCAGGGAATCAGAGTTGGGTCGTGACGGGTTTCAATCAAAACCCTCAAAACCTGGGACATCTGGCTCCCAAGAGCTGACCCTTAGCTATCTCTGTAATAATTCCAAACTGGGTGTTCCTGAAAAAGATAATCCCGGGACAAATCTAATGAATTCCTTAGAGAAAGTGAGTTACAAAGGAAAAGAAGTGGTTTCTGATGATCAGAGTCAGGAGGATAATAGATGGGTAGAGAGAGATTTTCTACAATTGAATGAGAATAGGGGGAATTCATCCAAGCGAGAGGTTGAGGACGACGAAATTGAGAGAGAGAATAGGGATAAGAAGCCAAAGTTGGAGACTCTTAATCTCTCTCTAGCTTTGCCTGATGTCTCACTCTCTCTAGCTGCACCGAATCCGGTACAAAATGCTGATCTGCCGGCTAGACTGAAACCTAGTCGGAGTGTACAGTCTTTGGCACCATCAAATAACAACACCCAAACAACATACTCTAATGATTTCACGGCGGCTTCGTTGTCCTATTCGTATTCTCACCCCTTTTCCCACAACCCCAGTTGCTCACTCACCCGAAATTCGACTGAGAATTATGAGTATTCGGCTGGGAGTCATAGGAGAGACTGTGATCAAATTTGGAATTGTGGGGAGGGGACTAATGGGTCCGTTCATAGTCGGTTTAGGCCGATTGGAGATGGAGTTGCGTTGTCCAATCATGGTGGTGGAGCTTTCTCATTGATGCAAAGTAATCGCCCAGCTAACAAAGATTCTTGTAACACTCTTCACCGAACAGTGAGCTCCGATAACCATTCATTTTACCCATCTGAATTACCTGCGAGGCCGAGGATGGACACTCAATCTGGTGATTCGAGAGGAAGGGGTTCTGAACATGTGAGGGGTTTGGAGAGTTTAGATGGAGGCAAGGCAAGGAAGCTTTCTAGACCAGAGCGGATTCTTAGAGAAATTGTATCGGAGTCTATTCCTTTCATGGCTCAAAGAATTCAGGAGCTTCCCAGTGAAACAGTGGAATCCACAAAGGAATACCTGAAGAGTCTCATCTCAACACCTGAGAAGAGAGAGGAATTAGCGGGCCTTCAGAACCGGCTTGAGAGAAGATCTGATCTTACAAACGAGACCCTCTCAAAGTCCCATAAAAACCAGCTGGAGATTTTGGTTGCGATAAAAATGGGTCTTGGAAGCTTCTTATCTGCCAAAGTTTGCCTTCCCACAACTGAACTGGTGGAGATTTTCTTACTTGAAAGATGTCGAAATGTGAATTGCAAGAGATTATTACCTGTTGATGACTGTGAATGCAAAATATGCTCGACAAAGAAGGGATTTTGCAGTGAATGCATGTGCCCAGTTTGTTTGAACTTCGACTGTGCCAACAACACTTGCAGTTGGGTTGGCTGTGATGTCTGCTCCCATTGGTGCCATGCTTCCTGTGGCATTCAGAGAAATCTGATAAAGCCAGGTCCTAGCTTAAAGGGGCCGTCGGGGACAACTGAGATGCAATTTCACTGCCTTGGGTGTGGTCATGCTTCAGAGATGTTTGGCTTTGTAAAGGATGTGTTTATTTCTTGTGCAAAGGATTGGGCTCTAGAAACCCTAATAAAGGAGCTCGACTGTGTTAGGAAAATCTTTCGGGGAAGTGAAGATTTTAAAGGAAAAGAACTGCATATTAAGGCTAATGAGATTCTCTCCAAGCTTGAAAATAAGATGGTATCTCCTTCGGATGTCTGCAATTTCATCTTTCATTTTTTCAACTGTAAGTCTCCTAACCATGACTTGATGCTGTTATATGTCATGCTATTAGTACTTCTCATTTTGATAGTTGCGCCTAATCTAAAAACAATTGATCAGGTAAGCTCGAAAATTTAGTTTTTCTTGCAAAACAAACTATTCTTTGATATTTGAATGAATTTTGTTGTTAAGGATATGATTTCTTTATCATTTTTTGGTTGCTGATGATTTTTTACCATGATTGTTAGTCTTGTCTTTATTAGCGTTAAAATGTATGAAAATGACAGCATTTTAGTTACAGTCATCTGAAGGCTGATTTACTACTTGTTAGATAAATCAAGATTTAATTTTATTTTTTTTAGTATTGAAATGATGTACTCCACCATTTCTCAACCCAAAAGAACAAATCTCACCCCAAAGTACAAATCCCTGAAAAAAATGAAAATGGAAGTGCATAAACCTATACTATTTATAATTCTCCATAAAGTGGATCAGCTAGATTACAAAATGTGTTTTGACAAATGAAGAGTCAAATTAAAGTGATTTAAACATTAAAAAGTGGGAAAAAATAAATAAATAAAACTTCTGGCATGCGTGCACAATATCTTGAATGTCAGAAAAGAAACAAATAAAGCAGTGGAATGAAGATGGAATCTGAAAGCAGTGCCTGAATTTCTGCATGGCGCATATCTGCTTTAGTTTAACCTCGCAGAGATGTTAGGTGGGTTTGGAACTTTGGATTCATGTCCTCTGTAATCTCACTGTATTCAAAGAGCTGAGATGGAGACATATCTCATGTTTAAACATTCGGGGGAGGACATATTGGAGAATGACTCCAGTAATCAGATCATATTCTCCATATCCCAACAAGTATAAACTAAATAGACTCTTGATAGCTGAGATGCAGTTTTGAAATGGCGGAATAAGAATATAACTAGTGAAACTGATCAGAACTCGTCCCTATGTATAATACCTAGACCCAACCGAAAAGGAATCTCTCTTCAAAATAGAGACTATACCAACTAAAACCATGAAATTTTAGAAGAAATGGAGCTCAACAATTCAACAAAGCCTTACCCGAACAAGTTGGGTGGACCAAACAATCTTCTTTGCCCTTATATAATTGTTGCTTCTCACTGTATATGATGGACCACCTTTCCTCGTCTTGTCCTCAATCGGTGTACTGCTAGCTTCTTGCAAATGCATTAGTTACTTGGTCTGCCACTCTTGGTCTTGCCACTCAACCATCACGTCATTCATATCACAGATACAGCCATTTTTCGCAGATTTTTCAAGTTTGGTGAATGATAAGCACAAGTAACCTTATAACCATCTTATAAAGTTTCCCCTGCAATCTAATAGATAGTTCTTAGTTACACAACACTGTGATGGGGAAGAAATTCAATAATTTGAGAATTAAATACCAAAACTTGGATCACTAAAATTAGAAGAATAGCCCAGATCACTGGATTAGGATATATGTTCTTGTACCTGTCATTCTGCTTTTTCATTCAAGTGAATTGTACTGTTTGCTTTGCTGCAACCTCCTAGTTTTAAATGTATTACTTTTGCTCCATCTTTGTGATTTCTTTTTTTATCAACTGAAACTTGTAGGCTTTGCAGTTTGTAGGTCAAACTGACATGACATCCTAAGTGGTCCTACCTCAAGGGACAATCAATCTGAACAGGGTATCTTTGTAGCTTCCAAACACTGGTCGTATATAACCAGGAATAATATGCAATTTAACAGTTATGTGTGAATCTAATTTAATAAAGGAAACATAAAAGGTCATGATTCACTGTAAGATAAAATTATCGTCATCGCTGTTGTCGTCATCATTTGACAAGTAAGGCACACTCCTACTTTGTCTTACTTGGTATGCACACCCTCGGGCCACAACCTCTTCTTTGGGAGCTGGAGGAGACTAACACTTGGTGGTCGCTCTAACATAGAATTATGAGATTAGGTTGACAATTGTATGGTAAAATATTCCAATTTACTGGTAATCAAAAAGTTTGAATTACATTGTTGCAGACATTATAACATTGTCTTCTTTGTGGCTTGGGTTGGGATGCAATAGTGCCTCCCTATTGCATACCAACCCCAGATAGGGGTGAGGCACATGGGGATGCACTTGGCCAACCATGACCCTTTTTGAAACACTGTCAGTGGGTAAGATTGCTCCTAGTGTGAGTTAAATTGAGTGTGCTTCAAGTTGCCATAGGCTTTCGATCCAAATCAGCTACAGCCGATAGAGAAAATCCCCTTGCAAACCTGTTTAAAACCAGAAATAGGGAGGGTTGGGCAAATTAGTAGACTGGCTAGTTCCATATCGGATTGAGATAGAAAAATTCTAGAATCCTAAAGCTTAGATTTTTTAGAAGCTATACTTCTTTTGCTTCCCCACTCATTATAGCCATCAAATCTTAGACGACTAAGGTGCAAGTATTTTTCAAACTTCAAAGAAATTTAATTATCATGATTGAATGTGAAAATTAGTGAATTTATCAATTTAAAAAAGCCACAAATTTGAAATAATTTTTGTCTATATTTCATGAATCCCCATAGGACCCAGATAAGAATATTAGTAGTGGACGAAGGCTGAAAGAGAAGTGTCCTCTTAACTGTTGAAAGTGTATGAGCAGCTAGGATGAATGCTTTCTTAATTGCTTTCCTCTAGCTAGTGACTGAACGAGGGAGGCAAATAGGCAATCAAAAACCTTTGGGGTAGACAGCTAGGGTTTTTATTATGTAAGAAGTAACAGGCTGGGTTTGAGCATGACATTTGTGACCCATTATCGACCAAACCGAACTTGGGTTTTAAATGCCCCCCCTCCTCTTCACACACACACACACACACACACACACAAGGTCTGCCTGTTACTAATTTAAAATATCTGGTGTCCTCAAGGCAGAATGGGAGAGCTAATAGACAAACCCATTGGCATCGGTGGTCAGACGTGCTACTAATTTTGAGAGGATTGAATTTTAAATCTTGCTTGAGAATGAATAGCTTTAGAATAGACATAGGGGAGGGATCTAATCAGTTGTTGAGTTGGGTGCTAATTTGGTGGTTGGTGTTGGGATTAGGACTTGATAATTCTGTAGGAGTTAGGTTCCACTAGTTTAGTTTGTCAATTCCTATATGCTCTTTTTTTTTTTTCTGATATGTCTTCGCATATGTTTTTTTGAAAATGCACATCAGTAGAAGTACTGTCATCACTCATCAGTTACTGGAGATGGGAACAGTTAGGTCATTTCCCAGATAATTGTAGAATCATCAAACTACGTACAGTAAGTTCTGGTTATGTGCTCAAAACAACATGACTACAATTGGGACTTCCAAAAATCTGCACTGCTAAGCATGTCTGTAAGTGGACACTAGGTAGCCCTTGGCCCAGGTCTGGTCTTTAGGCATTATATATTTGATATATCAGGCTTTGTTTTCTGACTTGAGTGGCTGCATTTTTTATGAACAACATTTTCTGGAAATGGTTTGAAACGAGGAACTATTTTTTTTTGGTCATGCTCCAACGTTTCAACTTGCAACCTTCTTTTTTGTTTCCTAATCAACAGATCTTGATAGTAGGTTCACAGGTGTTACTTTTGTATGTTCATTACTTCAAGTACTGCTGCATACAGTTCTACATCACTTTGCACTTTGTCTGGAATTGCCCATGTGGCTAGAAATCTAGCTTTCAAAATGTTTGGTGCCCTTAATACTGTGATTTTTACACCTTCAGCAGATTCTTTGTATTAGATGATGTCAGAGAAATTTTTACATGCACCAGTTGACTTTTTCTCCCTTTCAACTTGTACTAGTTCTCTGTCTTGCTGTATTTAAGATTGTTTACCTTGGTTGATCTCTCTGACTGATTAGCCAATATTTACATTCATTCTTTCTTGGTTATATGACATAATCCTGTCTAATACTGATGGTTTTTAATGATTAATAAATACAGATGGCATGTCAGACTATCTTGCTTCCAGTGTCCCTTCAAAAGATTTGTCAGCTAATCAAGCTAGCCTTTGGAAAGAAGCTGCTCCTCTTCCCCCACCCAACTCTGCCCCTCCAAAATCTTCCTTCTACAACATGAGCTCTTCAAGTGGAAGGCGGGATTTGTTGCCACATGATCTCCATCAAAATGATTTAAAAGCTTCACTAATGAGTGACAAACTGATTGAAGATGAGTGGTCTGTAAAGTTATCAAAGAAAGACCGGTTTGACAGCTTAGAAAGCATTGTACGGATTAAAGAAGCAGAAGCCAGAATGTTCCAGAACCGAGCAGATGAAGCGCGGAGAGAAGCAGAGGGGTACAGGCAGATGGTGCAGGTGAAGAATGAGAGATTGGAAGAAGAGTATGCTGAGAAACTTGCCAAACTCTGTTTGCAGGAAACAGAAGAACGACGGAGGAAAAAACTGGAGGAACTTAAGATTTTAGAAAATTCACATTGTGATTACCACAAGATGAAGATGAGAATGCAATCCGAAATTAAAGGCTTGTTGGAGAGAATGGAAGCTACAAAGCAGCAGTGGGTGTAGTAGCCATTTTCTTTTGTTTTTGTGACATTGATTAGATGATGATGATGACGTGTATTTTTGTCTATGTTTTTGTCATTTTTGATTCTGGTTGTTTCTTCAAATGCAAATTGAATGGTTATTTAAGTTGTAAGATTTCTGAGTTTGTTTTTTCTTTTTCTGCCGCGTTCTTAGTGATCAAATCTGCAAGTTGATGTTTTGGTTAAAAAGATCTGAAACATTATTTCTTTGACAAGAATATGTGATCAGACTAAAACACTGCCAAAAAAAGTGACCTCTTCTTCGAAATTATATATATATATATATATATATAGAGAGAGAGAGAGAGAGAGAGAGAGAGAGAGAGAGAGAGAGGAGATGGCATGGATACTTTTGCTCAGATGGTATCTTGGGACCATTAAAATCTGGTGAATAATTTGCCGGGCTTATGGCTTCATATGCCCCGTGGAATTTATACTTTTGAGGCCTATGCCTCCAACTACCGCACCAAGAGAAAGGAAAAGAAAAAGATGAAAATATAAGGAAAGAAAAGGTGTTTTGGAATTGGGTTGGTGAAAATTTTTTAACTGATTAATAACGGATTTAGAAATTTCAATTAGGGAAAGACAAATTAAAAATAATAAAATTTAGGAAAATTCATGCGAATACATAAAAAAATTAGGACGGATCAAGTCCTATTTTGTTAAATAGTATATTTTTTTGTCTTCCTTTTAATGAAAAGACACGAATGCACCAAATAGATTTTTCTGGATATTAATTATATTTTCCTCCCTACTGGGGAAATTAAGTAAGGAACCATAATACATTGGCTTTCACATAATAAGAGGAATATAAATCCTTAATCAAAATTTATTATTCTGAGGATACAGAGCATTAATGCGACACAAGTCATGGCACTATGGCAGATTTGTTTTTAGAATAATTTCCATATCATCCGTGGTCAACTCTTTTTGTTCAAGAGATGTAACGTATTATATACATATACATGATAACTCGTTGATATACCATAAAAGAACAGGCCAATCAACACTTGACACGTGTGACCACAGTCCGACCTATGCTCGGCTAACATGATTCTCACTCAGCCAATGACTAAAAGCTCAAGCATCCAGATTGTCATATAAGGTCGGAAGTGGCCGAACATATATATATCCAGAACAGATCACAGGGTCCAGACCAACACTCCAGAACTCGTCACCGCCTTAGCGGGTGCCGAGCAGGGAATAAGGAAGCGGTCTTCAACAAGGAAGCAGTCTTCAACAAGGAAACTACCATATATGGTTATCTCTATGCAAGGTAGCTGTCTTCAACAAGGAAGCAGTTTTCAACAAGGAAACTACCATCTATGGTTATCTCTATGCAAGGTAGCTGCAATCTTCGATGATCAGATCCCTATATTCATGGCATCTATGGTTATCTCTATGAAAGGTAACTGCAAATCTCCGATGATCGAATCCCTATATTCATGGCTTCGAATCCTAATCAACTTAGGAAAGCCACGGCTTATAAATTAAACCCTAGAGGTACGCCTTATTTCTTATGCTCATTCTTTGGCTTTCAATACAGTCTTTCAATTCTTTTACTTACTTAAGCATCGGAGCGGCTACCGCCGGAGCCAATCCGGTAGTCCTCTGATCATCTTTCTGAGTGTTCTACAGGTCACGGAGTCCATACTTGTTGCGAGCCGAAAAGTGCAGTATCACTCGTAACGGATCAAAATCAATAATTCAAGACCATATAATAATTTCACTATGTGAATGAACTTCTCTTTCAATGGTTTATATATTTAAGGCCTGTTTCATGACATGGATTTCGCGTTTGCAAGCAAATCATGTTTGTCCTTTGTCTGCATGTGTAAAAAATCGCATCTACATCACAAGTTATGCCCCTGAACCATGGTTTGGATCCCAAAACTGGAATTTTGGTAGTGTTTAGGAGAGTTTTTCAAAATCTAGGTTTTGTAATGAGCCTAGTTGCAAAATGGAGTTTTGGAGAAATTAAAAAAACTTGCTTTACAAAATAGTTTTCACTTTTTACAAATTTTATTCCTAATCCTATCACTTACACATTATTTAATATATACAATATAAATGGTGAATTGAAAAATTAATAGTTAGAATCACTTTTACATAATTTTTACCAAACACTCAAATAAAAAATTAATTATATTTTTTCAGAATTCATTCGCTAATAATTAATATTTTAGATTCTATTCATCAAAATCTAAAACTTCTTGGACGAACTCTTAATTATATTAGACATGGAAGACAGATTTGACATCCTAAAAATAGAGAAATTTGTTTTAGAATTGTATTTGGATTGTTTAGTTTCCTATTTCGATTTATTTCTAATTTTTCTTGTTTCCTAGTTTTTTTAGGATTAGTATAGAAAATATAAGAATTAGTAGTTTTCTATTCAAATTAGTAGTCTATATTGTATTAGAATTAGTATAAAAATAGGAATTTTTGTTTACTAGTCAAAATAGTAGTGTTGTAACACTATAAATATGATGTAATAAGTTTTTATGGTTATATTTTTTTATCAGTAAATATTAATTATGAATTTTAGATAATTATTTTCTCTTGTTGGGGGAGAAATCCCCATATTATTTGGTTTCTAAGGAATTCGATGTGTTTGGTTTTCCTTCACGTTTCTATTCCGCATTATTTGGTATTCGAAGCAATGTTTTGCCTAGCTCAATGACAAACGGTGGATTCGAGAACCCAAATCCCATTGAAACGAAAGCTTTATGGGTGGCATTTGAAGAACATACGCAGCAACTCAACGATCAGCTTGGCCAGATCTGCGAGATGTTTATGAGGCTTACTCTCAACGCCACTAGAGACCTTCTAGTCAACAGGAACCGCGCTAGAGGATTTGCCCGATGCCAGCTTGAAGACGGAGCTATTTGCAATTACAAAAGACTTCTTGAATTTGATGGTAATTTTTATTTTGAAGACTTTCATGATTGGGTTTATGATTTGAATGATTGTCTTTGTGATATGAAACTTTTAGAAGAAAATAAATATTTTTGGACAGAAGATAAACTTATTGGATTCACGAAATTATGGTGACTTGATTTACAGAGGCATAGACAACTACAAAGGAAAACATGAATTTGTTCATGGCCAGGAATGATGAGACTACTAAACTCATTGGATTCACGAAAAGTGGTGGCTTGATTTACAGAGGCGTAGACAACTATAAAGAAAAAAGTGCATTCGTTCATGGACAAAATTGATGAGACTACTAATAGATAAATTTTTATTAAGAAATTATTTGCAAATTTTAGAAAATAAATACAAGTCAACATGAAAAAACATTAAGAAAAGAGAACAAGTAAAATATAAAATTGTTAAGGTGATTTCAGCTAACAAGGTTGTAGATATTGAACCGTTGAAATAAGTTTACATCCTTACAAAAGACTCTTTTGTCATAGAAAGTACAGATCAAGTTATTTCATCCATTGAAGAAGATCACAAAGAGTTAGAAGAAAATAAAGTTGAATTTATTTCTATTAATATTGTTGAAATAGTTGGTTTAGATGATAAAGAAGATGAATTGAATGAAAATTTTATTGTGCAAGAAGAAGAAATTGTTATAGAGAAGCATGAATATTGCATTGAAATTATCTACATTAAAGATCAAACTGAACCTAAATTCGCGAAGGATAATTTTGATAATTATGAGAAGATTAAAGATGTGTTGGATCAAGAAGATAATTTTTCTTATTTTATTATGAAAAATTTATTGTCATCAAAACAAGAGTCCAAAATTTCAGAGTTCATAAAAGATGTAAAAGAAAAAATCTTTGAGTGTTTGAATGATTTAAAAGAAATTCAACGTTTATTTTCGGGTTATAGACAAGTTCATGGTTGCATACATCTAATTGACTCGAGGACGAGTTATTTTCAAGTACAGGAGATTGATCTAGAGTTGTATTACTATTGTTTAGTTTCCTATTTTGATTTATTTCAAATTTCTTTTGTTTCTTAGTTCTATTAGGATTAGTAAAGGAAATATAGGAATTAGTTGTTTTCTATTCAAATTAATAGTCTTTATTGTACTGTAATTAGTATAAAAATAAGAGTTAATGTTCTAACACTGTAAATATGATGTAATAGGTCTTTATGGTTATTTTTTTTATTAATAAATATTAATTACGAATTTTAGAGAATTATTTTCTCTCGTTGGGTGAAAAATCTCCATGTTACTTGGTTGTCCGATTCTCCTTTCACGTTTCCAATCCGCATTATTAATAAGGGTTAATTAGCCTTAAGTCCCTGAATAGGTTACTATATTATTATAAGATCCGTGAATATTTTTAATTCAAGGTGAAGGACTTTATTGTTTTTATTTTTGAACTCAAGTCTATACCTGATGACATATCATTTGTAATTTTTTAAGTAATGACACTAATACCCTAATTGCACATCCATCCAAAATAGAAATCCCCAAATAACATATCCGTTTAAAATAGGAAACTCTCAAATTGATGAAACCCTTATGCCGCTCTATCTTACTCACCGCTCTTGCCGAAATTCATTATCCTCCATTGTTGATCTAGTAAAGATGAATAAAACTCTCACTCAACCACTTATCCCTCTTCTCTCACTCTTATTTCTCTATATCTTTCCACACCACTTATCATTCTAACTTTTTCCTAATCCAATCGTCACTGCCAACTACATTTACAAACAATTTATTGTAGTCTCCAACAAATCGGTGAGTGGTTTAATATATATATATATATATATATATAGAGAGAGAGAGAGAGAGAGAGAGAGAGAGAGAGAGAGAGAAAAGAGAGAAAGACAAAATTCTTGTTTATAATAATTAAGTTTGAAATGACGATGGAAAGGTTGTTCTATGGTATGCCAAAGATAGCAGCGGTGATGGTTCTCTGTGATGGTTGGCTATGACTTGGTGGTGATCAAGGGTGAGTCTATGGTGGTAATGAGGTATTGAGGTTAAACTAGAGATGTAATTTTGATTGCTTTGTGAAATTTTACATTAGTCTCACATACTGAAAAGTTTTACAGTCTCTCCCTTTCACTCTCTTACTGATTCTATTTCACTTTTTTTTGAATGGTGAAACCCTTTTTGTCAACCTCCTTTCAATCTTAGCCCTTCCTTTCAATTATAATTTGTATTAAAGTATGTTTCTTCATAAAGTAGTACAAAGGTAAAATTTTACATTTTCACTGCTCTTTCCCTAATTCTTTGTTACTTTTTTTAGCAATGAGGCCTATCTTGTTAGCCTCTTTGCAATCTAAGTCCCTAATTCAAATTATAATTTGTGGCAATCTAAGTCACTCTTTCTAATTATAATTTGTGTTAGAGTATGTTTATTCATAAAGTAGTGCAAGTGTAAAATTTTACACTCTCATTGTTTTTATGTTGAAACTGATTTTTTGTTGTTGTAATTTTTGTTACTTTAAAAGACTCTTTTTGAAAAGAAACGCAAGTGTAAAATTTTACACTCTCATTGCTTTTATATCTAAATTAATTTTTTTTTTTTTTTGTAATTTTTACTACTTTAAAAGACTTTTTTAACATCCAAAATGTAACTCAAAAAAATAATAAAACTGATAACAAGCAAGAAACTCATAGCAAAATTGAAAATTTCACTACCTTATTTATAAATGTGAAATTTTATATTTTGAGAAGCAATTTTTTTTTTCAAAATTTCATATTACATATGGATCTTATTTTATAAACCTCGATTTTTAAAGTCTAAATATATAAATTTTATTGAAAACAGATTTATATATTTTTAGTTATTGAATTTTAAAATTTTAAAACACTTTCTTGAAAGTTGGATAGAAGTCATGCACATTTAGCTTCATTATTTTAGGAGAAAAACACAAAATGAGCATTTTTGTCCAATAAAAGATGATGAACTTGATTGGTAATTAAGTTTGAACCTGAACTTGTTAATAATTTTGTTACTTTTTATAAACCCAAGGCTGAACCATATTAATAATCCCATGTCAATGTATAAGAAGCATATATATTTAGCATTGCATTGTTTTCATATGTGATTGTTGTTCATGCAATTCTTGTTTACTAACCTGAAACCATTGCTTATTGACTCATGAATAATTTTTTCACAACATTATCTTACTGAATTTAAAAGAAGGGGTTATTTTTTTTTTTAAAAAAAAGAGTGAAAATGGAATACATAAAAGTGAGATCAGAGTGACTGGAATGTAACTTTTAATAAAATAAATTATTATTTTATCACAATTCATTATAATTTTATAAGATGTTCCATAAATGGCTTTTTATAAATAAATAAAAAATTAGATAAGCATAAGGGCATAAGAATAACACCCACTACATTAATTTTCATAATGGAACTACAATATATCATGTATCACGGTGGTGGTGGGGGCGACGATTGATTTTTTCAAAATTAATTAATTAACATTCCACTAAAATATGGTTAGAGGTAATCACAATCATCCACCAACAACACCTCTCTCTTACCTTTAAAGTGCTTTAACAAAATGACAAAGCAACCCTAGTGGTTTGTTTGTTTTTTTTTTTTCTACCAATGTTCCTTTAGGTTATTAGGACTTGTGGTAAAGTGATTCTCTAAAAGATTTTCCATGACAACTAAAGCTATACTTACAACAAAATTGCCTTTTTTTTTTTTTTTGAGTATAGCAATGGGAGGGAGGAACTATTCTAATTGTGTGTGTGCGACATGAGAGTCAAACTTTGGCCTGTTATGTGAATTATTTTTTTTCAACGCCTATATGTGTCACTAATATTTTTTATTGCATCGCTAATACTGGGGCAATGCCGCAATGGAAACGTTTTTGTGATGTGTTGATTAAACATTGCAAATAAATACTTATCCATGACGCCTTTGTCATCACTAAAGTTTTCAAAACCCATGGTTATTGCTAAATGCCAAATAGTGAAAATCGTTGCTAATTATTTTCTACTGGCAACACAGAGAAAGTGTCACTAAATATGTGGACAATTGCGACGCCTTATGCATCACGTAAGACTTTTCAAAACATGGTTCATATTTGTGACGCTGGGACACGTTGTTAATTAGCGTCCATCTCCCATGGTTGATTTTTGACGTTGTTAATAATTTAGTTTAGAGTTAATTAGTCTTAAGTTCCTTATAAAGATAGTGAATTTTTATAAGATTCAAACACCTTTTCAATTTTAGCCAAAGGATGCTCCTTCATTTTTTTAAAAGTTCTAGTCCATTTTAATGTGTTAGGATCCAACTATTTTTAAAATATGACTTTTTTACCCTAATATGAAATTTCACACAAAGGGTTCTTTAAACTAGCCGTCTTTGCCATAGCGCAAAAATTGACTCCAAGGCCACCATCATCACCAACGACTTTCATAGCCTTGTCCAAGTCCAACCTTCCTCGTCTTCAATCATCACCAATGACCACCACCTGCAGCCACCAACACACATCGTTGATGATGACTTCACCACCACCAGTTTCATGGAGCCTATGAGGGAATGAGTCGAAGATCTGGATCAACAAGAGAATTGGTCTGTACCAAAAAATTTCGCCCGATCTCCACCACCATGAGACACCACGAGATCTTCTCCATTTAGATCTCTATCCTCTGTTCTCATTTCCTTTCTCCCCCTATTCCTTGTCCAGTCTCCCTCATCCGTTCTCAGTCTTCTTTCTCCCCTGCTCCATGCCCAATTTGATAACTTATTAGATTGTGGTCTCCGCTAATATTGATTGTGTTAAGTGGTTTGGCCATTTGATGAGATACAAGGAAAAGTAAAATAATAAGATGGCAACAAATTTGCACTTCCCAACGCAACAGGAGGCACTTTTTGTCAATTCATACAAATAGACAAGGAAGATATCATCACCAGACTTCACTGTCATCATTCACAATGTGAATCCCTCTTTGAAAATGAGGATATCAGTTTTTTAATAGACAAATTCTTGATGCTTTCATTTAGTAGTTGATTATTGCATAAAACCTAATTACTTATTTTTCTAGTTTTTGACTACATAGTACAAGACTACTATACAATAGTGATGTTCAATAGTGTGAAATTTTACACATTTGTAATAATGTAAAATTTTTACACTTTATAACTAATGTATTTTTAATCACTTGTGCTTTAAATACTGTTTTTTTTTGGGCAAATTTCCACAACTTTGAAAGTTAATTTTGAGCATCCAACATGTGGCCATGAAATTTTTCTCAATTTTTATAAAATTAATAAATTTTACAGTTGTAGAAAAGTGAAAAAATTTATACTTTTTACTGAAACTAAGCTTTTCACTACAAAAGTGTAAAATTTCACACTTTCGTTGAGACAAAATTTTACACTTTTGGAATAATTTTTTTCTTCATAATTTCATATTCAATATGGATCTTGTCTCATAGATCTCGATGTTTAGAATCCAAATATAATTTTTATTAAAAATAGTTTTATAAATTTTAAGTTATTCAATTTTAACGATGTTCAAAAAAATATATATATAATTGCTCCTAATTTCATGAAAAATTCGCTGAAAAAAGCATTTTTGGTACTGAATAACTAAATGAATTTATGTGTTAATATGTTTAGACTTGGACTAGATAATAATTTTAGCACTTCTCATGAACTGTTAGCTGCATGATCCTTGAATCTCTACGGCATCGCTATTACTTTTTTTATTTTAAATTTTTGCAAAACCCTAGTTACAATCAATTAACCCCTAATTTGTTTAACTAAAACCCTAAATTACTCAGCAGAAACCCTAATTACACTCAATTAGCTCCCAATTCGTTCAATTAGAACCCTAAATTGATTCAATTAACCCCTTTCTTTACAAAAATAAAAACCCTAATTAGACTCGATCAAAACCCTAATTACACTCAATTAACCCCAATTAGACAACAAAATCATAATCTTCCAAAACAAAACTCTCATTTTCCAACAATCTTTTAAGTAGGGTTTTTAAACAACCAAAAGGCTCATTTTAACATCAAAACCCCAAATATTTAACAACCAATACCCTTATTTAAACAACAAAAACACTCATTTCAAAACAACCAAAACCCTCATAAAATCGTACCAGAGAACATATCTTTTAAGTATGGTAATCTTTATTGTCAACTTTATATAGTCTCCAACAAAGATATCAGCGGATGACTCGTCATCCTAGTGGTGTCTTGCAATGGTAGAGAGACTGCAAGAAAGAATAGACAAATGATGGAAATTGAGTAACCTCAAAGATGCTTGGCAATGGCAGAGAGAATGAGAGATATAACTCTCTAGAATCTGGAGTGGCATGAAAATGGAGGGAAATTCCTTAGATGGAGATAAAGTAACCTCGAAATTGGAGCTCTGACGCATATCATTCCAGATTAATTTAATGAGTTTCTTTTATGGTCTTTCCCTTTGACCTTCCATTTGAATTAATGACGAGTAACAACAGGGAAGGTCCCTGCTTACTTTTGAAACAAGGTGTGTTTGAGCTGAAATAAGGCCAAATTTCAGGGGAAGTTAGTGAAATTTAATCTAATTAAAAAACACAAGTTCAGTGGAATAAAATTTTAATCCACTTGGCTTGTTTTGGGGCATTTATCTTGGGGATGCCCCTAATTGTATTGTAATTTTGTTCTCTATTTATAAAATTTACTTGCCATTTTTTTTTTCAACTTCAACTCCATCAGTGTAAAAAATGTCTTCCTAAATTGTGTTGGAGTACCCATGATTAAATTATATAATCCAATAACATGAAATCTCTTTTGTTTAGTTTAAAAAAAATGTGGCTAGGGTTGTAAAATAAACCAAGCTATTCGAGCTTGACTCAGTTAAAGGCTCGTTAGAGACTGGCTCGCGAGATAGAGAAGTTAAGTTTGAATATATTTTTTAAGGTTGGTTAATTATCGAACTTGGCTTGATAAGCTAATAAGTAGTCTAATACTATATAACAAAATCCAACTACTTGTGATCGGCTCAAGAAATTAACAAGCTAAGTTCGAATACAATTTAAAACTCTTTTATTTTAGTGAGTCAAGTTTGAACAACGCACTACTCGGCTCGGCTCAACTCATTTGGAGCCGTAAATGTGGCATATAATGAAACTCTCCCCCCCCCCACCCTCGCTAAGCAAGATTACTGTTTTTGTTTCAATCATAATCACTACCAAAATTGAAAATAGAGGAACTATTCCATTGTTTCCTTTAGCTAGATGATACCTAGTGAACTTTATGGACCAGATTATTCTCTCTGTTTTTTTTTTCTCACAACAAAACAAACTTTCACTAGCTTTTATTCTTTTTTGAACAATTCATTACAAGGGAATCATTATTCTCTAAAGGGAATCAATAACAAATCTTAAAAACATAATTAAATTAAATTACAGATCATGAACACAGGCCATGCATCTCAAGCTTCACTAGTAACCCCACTAACCTCTCGGAAGGAGAACAGTGAGGCCAACAGATATTCCGAAAAGGAGTATTAGCAGTCCAGTGAAGTTTACTATTAGTGCTTCTTGGCTGCGTTGTAGACTCTAGAAAATGAATTTCTCCACCAAACCTATCTCAGCACTCCATATTGCCATGAGGAAGATGACCATGCCAAAGAAAATGTGCCATGGAGCCGAGCCCTGACTTTGCAGGCATTTGTGCACCTAGGCCACCAGAAGGAGAAGAAGGCCAAGACCCACTGATAAGCAATTTGAAGCTAAAGTTAATTTAGATTGTTCAATCAGTCTATATAGGAACTAACTAACAATGAATTATCACCTTTACACAATGACTTCTAAACCTTGTCCTAGTGACCATATTTTGAAGGTAATAAGACTGGTAGGTAATATTTTATTCTCAAGAATAGCTTCAACATCTGAATATTTATTTGAACATCAATTAAAATTGAATTTATGAAATATCAAAAGCTAAGAAAAGAGTTAAAATCAATTTTATCAAATTATGTTGGAATGATCAGGCTAGCTAGAGGATGGACAATGGACCGACTTTGATATCAACTGTATCTTAATTGAAGCTATTACCTGTCAGCCAAATAAGCAGATGGTGCCCATGCCAAGCCAGGAATGCAGGGAATACAAGTTTGGAATATTAAGCTTGTTGTGAGACTTGAAAACAGCATATATCCCCACAATTACGACAACAAGAGCGATGAAATGCAATATCAGGTGAAGCCCCTTCTGCACCTTTCTTATCATCGAGATTGTCTTGTATGACATGATAGCTGATTCAAATCATGTTCAGTTAGTTTATAATAGATGTTCATGCATTAGGAAACATTTAAGACATTAATTCCATGGACATGAAATAATTTCACTTTGTTCTCCATTGTAAAGTAATAAATGATAGAGAATATTTGAATGAATTCTGTATTGATTAAATTACAGAGCTTGTAGTTTACAGTAGTATATATAAAAACAAATGTAACGGATTTCCTGAATATTTGCAACACGTGAACATAATTAAATGTCTATACAGCTATACAATTATCTCTAAATTTCAACAAGAATCTCATGGAATAATTGTTATGTTATCTTCGGTTACATGTAGGTATAGTAGACTTATAATTCTCTTGATCTTTAGCAGTGATTTCAGATGAAATCACTTGATCTTTTACACTCCCCCTCAATCTGAAGGGGAGATCACGGACATTCAGATTGTGCTTGACATCTGTGAATTTCTTTGGTGATAGGGGCTTTGTGAGTGCATCTACGAGCTGGTCATAACTTGAAATAAACTGAACTTTCAATTATTTCTGATTAACTTGATCTTAAACAAAGTGGAAGTCGATTTCTATGTGTTTCGTTCTGGCATGGAAGACGGGATTTGATGTAAGATATGTAGCCCCAATGTTGTTCGCACCAAAGAGTAGGCGGTTGCCGAAGTGGAAGTCCCAGCTCATGTAAAATTGATTTTATCTCAACTGTCGTGTTTGCTAAAGCTTTGTATTCAGCCTCAGTGCTGCTACGTGCCACTGTTTGTTGTTGCTTACAACGCCATGAGATTAAGTTTGGTCTTTGAAAAATGCAATGAGCTCCTACGGATCCTCTGTCATCGCGGTCTGCTGCCCTAGTCCGAGTCGGAGAAAGCTTGAAGATCAAGATTTGCAGCTTTTGAAATTAACAAGCCTGTTGAAACAGTATATTTGAGATAGTGAAGTATTCGCTTGACAGGCTTGCCAGTAGGGCTTCAAGAGGATTATGCATAAACTTGCTAATTTTGTGGATTGTAAAGGCTAAGTCAGGCCTTGTAAAAGCAAGATATTACATACTCCCAACCATGCTTCTATAAAGATTTGCATCGGCACATGGTTTGCCAACTGAGGCAGTGAGAGTGCAAGTTGACGCCATCAGGACTAGAGCATGGTTTTGCTTGATCCATATTGCTCTTTTTGAGAAGATCAACTATGTATATCCTTTGTGTGAGATAGATACCTTCTTGGCATTTGAGAGCTTCGACACCAAGAAAGTAATTAAGCGGCCCCAATTCTTTGACAGCAAAGTCTGTCTTCAAGCTTTGAATGACTCGGTTAATGACGGCTGAACTCGATCCTGTGATTAATATATCATCAACATAAATTAAAACATAAACAATGGTAGTTTTTGTTTTAAAAATGAACAATGATGTATCAGCTTTGCTTTTATGAAAATGTAGTGATTTGAGCTTTTCTGAGAGTTTAGAAAACCAAGCTCTTGGAGCTTACTGCAATCCATACAATGATTTATGCAACTTACAAACATGATTTGGAAATTGAGGATGAATAAAACCTTGTGGTTGTGTCATGAAGACTTTCTCGTTGAGATCACCGTGCAAAAATGCATTTTGCACATCAATTTGTTGTCTAGGCCAATCTTGAGTGACAACAATTAAAAGAACCAATCTAATTGTAGCATGCCTGATAAATGGACTAAAGGTTTCTAAAAAATCAATACCTTCTTGTTGGTGAAAACCTTTGGCCACTAGTCGAGCTTTGTGACACTCTATAGTCCTATCAACTTTTCTTTTAATTCGATAAACGAACCGAAAAACCAACAATATTTGCATTTGGGTGATTTTGGAACCAAGGACCAAGTTCCATTTTGGAGCAATGCATTGAATTCTTTGTTCATAGCTTCTCTCCAATAATTTGATTTGGATGCTTCTGTAAAGCAGGTCGGTTCTTTGGTTATGGAGCTTTCAGCCAGCAATGCTCGAGGTAGAAGATGTCGAATATAGTCATCAAAGTGCTTGCAAGGTTTGTGAATATTGTTCTTGGATCTTGTTGTCATCGGATGGTGATTAGAGATAGCAGACACATCGGATGGTGAAAGGTTCTGTTTTGTGGCAGATTCGAGAGCAAGTCTGTATGTTGCAGTGGAACAGTGGCATCCTGATTGGTTATTGCTTTAGTTGGACCTGTAGGAAGAGACAAACAAGGTGCAGAAACATTTCTAATAGGACAATGGTTAGATTGCAAATCACTTAGAACTAAGAGAATGAGAGATATTGATGTTATGAGGCATGGGAATAGAATGGTGTTGAGAGGGTGGAAAAACATTTTCTTTGGTGTATACGAGAAGAGATTCTCATTAAAGATTACATGCCTTGAGACATAAACTTTACTAGTAGATAAATCAAGGCATTTGTAACCTTGATGACCAAGACTATAGCCAATAAAGACACATGTTTTGGAGCGAAAGTTCAGTTTGTGTGAATTGTAAAGCGGAGATTAGGCCAACATGCGCAACCAAAGACACGCATAAAGGAAAAATCTGGCATGCGATTATAAAGAATTTCAAATGGAGATTTTTGCTTTAAAACAGGTGTGGGTAGCCTGTTTATGATGAAAGTTGCGGTTTGGAAGGCTTCTTCCCAGTAAAGCATGGGTAAATTGGAGTGTGCTAACATGTTTAAGCTAACCTCGATAATGTGACGGTGTTTGCGCTTTATAGAACCATTTTGTTGATGAGTGTAAGGGCATGGTAGTCTATGATTTATTCCGGTTTGTTATAAAATAATTATGCAGACGTCGAAACTCACCTCCCCAATCAGATTAGACAGATTTAATTTTGCGTTCAAAGTGTTTTTCAACATACGCTTGAAATTGAAGAAATATTGATTCAACGTCAGATTTGAGTTTTATTGGAAATAATCACACAAACTTGGAATAATCAGCAAGAAAACTAACATAATATTTAGCACCATTAGTGGAAACAACTGATGCTGGTCCCTATACATCGGTAAAAATTAAATCAAGAGGATAAGAAGAGACATTAGAAGAGGACTTAAATGGCAAGTCATGACTTTTTGCCATTTGACATTCGGGCACACTGAGTGCTTTTTATTGGACTCAATTGGAACATTGATAGAGGAGAGGACTTTATTAACAACTGGTGTGGATGTATGTCCAAGACGACGATGCCAATCACGATGAGAGACACGAACGGTAGAGAAAAGCTTGCAGACGACGAGACTGAGATGTGAACTGGTAGAGTCCATTAATGAGATAGCCTTGATGATGGACCTTCCCCGAGTAATCTTTCACAATAAAGAATTTGTCATGAAAACTCAAAATAGACATGATTATCAATACAAAACTTTTGGATAGATAACAAATTCTTATGAATTTCAGGAACTAGAAGCACTTGATTAAGAACAAATATAGAATTGGACATAGAAATTTTAGAAGAACCAGTTTTTGAGATTTGCAAACCTTTGCCATTACTTAATTGAACCTAATCTATACCCTGATAGTCATCATTCTGAAGGTTTAGATTGTTGAGATCATTAGTGACGTGATGCGTGGCACCAATGTCAGCATGCCATTCAGTGTCCCAAGTGCCGGTAGGAGCAGTGACCAGTAACTTGTTTATTTTCTGGTTTTGGATCCTAATAGGATAGATCAAACCGAAAATAACATTTCCGAGCTGAGTGTCTTGCTTTATTACAAACTTGGCAGATTACTAAATTGTGATTAGTATTACGTGTGGTATTGTTGTAACTAGCACGATTAGAACGACCCCGTCCCCTAAAACCGCCTCTGCCACGATTTTGGGATGGATTGTATTGTCATTGGACAACATTGACAGAGGTGGGTTGAGTGGGAGATGACATCTTGTGGACGAGAAAGTCTGGCTTTTGTGGTGAGCAAAAGCGAGTAAAGTTCCTCCATTGTTATCTTGGCAGTGCGAGCGGAGATTGAGGCAACAAAGCTATCATATTCGTGGCCTAATCCTGCAAGAACACAGGTGAGGACATCTTCACAACTCATAGGTTGTCCTGCAACAGCTAATTCATCAGTGAGTTTCTTAATAAAGAGAAAATATTATATGGCAGACTTGCTGCCTTTTGTTGCTGTTACTAGTTGGGTTCAGATCTACACAGTTCGTGCACGAGATCGGGATGAAAAATTTTCATCCAAAGCATACCACACAACAGATGAAGTAGTATGAGTTACTACTTGAGCAAGCACTCCTTCAGTGAGAGAAGACATGAGGGTACTAAGGATAAGATTATCCTGGCGCATCCAATGAGAATAGGCAGGATTAGGTGTTTTTGAGATGACATGAGTTTCTGGATAGGAAACAGAGATGAATTTAGGAGGTTTGGGAATGGTGCCATCAAGATATCCAAAGAGGTCTTGACCAAAAAAATATGGCACCATTTGTGCCTTGCAAAGAATGTAGTTATCGGGCTAAGTTTGATGGTTATGATGTTAGACATAGCGAGAACAGAGGGAGTTTGAGAGCATTGGATATTAACAGTGGTGGAGGAATCAGAAGAAGAGGAAGACATGGCTTGTAGACGTTGGTCTTTTGACGGCTAATCTGATACCATTTAAAGTAATACACGATAGAGAATATTTGAATGAATTCTGTATTGATTGAATTGCAGAGCTTGTAGTTTGCAGCAGTATATATAAAAACAAATGTAACGGATTTCCTGAATATTTGCAACATGTGAACATAATTTAAATGTCTATACAACTATACAATTATCTCTAAATTTCAGCAAAAATCTTGTGGAATAATTGCTGTGTTATCTTCGGTTACATACAGGTATAACAGACTTATAATTCTCCTGATCTTCAGCAGTGATTTCAGATGAAATCACTTGATCTTCTACATCCATTAATACGTAGAGTCACATACAAAAATGAAATTAATTAGACCTGTTGGCCTCTTTGATCCACTTTTATAATAATAATAAAAAAAGGTGTTTTTGTTTCTATATATTGAGTTAATAACAGAAACACCTAAGAAGAAGCAATTAACGTAAAAATACTTTAAAAAAAGAAAATAAGTTTCTACAAACATGAAACAAAGAAATTCCCTCCAATATTACGCCTTCACTATTTTTTGACAAACATGTTTTCTCTATCAAGAAAGAGACAATATGAAATCCGTTTTCCCCATTAAATGATCTTCCATGAATGCAATGAATAAACTATTTTTAGAATGCTAATGAAGATAATATGAATTTAATTCCTATCCAATGCAGTAGTCTGCTTTTATATATGTCCATGCAATGCAAGAAGAACCCTTTTAAATGGCATTGTTTCATACATATTTACAAGCCTCATGCACCTTAGAGAATTAAAGGACTTAATGAAAGAAAATAAATATTTTTGAGTTGTAGATACTTGGAAAAAAGGATCTCTGTTGGAAAATTCTATTGGGCATTGATAATACTCCTTGATAAATATAAAATTAGCCTTTCCTTACCTTCTCCTGCAAATACAATAAATCCAATTATCATTAGAAGTGGGTGCACCTGTAAAACAGAACCAAGGAACCATAGAGAATTAGAAATTTATAAGGTAATAGTTATAAATATTATACAATATGTATATGTTAGTGTTGTCTAAAGAAGTTACATTGAAAATCTTCTATTTGATTTCCGATTTGAAAGCGAGGCCATCCCGGAAGTGTAGGAGCCAAACAAGCACAAGGTTTGTCACTGCTATGACTATTAAATGTGCGAACATGGTAACTGGTAACGCTGAGAGTTGGAAGCTTGAACGACTTTTTTTTGTCATTTTACCAAATCTATGAGAAAAAGGAGGGAGAGATTGAGGTATAAGTTCAGGAACTTGAAAATCCTAGCTATATATAATATGAGGATGCACAAAAGGAGTCATTGTATTTGTCAATAGAATGAAACCATCTGATGAAAAAATGCTTTAAATTTTTGCCACACACAATGCAAAATGTCTAAACAGAGCCTCTTGTTTGCTTGAGATGAATATTAGCAAGTATGGAATTTGAAAAAAAAAGGTCCAGCCGGCTATAGTAAAAGGTGGAAAGTCCAATGACTGGGGAGACTTTGGGGTGATTTAGTGAGAAGTTTTGGAAGCACCTTATATAACAAAAATTGCCTATATGGCTAACTAAACAATGTTCCTGTCAACATAATAATACAAAATGTCTATTCAGAATAAAGTATATGTCGAAATTATCAAGCCGTGCACATTATAGCTTCTCCATATACGTGTGTATAAATATATAAGTAAGTTGGCTAGAAAACTTCTTACCGATTTATCAATCTATATATATATATATAAAAGCACATGGGCAGAGTAAGTTGCCTAGAAAACTTCTTATTTTATTATGAAAAATTTATTGTCATCAAAACAAGAGTCCAAAATTTCAGAATTCATAAAAGATGTAAAAGAAAAGTCTTTGAGTGTTTGAATAATTTAAAAGCAATTCAACGATTATTTTCGAGTTATAGACAGGTTCATTGTTGCATACATCTAATCAACTCGAGGACGAGTTGTTTTCAAGTGAAGGAGATTGATGTAGGATAGATTTGGCATCCTAAAAATAAGGAAATTTATTTTAGAGTAGTATTAGGATTGTTTAGTTTCCTATTTTGATTTATTTCAAATTTCTTTTGTTTCTTAGTTTTATTAGGATTAGTAAAGGAAATATAGGAATTAGTTATTTTCTTTTCAAATTAATAGTCCTTATTGTATTGTAATTAGTATAAAAATAAGAGTTAGTGTTCTAACACTGTAAATATGATGTAATAGGTCTTTATGGTTATATTTTTTTTTATTAATAGATATTAATTATGAGTTTTAGAGAATTATTTTCTCTCGTTGGGTGAAAAATCTCCATGTTGCTTGGTTGTCCGATTCTCCTTTCACGTTTCCAATCCGCATTATTAATAAGGGTTAATTAGCCTTGAGTCCCTGAACAGGTTGCTATATTATTAGTCTATACTTGATGACATGTCACTTGTAGTTTTTTAAGTAATGACACTAATACCCTAATAGCACATCCATCCAAAATAGAAATCTCCAAATAACACATCTATTTAAAATAGGAAACTCTCAAATTAATGAAACCCTTATGCCGCTCTATCTTACTCGCCGCTCTTGTCGAAATTCATAATCCTCCATTGTTGATCCAGTAAAGATGAATAAAACTCTCACTCAACCACTTATCCCTCTTCTCTCACTCTCTTATCCCTGTATATCTTTCCACACCACTTATCCTTCTAACTTTTCCCTAATCCAATCGTCACTGCCAACTACATCTACGAACAGTTTATTGTAATCTCCAACAAATCGGTGAGTGGTTTAATACATATATAAATATATATATATATATATATATATATTTATAGAGAGAGAGAGAGAGAGAGAGAGACAAAATTCTTGTTTATAATAATTAAGTTTGTAATGACGATAAAAGGGTTGTTCTATGGTATGTCGAAGATAGCAGCAATGATGGTTCTCTGTGATGGTTGGCTATGACTTGGTGGTGATGAAGGGTGATTCTGTCACGCCCCGAATTTCCCGCGAACCCGGGGCGCGAGTAACGAGTAACGAGACAGAAAGAAAATAAAATAAAGGAAAACTTAAACAAATTTAACTAAGCATACATCCATTACTTTCAATACATCAAAATAACATGAGATACATCCCGCCATTCCAATGTTCACGAGTCATTCGGACTCAAGCCCTTACATCACAAAACATAAGTTCCATAGGCCAAAATACACCAAGTGCTTCATCCTATCAAGGTGTCATTGAGTCTCAAGTAGCTGGAGCACCCTCATCTGAAATGTTGTCCCACGAATGGGTCTGCTCAACTGCTGGTATAATGAAGTGCTAATGCCAGAAATAAAGCTAAGGCGTGGCATGTGCAAAGTGTACATTTATCTCTAAATGCTTTCCAAATACAATGCAATGAAAGTATGCATGACGCACCCATGCACTCAATGCCACACCCATGTCTCATTTACGGGTACTCCCCTGATGGCTCGAAGTACTAATGCAATTGCCAATTTTGGGTTTTTCACCGCAGGATCTACACCCTCATAATGCAAAGCACCACGTGCTCAACTCATGCCATGTTCTCAAAGGATTCACCATATGCCAATATGCCAATGCAATCTCAATGAAACATGGTTTCCACAATATAGCATGCTCGAGACAATAATACATAAATCACCAACTGATTCCACATGCAAGCATATCTCATGTAATCAACTTAAGCACATGTCATGATTCACGTTCATCATTTCACTAAATTCTCATAGAGTGCAAGTAACACGTAAGCATGTGAACAACCAACTCCAAATCATCAAGTAAACACATTCCAAATAAACACATAAGTCATTCCAATTATTCACAGAATATTCCTAACTTAACTTCATTTCTAACATTAGCAAAACACCATACCTGACGGGTTGGTCTCAACCCAAATAAACCGCACTCGTAGTGTAGTGGCTAGTAGGGAGAATATGGAAGGATTAGACTGCCTTCTCTTTGCCTTTCGATGCTCCTAAAATCACAAAATGTAACTCAGTCGGTTTGTCACTTGAATTATGCTATTCATCAAATTTTATGTCTTCATTTTATAAGTTTCTATTTTGTCAAATTAAAATCTATTGTTGAGTCCGAAACGTCGAAGAAAATGGGTTTAGGCTTTCGTGGAATTCAATTCGGACATCCGAGCTAAAAAGGACAAAGCTGTCATTTCATACTTTCACGGTTTTCCATTTCTCGAGACCTCTTCTCGTAAGTCAGACTCCACAGTTGAGTCCAGAATGTTCAAGATAATAAGATTTCACTATTTGTTTACTCAAATCGGGGTTCGTTTGACTGTATTTTGACTCAGGGGCATTTTGATAATTTTTAAGGGTTCCACAGGTCTTTTATTTTTCGGGACCTCGTATTGCATCACAGACCTCACCGTTAGTCCTAGTAGATCCAAGATAGTAAGAAAACATATAAGACTTGCCTCGTTTGGACTCAGGGACATTTTGGTGTATTTAAAGTAATTAAATTAATTAATTAATTAAATACTTTAAACATATATTATATATATTTATATGGGGAATGGTTACCACGGTTGGTAACCGTTCCACTGGTCCGCACGCGCCCCACCGCGGTTCGAGCCGCAGCAGCCGCAAATCCCCCTTTTTTCTTTTCCTTTTTTTTTTTTTTTTTTTTGAATTTTGTTTCTCTGTTGGGCCCAATTAGATCAGGCCCAACTTCCATTTTAATTAAAACGGCCCCTTCCCCTTTTTAACTCAAACCAGCCCACTTTGAATAAGCCCATCACCTCTAAACCAGAACAAGCCCAACTCCATTTAAGCCCAAACGGACACAACAAGGAACGGCCCAGTCGCCCCTGCACACCCTCGATTTCCCAGCCAACACGCCGGTGTTCTTCTCCGGCCAAGTCGCTGAAGACTGCACTGTCACCCGCATTTTTCTTGGGTTTTTGACGTCATCTTTTAGCCATATTTGCATCGGAATGATCCTAGGACTTTAAGGAATGTTTTAAGGCTAGTTTTGGCATCAAACTCTACTGTTTTTTAGGCGCCCACTTCCAGTTTCCGGCCATGCTCCTGTGGGGATTACCTGACTGTAACACGGTTATTTTTAAGTCATTCTTCATGATTTTTGTTGTGTTAGATTCCTGTTAGGATTTCGTACTCATTCACAAGCTCAAAATTAAGTTTCATGCATTAGATTTCATAAAACCCGAATTATCCTTAAACCTGTAACCGCGAATATCTCGGTCATCTCTCACCCTTTTAACTTGGTTTTTTTTGCATTATGATCCACATTTTATACACTATTAGCCCCTAGAAGTAAACCCAACAGTCATGCTCTAAAAAAAAGAAGAAGTAGAAGGCAGTGGTCTCACCTACTCTCTGAGCTTTTCGGGTGCAATCCCTCTCTTCCTCTTCAGTTCCAACCTCCAGCTTCAAGCCTCTAGATTTCAAATATCCCTCTCTCTTTCACTCTCTACTCTCTCTCCTTACTTTCGTCTCTCTCCCTTTTTCTACTCTTTGATCCTTCTTTCTCTCTCTCTAACCCAACCGATATCTATACACATATATTCACACGCCATCCCACAGATAGCTAGGTCACTTCAGCCCACTTCTTCTGACTTCCTTTCTGTCCAAGCCACCCTCTTCCCTTCACCAACAGCTTTGCATTTATTGTAAAGTTGACCCTCTCTTATATATATATATATATATTATATCACTTGTGTACATACACACGTACCAACACATTGGCATACAAGATCTGACTCATATATATATATATATAACCATATACATACATACATACATACATACATACATACATACATGTATTTAATCACCAATGTATACAGATACATACATACATACATAAAAATTGATCTGTCGTAGAAATCAATAAAATTATCAAACTAAACTACTAGTATAGTAGAGAAGTAAGGGTCGAACCCACAGAGACTGTTAATTGTTTAAAAACCAAAGTTGAGATTGATTTCAATTCAAATTAACAAAGATTGATTGTTGTTGATTTTCTTTCCTAAAATTAAATGAGAACTATACTTAAAGCAAATATTTAACTGAATTAATGAGGAATCAAATTAAAAGAGAATTCCTAGGGTGTTGAATCCGCCACTAATCTTGTAACTAGCTTCAATTGTATTAATTCTTGGGTCATTCAATTTGGATGTAAAAGACGTATTTTGGCTACAAGCCTCAATACAATCATCAAGAAAATCACGCACCAAAACCCTAAGCACGAATCATCTTTGGTCAACACAAATTGTCTACGCTAATTCTAAGGTCATAGTCACAATTTGTTTTCCCTGAGTTATGACTCGTCCTACGGTTTTGATGTATGTACACATATTACTATTGTATAACCACATAAACAAAATCACAGAAATTGATTATGTGAAACTGAATAATACGATCAATGCCTTAATAAAATCCCAATGTTATACAATCAACATCCAAACCTAATTAACCCAAAAATAAAAATACAAAGAAGTAATATTACTTGACTAGGGTTTCATCTAAACCCTAGGAATGAGAGAACTTAGCCCATGGTAGTGGAAGAGGAGACCATAGCCATGGAATTCTTTATCTTCTTCTTTAGAATTGTCTCCTTCCTTCTTCTCTTCCTCCCTAGATCTCCAAGACGGCCTCTCCCCTTTTCCAAAACCCTAGGTTACAATATTATCCCCCTTTTTCCAAAAATATCCTTACAAAATAAGAATTTAGAAAAATAACATAAAATCCCGTAATTAGATATTAGGGGCCCAAAAAGGGAGTCTAAAGTGTTCCAAAATAGAGCCTATAATGCTAAAATGGGCCCTAGTCCACCTATATATGGATCAAGCCTCTCTTCTAACCCAAAATCCCTTGTTTTCCACTTCTTTTAGCACTTCAAAACCCAATATTTTCCTTTTGCTCCAAATCCACCATTAAATCATCAACTTTGACGAGCTTTCTCTGCAAAAAGATAAAATAAGAATTAACTAGCAAATGCATATAGATTGGAGAAATTAAAATAATAAAAGTGGAAGAATATCTAGGGTTAAATAAATAAATATGCACTTTTTAACCAGTTATCACATACATATTATACAATTCACATACATGCATGCACACATTACTCATTATTTACACCCATTATATCTACATACACCATCATGTATAATAATAATAATAATAATAATAATAATAAATGGACAAATAAATAATTACATACATATGCATGCATGGGAATGCGTGAGTGCATGCTTTACGAGACACAGTCCTAGGTTGCTCGGGTGTCGCCCTCACTGATTGTATAAAATAAATCGTCCACACTCCAAATCATTCAGTCTATAAAATATCTTAACCTAGAGCCCTAACAGTTCGGGTTACCTAGGTACTACACAACTCAGTCGATCTACCTCGGTCTACGTGCCATGTCCTAGGTCAGGGTACTACAGTCTTCTTTAGCAAAGCGAAAAATTCATCCTCAATTTTTCATGTCTCTATATCCTTCCCTCCTTCAAGAAATTTCGTCCCAAAATTTAAAATAAAATAAAATAAAACCTAATGTTCACAATGATACTCCAAGATCTCCTATGTACGCGACGATCATCTAATCAATCTCAAATCAAACCATGCAATTCTTTAATAGTTCCTCACAATGTCATCAATACATCACTTGTACTATAATGCAATTTAACAACCTAATATCCAAAAAAAAAAAAATTCAGAATGATCAGCACAAAATATTATTGTGTCATGGAGACGTGTAGCCTTACCTCTGAATCACCCACTTCTCCCTCAGCCAGGCGATGTGGAATGCATTACCCTCTTCCATTACCCTCTCCCCCTTAGGCTCAGCCTCACCGGCGGGCGTGCAGACATCCCCACACTCCTTGCTAGGGTCTAGTGCTGATTCCATATGTAATGACTCACTCCACAGACACAACACATAATGAAAATCCTCAAAACATGTTGGTTCACCAATGCTAAATTTTCCCAAATCCACCCAAGCATCTTGACCCACCTCAATCATTCAACACAATAACAAATAAAGAAAAAAAAAAATTTCTCACTGTTCAAAAGGACACCCCAAAGTCTCTCACCCACATGTGATGACCATTTAACTAATCTCAAATCAAGCCATGAAATCACCTCGTGATTTATCACCATGGCATCAACATATCACCAATATCTCAATGTAATTCAATAACCCAGTTCTCAATACTAAAATCATAAAATTTAAAGCAGTGTATCAAGGCTCAAAAAACTAAACAATAGTGAAACCCCTCACCAATCTAAACCATGGAAACCAGTTACTAACCTAGCACACACCTACAAAATCCACAAACAATAATCAACCAGGTAAACAACTAAGTCCACAACCCATCTCCTAAATAACTAGGCATACCGCTTACCGTATAGACAACTAAGTGTACAACCTATATCTTAATAACTAGGCATACGGCCTATCCCATAAGGTATACGGTCTATGACATAAACACGAGTCTCTAATCTTAGTCAGTCATTAAATCGAACAATCACCCACTTTTAGTCAATCGAGAAACCAAGTATAGTGCATACCCGTGCACACCAATGCAACATGTGCACTTAAAACATACCATCCAAACTGGCCCCAAATAACTTAAGGTCTAAACTTCTCCCACCATCCTTGGGTACTCAAACCTATGCCCTGCTACTACCACATATCAGAGTCCACACACTACACAATGTTTATAACAACTTCCAAACTATGCATCGCGTCCTATAGTGTTCAACAACACCCCACGGTCTCTAGGTATTCGAACTTATGCTCTGATACCACGTTGTCATGCCCCGAATTTCTCGCGAACCCAGGGTGCGAGTAACGAGACAGAAAGAAAATAAAATAAAGGACAACTTAAACAAATTTAACTAAGCATACATCCATTACTATCAAAACATCAAAATAACATGAAATACATCCCGCCATTCCAGTGTTCACGGGTTATTCGGGCTCAAGCCCTTACATCACAAAACATAAGTTCCATAGGCCAAAATACACCAAGTGCTTCATCCTATCAAGGTGTCATTGAGTCTCAAGTAGCTGGAGCATCCTCATCTGAAATGTTGTCCCACGAATGGGTCAGCTCAACTGCTGGTATAATGAAGTGTTAATGTCAGAAATAAAGTTAAGGCGTAGCATGTGCAAAGTGTACATTTATCTCTAAATGCTTTCCAAATACAATGCAATGAAAGTACATTTTTTTTTCTTTATTTGTTATTGTGTTGAATTATTGAGGTGGGTCAAGATGCTTGGGTGGATTTGGGAAAATTTAGCATTGGTGAACCAACATGTTTTGAGGATTTTCATTATGTGTTGTGTCATGTGGAGTGAGTCGTTACAGATGGAATCAGCACTAGACCCTAACAGGGAGTGTGGGGATGTCTGCACGCCGCTGCACGCCCGCCGGTGAGGCTAAGCCTAAGGGGGAGATGGTAATGGGAGAGGGTAATGCATTCCACATCGCCTGGCTGAGGGAGAGGTAGGTGATTCATAGGTAAGGCTACATGTCTCCATGACACAATAACATTTTGAGCTGATCATTCTAATTTTTTTTTTTTTTGGATATTAGGTTGTTAAATTGCATTATAGTACAAGTGATGTATTAATGACATTGTGAGGAACTATTAAAGAATTGCATGGTTTGATTTGAGATTGATTAGATGATCGTCACGTACATAGGAGATCTTGGAGTATCATTGTGAACATTAGGTTTTATTTTATTTTATTTTAAATTTCGGGACGAAATTTCTTTAAGGAGGGAAGGATGTAGAGACATGAAAAATTGAGGATGAATTTTTCGCTTTGCTAAAGAAGACTATAGTACCCTGACCTGGGACATGGCACGTAGACCGAGGTAGATCGACTGAGTTGTGTAGTACCTAGATAACCCGAGCTGTTAGGGCTCTAGGTTAGGATATTTTCTAGACTGAATGATTTGGAGTGTGGACGATTTATTTTATACAATCAGTGACGGGCGACACCCAAGCAACCTAGGACTGTGTCTCGTAAAGCGTGCACTCACGCATTCCCATGCATGCATATGTATGTAATTATTTATTTGTCCATTTATTTTTATTATTTTTATTATTATTATTATTATTACTATTATTATTATTATTATTATTATTATTATTATACATGATGGTGTATGTAGATATAATGGGTGTAAATAATGAGTAATGTGTGCATGCATGTATGTGAATTGCATAATATGTATGTATGTATGTATCTGTATACATTGGTGATTAAATACATGTATGTATGTATATATATGGTTATATATATATTATATCACTTGTGTACATATATATATATATATATAAGGGTCAACTTTGCAATAAATGCAAAGCTGTTGGTGAAGGGAAGAGGGTGGCTTGGACAGAAAGGAAGTCAGAAGAAGTGGGCTGAAGCGACCTAGCTGTCTGTGGGATAGCGTGTGAATATATGTGTATAGATATCGGTTGGGTTAGAGAGAGAAAGAAGGATCAAAGAACAGAAAAAGGGAGAGAGACGGAAGTAAGGAGAGAGAGTAGAGAGTGAAAGAGAGAGGGCTATTTGAAATCTAAAGGCTTGAAGCCGGAGGTTGGAACTGAAGAGGAAGAGAGGGATTGCACCCGAAAAGCTCAGAGAGCAGGTGAGACCACCGCCTTCTGCTTCTTCTTTTTTTTTCAGAGCATGACTGTTGGGTTTACTTCTAGGGGCTAATAGTGTATAAAATGTGGATCATAATGCAAAAAGAACCAAGTTAAAAGGGTGAGAGATGACCGAGATATTCGCGGTTACAGGTTTAAGGATAATTCGGGTTTTATGAAATCTAATGCATGAAACTTAATTTTGATCTTGTGAATGAGTAGGAAATCCTAACAGGAATCTAACGCAACAAAAATCACGAAGAATGACTCAAAAATAACCGTGTTACAGTCAGGTAATCCCCACCGGAGCATGGCCGGAAACTGGAAGTGGGCGCCTGAAAAACAGTAGAGTTTGAGGCCAAAACTAGCCTTTAAACATTCCTTAAAGTCCTAGGATCATTCCGATGCAAAAATGGCTAAAAGCTAACGTCAAAAACCCAAGAAAAATGTGGGTGACAGTGCAGTCTCCGGCGACTTGGCCAGAAAAGAAGACCGGCGTGTTGGCCGGGAAATCGGGGGTGCGCAAGGGTGACTGGGCCGTTCCTTGTTAGGTTCGTTTGGGCTTAAATGGAGTTGGGCTTGTTCTAGTTTAGAGGTGATGGGCTTATTCAGAGTGGGCTGGTTTGAGTTAAAAAGGGGAAGGGGCCGTTTTAATTAAAATGGAAGTTGGGCTTGATCTAATTTGGCCCTAACAGAGAAACAAAATTCCAAAAAAAAAAAAAAGGAAAAGAAAAAGGGGGGATTTACGGACTGCCAGCGACTCGAACCGCGGTGGGGTGCGTGGAAGGGGCGCGTGTGGACTAGTGGGACGGTTACCAACCGTGGTAACCATTCCCCATATAAATATATATAATATATGTTTAAAGTATTTAATTAATTAAATTAATTTAATTACATTAAATACACCAAAATGTCCCTGAGTCCAAACGAGGCAAGTCTTATATGTTTTCTTACTATCTTGGACCTACTAAGACCAACGGTGAGGTCTGTGATGCAATATGAGGTCCCAAAAAATAAAAGACCTGTGGAACCCTTAAAAATTACCAAAATGCCCTTGAGTCAAAACACAGTCAAACGAACCCCGATTTGAGTAAACAAATAGTGAAATCTTATTATCTTGAACATTATGGACTCAACTGTGGAGTCCGATTTATGAGGAGATGGTCTCGGGAAATGAAAAATCGTGAAAGTACGAAATGACAGCTTTGTCCTTTTTAGCTCGGATGTCCGAATTGAATTCCACGAAAGCCTAAACTCATTTTCTTCGACGTTCCGAACTCAAAAGTAGATTTTAATTTGACAAAATAGAAACTTATAAAATGAAGACATAAAATTTGATGAATAGCATAATTTAAGTGACAAACTGACTGAGTTACATTTTGTGGTTTTAGGAGCATCGAAAGGCAAAGAGAATGTAGTCTAATCCTTCCACATTCTCCCTGCTAGCCACTACACTACGAGTGCGGTTTATTTGGGTTGAGACCAACTCGTCAGGTATGATGTTTTGCTAATGTTAGAAATGAAGTTAAGTTAGGAATATTCTAGTGAATGACTGGAATGACTTATGTGTTTATTTGGAATGTGTTTACTTGATGATTTGGAGTTGGTTGTTCACATGCTTACGTGTTACTTGCACTCTATGAGAATTTAGTGAAATGATGAACGTGAATCATGACATGTGCTTAAGTTGATTACATGAGATATGCTTGCATGTGGAATCAGCTGGTGATTTATGTATTATTGTCTCGAGCATGCTATATTGTGGAAACCATGTTTCATTGAGATTGCATTGGCATATTGGCATATGGTGAATCCTTTGAGAACATGGCATGAGTTGAGCACGTGGTGCTTTGCATTATGAGGGTGTAGATCCTGCGGTGAAAAACCCAAAATTGGCCATTGCATTGGTACTTCGAGCCATCGGGGAGTACCCGTAAATGAGACATAGGGTGTGGCATTGAGTGCATAGGGTGCGTCATGCATGCTTTCATTGCATCATATTAATAGAACTTGAATGCATTTATAGATAAATGAACACTTTACACATGCCACGCCTTAGCTTTATTTCTTGCATTAGCACTTCATCATACTAGCAGTTGAGCTGACCCATTCGTGGGCAACATTTTTCAGATAACACTCTAGGCACCTGAGACTTGAGGAAGTCTCACAGAGTGGAGGAGACCCGAACTTAGAAGGATATTTGGCCGTGAGGCATGTATTGTGATGTACGGGCTTAAGCCCGAATGATGTATTATATGTGTATTGACAGAAGTGAATGTAAGTTAAGTTGAACCTGTTAGATTATTTCTTTATTATTTTATTTTCCTTTCGTCTCGTTACTCGCGCCTCGGGTTCGCTGGAATTTGGGGCGTGACAGATTCTATGGTGGCAGTGAGGTATTAAGGTTAAACTAGATGCGAAATTTTGATTGCTTTGTGGAATTTTACATTGGTCTCACATACTGAAAATTTTTAGTCTCTATCTTTCACTCTTTCACTGATTCTTTTTCACTTTTTTTTTGAATGGTGAAACCCGTTTTGTCAACCTCCTTACAATATTAGTCCTTCCTTTCAATTATAATTTGTGTTAAAGTGTGTTTATTCATAAAGCAGTACAAAGGTAAAATTTTACATTTTCACTGCTCTCCTCACTAATTCTTTTTTACTTTTTTTAGCAGTGAGACCTATCATGTTAGCCTCTTTATAATCTAAGTCCCTAATTCCAATTATAATTTGTGGCAATCTAAGTCATTCCTTCTAATTATAATTTGTGTTAGAGTATGTTTATGTATAAAGTAGTGCAAGTGTAGAATTTCACACTCTTATTGCTTTTATGTCTAAACTGATTTTTGTTACTTTAAAAGACTCTTTTTGACAAGAAACGCAAGTGTAAAATTCACACTCTCATTGCTTTTATGTCTAAAATAATTTTTTGTTGTTGTAATTTTTACTACTTTAAAATACTTTTTTAACATCCAAAATGCAACTCAAAAAAATAAATAAAACTGATAACAAGCAAGAAACTCATAGTAAAATTGAAAATTTCACTATCTTTCTTTATAAATGTGAAATTTTACATTTTGAGAAGCAATTTTTTTTCTTCAAAATTTCATATTACATATGGATCTTGTTTTATAAATCTCGATTTTTAAAATCTAAATATATACATTTTATTGAAAACAAATTTATATATTTTTAGTTATTGAATTTTAAAATTTAAAACACTTTCTTGAAACTTGGACAGAAGTCATACACATCTAGCTTCATTATTTTATGAGAAAAACACAAAATGGGCATTTTTGTCTAATAAAAGATGATGAACTTGATTAATAATTAAGTTTGAATATGAACTTGTTGATAATTTTGTTACTTTTTATGAACCCAAGGCTCAACAGTCCTATTAATAATCCCATGTCAATGTATAAGAAGGATATATATTTATCAGTGCATTGTTTTCATACGTGATTGTTGTTCATGCAAGTCTTGTTTACTGGCCTGAAACTATTGCTTATTGACTCATGAATAATTTTTTTCACAGCGTTATCTTATTGAATTTAAAATAAGGGGTTATTTTAAAAAAAAGAGTGAAAATGAAATACATAAAAGTGAGAGTAGGGCGATTGGAACGCAACTTGTAATAAAATAAAATTATTATTTTATCACGATTCATTATAATTTTATAAGATGTTCCATAAATGGCTTTTCATAAATAAATAAAAAATTAGATAAGCATAAGGGCATAAGAATAACACCCACAACATTAATTTTTATAATGGGGCTACTATATATCATGTATCATGGTGGTGGTGGGGCGACGATTGATTTTTAAAATTAATTAATTAACATTCCACTAAAATATGGTTAGAGGTAATCACAATCATCCACTAACAACACCTCTCTCGTACCTTTGAGGTGCTTTAACAAAATGACAAAACAACTCCAGTGGTTTGTTTGTTTTTTTTTTCCCACCAATGTTCCTTTAAGTTATTAGGACTTGTGGTAAAGTGATTCTCTAAAAGATTTCCCATGACAACCAACTAAAGGTATACTTTCAACAGAATTGCCCTTTTTTTTTTTTTTTTGAGTACAGCAATGGGAGGGAGGAACTATTTTAATTGTGTGTAGCATGACATGAAACTCAAACTTTGACCTGTAATGTGAATTACCTTTTTGCAACACCTATATGTATTGCTAATATTTTTTTATTGTGTCCTTAATACATGGGGCAATGCCACAATAGAAACGTTTTTGTGACCTGTTGATTAAACATTGCAAATAAATACTTATCCATGACGCCTTTGTCATCACTAAAGGCTTCAAAACCCATCGTTATTGCTAAATGCCAAATGGTGAATATCGTCCCTAATCATTTTCTAATGGCAACACATAGAAAGTGTCGTTAAATATGTGGACAATTGCGATGCCTTACGCATCATGTGAGACTTTGCAAAACATGGTTCGCATTTGTGACTCTTGAACACGTTGTCAATTAGCGTTCATCTCCCATGGTTGATTTTCGACGTCGTTAATAATTCAATTTAAATTAATTAGTCTTAAAGTCCCTTATAAAGATAGTTAATTTTTATAAAATTCAAACCCCTTTTCATTCTGAGCTAAAGGATGCTCCTTCATTTTTTTTAAAAGTTCTAGTCCGTTTTAATGTGCTGGCACCCAACTATTTTTAAAATATGACTTTTTTACCCTAATATGAAATTTCACACAAAGGGTTCTTTAAACCAGCCATCTTTGCCATAGCGCAGAAGCTAACTCCAAGGCCACCATCTTCACCAATGACTTTCATAGCCTTGTCCTAGCCCAACCTTCCTCGTCTTAGATCATCACCGATGACCACCACCCGCAGCCACCAACACACACCGTCGATGATGACTTCCCCACCACCGGTTTCATGGAACCTATAAGTGAATGAGTCGGAGATCTGGATCAACAAGAGAATTGGTCTGTACAAAAAATTTTGCCGATCTCCACCGCCATGAGACACCGCGAGATCTTCTCCATTTAGATCTCCATTCTCTGTTCTTATCTCCCTTCTCCCCTACTCCTTGTCCAGTCTCCCTCCTCCGTTCTCATCTCCTTTCTCCCTTGCTCCTTGACCAATTCGACAACTTATCAGATTGTGGTCTCCGCTAATATTGATTGTGTTAAGTGGTTTGGCCATTTGATGAGAAACAAGGATAACTAAATAATGAGATGGCAACAAATTTGCACTTCCCAACGCAACATGAGGCACTTTTGATCAATTCATACAAATAGACAAGGAAGATATCATCACCACATTTCACTGCCATCGTTCACAATGCGAATCCCTTTTTGAAAATAAGGATATCAATTTTTTAATAGACAAATTCTTGATGCTTTCATTTAGTAGTTGATTATTGCATAAAACCTAATTATTTATTTATCTAGCTTTTGACTACATAGAGCAAGATCACTGTACAATAGTGATGTTCAATAGTGTGATATTTTACACATTTGTAATAGTGTAAAATTTTTACACTTAGTATATTTTTAATCACTTGTGCTTTAAATGCTATTTTTTTTTTTGGACAAATTTCCACAATTTTGAAAGTTAATTTTGACCATCCAACAGGTGATCATGAGATTTTCTCAATTTTTATAAAATTGAGAAATTTTTACAGTAGTAGAAAAGTGAAAAAATTTATACTTTTGACTGAAACTAAGCTTTTCATTGCAAAAGTGTAAAATTTTATACTTTCGTTGAGACAAAATTTTACACATTCGAAATAATTTTTTTCTTCATAATTTCATATTTCAATATGGGTCTAGTTTCATAGATGTGAATGTTTAGAATCCAAGTATATAATCTTTATTAAAAATGAATTTATAAATTTTAACGATTTGTAAAAAAAAAAAAAATTATAACTGCTCTTGATTTCATGGAAATTTTGCTGAAAAGAGCATTTTTGGTACTGAATAACTATATAACTTTGTGTTAATTTATTTAGACTTAGACTAAATAATAATTTTAGTACTTTTCATGAACTGTTAGTTGTATGGACCCTTGAAAATCTATGGTGTTGCTACTTACTTTTTTTATTTTAAATTTTTGCAAAACCCTAATTACAATCAATTAACCCCTAATTTGTTTTACTAAGACCCTAAATTACTCAACAGAAACCCTAATTACACTCAATTAACTCCCAATTCGTTCAATTAGAACCCTAAATTGACTTCAATTAACCTTTTTTTTTAAAAAAATAAAAACCCTAATTACAGTTGATCAAAACCCTAATTACACTCAATGAACCCCAATTAGACAAAACCAAAATCATAATCTTCCAAAACAAAACTCTCATTTTCCAACAATCTTTTAAGTAGGGTTGTTAAACAACCAAAAGGACTCATTTTAACATCAAAACCCCAAAATTTTAACAACCAATACCCTTATTTAAACAACAAAAACACTCATTTCAAAACAACCGAAACCCTCATGAAATCATATGAGAGAACATACCTTTTAAGTATGGTAATCTCTGTTGTCAACTTTATATAGTCTCCAACAAAGATATCAGCGGATGACTCGTCGCTATAGTGGTGGCTTGCAATGGTAGAGAGACTGCGAGAAAGAATTGACAAACGATGGAAATTGAGTAACCTCGAAGATGGTTGGCAATGGCGGAGAGAATGAGAGATATAACTCTCTAGAATCTGGAGTGGTATGAAAATGGAGGGAAATGCCTTAGATGGAGATAAAGTAACCTCAAAATTGGAGCTCTGGCGCATATCATTTAAGATTAATTTAGTGAGTTTCTTTTACGGTCTTTCCTTTTGACCGTCTATTCGAATTAATGACGGGTAACGACAGGGAGGGTCCCTGCTTTCTTTTGAAACAAGCTGTGTTTGAGTTTAATAAGGTAAAATTTTAGGAAAAGTTAGTAGAATTTTCCCTAATTAAAAAATACAAGTTCAGTGGAATAAAATTTTAATCCACTTGGCTTGTTTTGAGGCATTTATCCTGGGGATGCCCCTAATTGTATTTGTAATTTTGTTCTCTATTTATACAATTTGCTTACCAATTTTTTTTTCAACTTCAACTCGATCAGCATAAAAAAAAATGTCTTCCTATATTATGTTAGATTACCAATGATTAAATTATATAATCCAATAACATGAAATCCCTTTCGTTTAGTTGAAAAAATGTGGCTAGGGTTGTAAAATAAACTAAGTTATTTGAGCTTGACTTGGTTAAATACTCATTAGAGACCGACTCGTGAGATAGAAAAAGTTAAGTTTGAACATATTTTAAGATTGATTAATTATCGAATTTAGCTTGATAAACTAATAAATAGTCTAATACTATATAATAAAATTCAACTACTTGAGCTTGATTTGTGATCAGCTCAAGAAATTAAAAAGCTAAGTTTGAATACAATTTAAAACTCTTTTATTTTTGCAAGTCAAGTTTGAATAATCCACTGCTTGGCTCGGCTGATTTCATTTGCAGCGCTAAATGTGGCATAAACTGAAACTCTTTTTGCAACTCCCCAAAGCGCCCCCCCCCCCCCCCCCCCCAAAGCAAGATTGCTGTGTCTGCTTCAATCATAATCACTACCAAAAGTGAAAACAGAGGAAATATTCCATTGTTTCCTTAGCTAGATGATACCTAGTGAACTTTAAGGACCAGATTATTCTCTCTTTTTTTTTTTCCTCACAACAAACACAAACTTTCACTAGCTTTTATTCTTTTTTGAACATTTCATTACAAGGGAATCATTATTCTCTAACAAGGGAATCAATAACAAATCTTAACCAATTAACAGCAAACATAATTAAATTAAATTACAGATCATGAACACAGGACCATGCATTTCAAGCTTCACTGGTAACCTCACTAACCTCTCGGAAGGAGAACAGTGAGGCCAACAGATATTCCGAAGAGGAGTATTAGCAGTCCAGTGAAGTTTACTATTAGTGCTTCTTGGCTGCGTTGTAGACTTGAGAAAATGAATTTCTCTACCAAACCTGTCTCAGCACTCAATATTGCCATGAGGAAGATGACCATGCCAAAGAAAATGTGCCATGGAGCGAGCCCTGCCTTTGCAGGCATTTGTGCACCAGGCCACCAGAAGGAGAAGAAGGCCAAGACCCACTGACAAGCAATTTGAAGCTAAAGTTAATTTAGATTGTTCAATCATCTATATAGGAACTAACTAACAATGAATTATCACATCTACACAATGACTTCTAAACCTTGTCCTAGTGACCATATTTTGAAGGTAATAAGACCGGTAGGTAATATTTTGTTCTCAAGAATAGCTTCAGCATCTGAATATTTATTTGAACATCAATTAAAATTGAATTTATGAAATAACAAAGGCTAAGAAAAGAATTAAAAGCAACTTTATCAAATTATGTTGGAATGATCAGGCTAGCTAGAGGATGGACAATGGACTGACTTTGATATCAACTGTATCTTAATTGAAGCTATTACCTGCAAGCCAAATAAGCAGATGGTTCCCATGCCAAGCCAGGAATGCAGGGTATACAAGTTTGGAATATTAAGCTCGTTGTGAAACTTGAAAACTGCATATATTCCCACAATTCCGGCAACAAGAGCGATGAAATGCAACATCAGGTGAAGCCCCTTCTGCACCTTTCTTGTCGCTGGGACTGTCTTGTATGACATGATAGCTGATTCAAATCATGTTCAGTTAGTTCATAATATATGTTCATGCATTAGGAAGCATTTAAGACATCAATTCCATGGACGTGAAATAATTTCACTTTGTTCTCCATTAATACGTAGAGTCACATACAAAAATGAATCAATTAGATCTGTTGGCCTCTTTGATCCACTTTTATAAATAAAAAAGAAGAAGGTGTTTTTGTTTCTATATATTGAGTTAATAACAGAAACACCTAAGAAGAATCAGTTAACGTAAAAATACGTTAAAAAAAGAAAATAAGTTTCTACAAACATGAAACAAAGAAATTCCCTGCAATATTACGACTTCACTATTTTTTGACAAACATGTTTTCTCTATCAAGAAAGAGACATATGAAATCCGTTTTCCCCATTAAATGATCTTCCATGAATGCAATGAATAAACTGTTTTTAGAATGCTAATGAAGATAATATGAATTTAATTCCTATCCAATGCAGTAGTCTGCTGTTATATATGTCCATGCAATGCAAGAAGAACCCTTTTAAATGGCATTGTTTCATACATATTTACAAGCCCCATGCACCTTAGAGAATTAAAGGACTTAATGAAAGAAAATAAATATTTTTGAGTTGTGGATACTTGGAAAAAAGGATCTCTGTTGGAAAATTCTATTGGGCATTGATAATAGTTCTTGATAAATATAAAATTATCCTTTCCTTACCTTCTCCTGCAAATAAAATAAATCCAATTATCATTAGAAGTGGGTGCACCTGTAAAACAGAACCAAGGAACCATAGAGAATTAGAAATTTATAAGGTAATAGTTATAAATATTATACAATATGTATATGTTAGTGTTGTCTGAAGAAGTTACATTGAAAATCTTCTGTTTGATTTCCGATTTGAAAGCAAGGCCATCCCGGAAGTGTAGGAGCCAAACAAGCACAAGGGTTGTCACTGCTATGACTATCAAATGTGCGAACATGGTAACTGGTAACGCTGAGAGTTGGAAGCTTGAACGACTTTTGTTTGCCATTTTACCAAATCTATGAGAAAAAGGAGGGAGAGATTGAGGTATAAGTTCCGGAACTTGAAAATCCTAGCTATATATAATATGAGGATGCACAAAAGGACTCATTGTATTTGTCAATAGAATGAAACCATCTGATGAAAAAATGCTTTAAATTTTTGCCACACACAATGCAAAATGTCCAAACAGAGCCTCTTGTTTGCTTGAGATGAATATTAGCAATATGGAATTTGAAAAAAAAACCGTCCAGCCGGCTATAGTAAAGGTGGAAAGTCCAATGACTGGGGAAACTTTGGGGTTATTTAGTGAGAAGTTTTGGAAGCACCTTATAAAACAAAAATTTCCTGCATGGCTAATTAAACAATGTTCCTGTCAACATAATAATACAAAATGCCTATTCAGAATAAGGTATATGTAGAAATTATCAAGCCGTGCACATTATAGTTTCTCCATATACGTGTGTATAAATATATAAGTAAGTTGGCTAGAAAACTTCTTACCGATTTATCAATATATATATATAAAAGCACATGGGCAGAGTAAGATGCCATATGAAAAAAAGCCATGTAGTAGGCTCCATGGAAAAATTTGACTGAGCTAGCAAGGCTCTAGAATTTGGGTACTTGGTTTTAAATTTTTTACCAATATGCTGTTGTAATGAGGTGATCGAACAAAAAAAAATCGATTTTAAACAAGTAAAAATTAAACAAAACACAGAGAGATGATACAAAATTTACGTGGTTCAGCAAGATGTCCGCATCCACAGGCAACGATAATCAGTCTAGTATGTATCAAAGAGTTTAAAAAAACAAAAATCTCTCAAAAATCGGAAACCCCTTTTTTTTCAATGATAGCTATCTTTTCTAAGTCAAAACCCTAAAAAATAATACCCTTATATAAGTAGTTTATAACTTAAGAGAAAAAAAAAAAAAGACCCAAAAACAAAAACGGGTCAAATTGTTTTTCATTGTCCATTTTTTAGGTCGCAAACGAGTCATCAAGAATATATGAGGGAATTCATTACAATTACCCAACATATACTAACTGACTCTATTCATTTTAGCTTAAATGATCAGCAAAAATAGTTTAAATATATCTCATGAGATCAACTTGACAAGGAACTCAAACTCAACCAAGGCAGTTTTCTTTGATGATGTTTATCAGTTTGATTGTTGTAACATTAAGCTGTAATTGTTAAAGAATTTTCATAACATTAAACTAATAAAGTAATCTAGCATATTTCCTGGAAGGCTACGAAAATATTGCCCCTATGGAGGATACCAATTCAGATATAATGAGGAAGCAGGCAGGGCAATATTGGAATTATTAAGTCCGATTGTTGTTTTCTTTTCAAATGAAAGCTCAAAGATATATTCATGTGATTTGGTAGAACATATATATATATATATATATATATATATATATATATATATATATATATATATGAAAAAAAGAACGAAGGGAAAATGACAAGGCGTGAGAGACAAGCTATTAAATTAAGAGGGGAAGTAGTTTTCTTTTTTTGAATTCATTGTTTCTACTATTTTGGCCTTATTGTTATAAGAGGATTTGAGCTGGAATAAAAGGTTATTATTCTATAGTATTGAATTTAAGGAGTACAAATCAAAAACCAATATGCCTCCTGGCTTAACGGGTAGTACAGATATTGAAAAAGTATACGAAATCTTGAAAAAATCATCTCCCAGCTTAATTCTTCTCCCTATAAAAAGAATAAACAAATAAAAAAAATGTTATTTCAAATGTATCTTTTCAATATATTTTCTCAGGCTAAACACAAACAAGTGATCCCATATACATTTATTATATTGGACTCACTCTCTTGTATTTAGAAGTGAGAATATAAATCACTCTAAACAAATCTGTCAGTGAATAAAATTTGAACCCTGTCAGGTTTTTTCACCAAGTAGCTAGCTATGATTTTGTTTTCTTGTTCATCTCTAGTAGGATAACTTTTATTATGAACTGAAACCATTTATATTGAATAATGAAACTGAAGTAAACTGAAAGTACCTTTACTATGATAAATTAGATGCATATAAGAAAATAAATAAATATAATTTTATTGCATTATTGCACTTATATATCTAAAGATTCTGAACTGAAAAGCAATTAAAAAAAAATCAATTTTCTGATCCAATATACTTCAAGTTTTGCTGAAGCATACATCTCATTAATTCTGGGATCCACAGTAAACAAAACTGATACTCTCAAGATATATTTTTTTTCTACAAATGAATACATACGTTTGATACACAAAGAGAGAAATTAGGAAAATAAAGACGATGACAGGGAGAACCTGGTAACGCGACATCCTTCTTGTTGATCGAACTTGGGCCGGAAGAGTTTGCTGGTGAAAGAGGAAATTTTATATTCCCTACATCTCCAACATCCTTCAAAAGTTATTATAGTTGTGACAGTTGGCTGACCAATAAATAAAAAAAACTTTGAATTTAGCATAATCTACTGCTTTAAAATCTAATGTGTCATGCAGCCACCAGTTAGCTATATATTTATATGTATACATTTTTTGGTTAACCTTTAATTAAACGCATCCATTCTATACTCCACTTGGTTTTCCTACACCTATAGATAGATAAATATGTGCAAATACTATAGTTCAAACTCTTAATAATGTTTATTATTGACTAATTGGCCGAGCAATATGGCATTAGTCTTTAGACACATCATTTGATAGTGCAAGTGTATGTTCAATATACTAATTGATTTCCTCTTAGACTTGTATCGTCAATAACAAGAAACCATAGAAGTTAATAAATGATGATCTTTGGTGTTTCCTCTTTCTTTCTATTTTTTGGAAAGTTTGCTATATAATATCATTAAACACAAATATTTAAACTAATTAAGGCAGTTGGCAAAAACACAATGAGGCTAAAAGCCCCTAATGGCAACAAAAAGCAACAACTGAGAAGTAGACAAAACTAAGATGCTGCAGGCCAAAACCTGCAGGGATGGCTAGAGCTAAAAGGTTTTAACCAAGGAAAAGGGATAGTCCCGGGATGTCACTCATCGGGGGCAACAAACATCATTCAACATTGCTAATCGCGGAAGACACTCACGCGACCAAGCCACACACTTGATTCTAGGAGGACTCACCCACTCCAAGCAAGAACAAAACTTGCAGAGAAATATTTTATAATCACCAAAAACTTACTTCTGATTTCATTCCAATAGATATTTATAAAGACTACAATAGATGACTCTTCGTTTACCCCCCTTACACTTAGTACTTTAAGTCTTTCCAAAGCAAGCTACATTTCCAAAACAATCAACACACATTAATAAGACATAGAAGTAAAAAAGGTCTTCAAATACTAATACTAGAAAATAAATACTAACTAGATAGACTTTTAATTTCCCCATTAGCTCCTGCATCATTCTCCTCTGCTGAAAAAGAAGCCACCTGGGAATTTGTAACTAAATCGTCCCAAGGCCTTTCATCAAGTTTCTTGAGCTCTTGAGCTGAAATCCATGTATCTTCAGAATGTGCTTTGACCAGATATTGTGTATAGGTTCCTCGACGAGTAGTGATAGACCGAACATCCAAAACATCAAGGATTTCTTGATGGGTATTTGCTGGTATAGAAAACAATTCTTCAAGCTTCAAGGACTCATCATTTTCATCTCCATAATAAGCATGCAGGTCGCTAGTGTTAAAAACTAGATTGATAGAGAATTATTGCGGCAACTCAACTCGATATGCATTTGGTCCAAGTTTTTTGATGATTTGGCATGGTCCAAACTTCTTTTGCTTAAGCTTGTTTTAAGAACCAGCTGAAAATCTTTCCTTCTGAAGATAAACCATGACGAGATCACCATCTTCAAACTCTTTACTCCTTCGGTGTGCATCAACCTGGGATTTGTAATGCTTAGAAACTTCTTTTAAATGCTCACGAACTTGATCATGAATGACTTTGATGTGGGCAGCAAACTCCTCCGCATCTATGCTAACTCAGACTTGATTACTTAATGGAAAAAGATCCAAAACTTGATGGGGTTTTCTTTCATAAATCACCTCAAATGGGACCTTCTTAGTTGATCGATTGAAAGAACTATTATAAGCAAATTCAGCTTGAGGAATGATGAACTCCCACCTCTTTCGATTGTTTCCAACCAAATTCCTTAATAAATTTCCAAGAGATCTATTCACCACTTCAATTTACCCATTGGTTTGAGGATGATAAGCACTAGAAAACTAAAGTTGAGTTCCAAAACGCTTCCAAAGTGTTTTCCAAAGGTAACTTATAAATTGCACATCACGATTTGATACGATTGACTTTGGAATGCCATGTAAACGAACTATCTCTTGGAAAACAAAGTAGCAACATGAGAAGCATCGGTGGAGTTCTTGCATGGAATAAAGTGAGCCATTTTTTATAAACGATCAACAATTACAAAAATGCAATCATACCCGTGTTGCATTCTCGGAAAGCCTAGGACAAAGTCCATTGAAATATCCTCCTAAGGAGCATTCGGGACAAGAAAGGGCTAGTATAAACTTATATTTTGCACTCCTCCTTTAGCCTTTTGACAAACCAAGCACTTTTGCACAAACCGAGCAACATCGCGTTTCAAAAAAGGCCAAAAGTAGCGTTCTTTAACTAGCAATTTAGTTTTGTCTCTTCCAAAATGCCCATCAAGTCCACTACCAGTGCAACTCTCGGATTACAAAAAGCCTCAAAGATCCCTCCGAAACACACAACTGATTTCCCCTAAAAAGATACCCATTCAAAAGCAAGCAATCTCGGATTTTCCCATCACTCAACTCTTGCAGAACCTTAGAAAAGAAAAGGGTCTACTGCATAGTATTCCAGCAAGAGATCGAAACCTATAATTTTGAAAAAGAGAGAAGTCAATAAGCTATATTTTCTGCTCAAAGCATCAACAACCTAGTTGGAGGAACCTGCTTTGTGATTTAGAACAAAGCTGAACCTTTCCATGAAAGATACCCAGCCACCATGTCGAGAATTCAACTTCTTTTATGCCTTGAGAAACTGTAAAGCCTTATGATCTGAATAGAGAACAAACTCCACACCAATGAGGTATTCATCCCAATATCGCAAAGCTTGCACAATCGCATACAACTCCTTGTCATACGTTGAATACTTATGCTTGGCATCACTTAACTTCTCATTGAAATAAGCAATTGACCTTCCTTTTTGCATCATAACAAACCTATACCCACATTCGATGCATCACACTTAACTTGGAAAGTTTTTGAGAAATTGGGCAGTGCTAGAACCGGAGCTTCCACAAGCTTTGCTTTCAAAAGCTAAAAACTCTTTTCGGCTTCCTTAGTCCACCAAAACTCCTTGCTTTTCAAGACATCCATTATTAGAGCAACAAGGGTGCTGAAGTTTCTAATGAACCTTTGATAAAAAGAAGCCAAGTCGTGAAAGCTTCGCACTTCAGTAAAACTTCTCAGGGTTGGCCAATCAATAATGGCCTTCACCTTCTCTTCATCCATTTGTATACCATCCGCACTAACAACGTAACCTAGAAACACAATCCGATCAGTGACAAAATAACATTTCTTTAGGTTAATGCAAAACTGGTTGTCATGCAGGACTTTGAACACATTTGTTACATGTTTCAAGTGCTGAATTTTATCTTGGCTATACACTAAGATGTCTTTGAAATAAACGACCACATACTTCCTCGTAAACTCCTTCAAAACTTAAGTTATCAATCTCAAAAAAGTGCTTAGGGCATTAGAAAGCCCAAATGGCATGACCAGCCATTCATACAAGTCATTCTTTGTTTTAAAGGATGTTTTCCATTAATCTCCCGGTTTAATTTGAATCTGATGGTATCCATTTCTAAGGTCAATTTTTGAAAAGACTTTTTCACCACAAAGCATATCAAACATGTCATTAAGGCGAGGAATTGGGAATCGATACATTACAGTCATCTTGTTTACAGCCCTACTATTGGTACATATCCTCTAAATTCCATATTTTTTTGGAGTTAGGAGGGCTGGGACAGCACAAGGACTTAGTGACTCCCTAATCAGTCCTTTTTTTTTAGCAATTCTTCGACTTGTTTTTCTAATTTAGCATGTTCATCTGTGACATTCTATAGTGAGACAAGTTAGGAAGGATTGCACTTGGTATGAAATCAATTCGATGCTAAATATTATGAAGAGGCGGCAAACTAGCAGACAATTCGTTTGGAACTAGGCCTTTGAATTGACGGAGTAACCTCAAAACTTTTTCAGAAACATCTTTGACATCTTCCTCACTTCCCCTACAGCCACCAAAGCATATGCCACCCTCTTTTTACTGAAAACCTGTTCAAAAGCTCTGTAGGACAACAAGCTAACTTAGCCTTAAGGTGCCATACTTGTGGGAAAGTCTTTCAAAGGAGTCAACACAAATATCACCCCATCTTTCTTAAAAGAGTATGTGTTATTTCTCCTATCATGTTGAACATACCGAACATATTACCACGGTCTTCCAAGAACTAAATGACAAGCATCTATAGGAAGGACGTCAAAATAGAACTTATCTTCACACTTTCCAATTGAAAATTTCACTTGGCACCTTTGCGTCACTAGAACCTCTCCTCCTTTCTTGAACCATGACACTTTGTAGGGTTTAAGATGCTGCTCACAAGGAAGTTTCAGCTTCTCCACCATGGTTTTAAACACCATATTCTCAACACTTCCAGAATCAATCATCAAAATACACTTTTTTTCCATTAGTCAAGCAATAAGTTCAAAAGATATTATGCCTAAGCCACTGATCATCTTCTTGAACAATCATCACCCGTCGAATAACCAAACTTTTAGCATTGTAGTTAGGTTTACAGTACTCTTTTTCAACTCCACCTTTAGGTTCTTCATCATAAACAAGGCTCTTCCTTTTCTTCCTTTTGACCTTCTTCAATAAGATTCACTTTAGCTTTCTTGGTAGGACATTTGTATGAGTGATGACCAGCCTCACCACACCTGAAACACTTAAAACTTAAAGAAGATCCAGCTTTTCCACTCTCCTTTTTTCCTTCCCCATCATGTGGGTTTGGATGCTGAGAATTAGTGCTTTCTTGCTTTTGGCCACTATCTTCTCGTTCAAAGCCTTACTATTGTTTGCTTTCCTGAAAGAAGTCCATTTGGCCTTTTCTTCTGCCTTAAGTGCCATTTGATATGCGTCTTCAAGTGAATGGATGGAATGCAACATTAACTCACTTTGAAGATTGAACTTCAGACCAGCCATGTATTTGGCAACAAGCTGATCATCTGTCTCCGTTAGATTGATACAACTCAGCAACTTGTAGAAGTGCTCTGTGTAATTAGCCACAGATTGGTCATTGCGTTGGTGAAGCTGATGAAATTTCTAATACAAAAACTAAGAGTAATCAAGTGGAAGAAAATTTTCATTTAGCTTCAGCTTCATCTCTGCATATGTGCCAATTCTTGGAACTCCTCTGTTGTCTCAACTTCATTGACACTGCTACCACCAAACTAGCGCATGGTCCTTTAATCTTGTGGCCATAAATTGTACCTTCCTTTCTTCTGTCAAGTTTTTCCACTCAAAGAATGCTTGCAAAGAAGTGATGCAATCACAATATTCGTTGGGGTCTAATTTTCCTTCAAAGTCTGACACGTGAACTTGGATACTTCTATCTATTCCTTCAAGAGCTCTTGCTAATCGTTCCATGGCCCAACAATCACCAAAACATTTCTTAGGAATTTCCTCTTGTACTCGAAGAATCAAATCCCTCTTCAGTAGTATTCTGACTTTTTGTACTTCTGGAGTGACTTCTTCGACTTTGCATAGGGGAAGTTGGAATCTGGTGAAGAATTTTAGCCATAATTTGTTGAAGAGTTTGATTAGACTGATGTAACTTAGCCATTTGATCACGTAATGTAGCATCCCCAACATTTTTTTGCCACTGTGGAGGCATAGTTACTGGAAAAAACAAAACTCAAAGCAATCTGGATATTTATATATAGCTTTGATACCACTTTGATGCAGGCCAAAACCTGCAGGTATGGCTGGAGCCGAAAGGTTTTAACCGAGGAAAATGGATAGGCCTAGGATGTCACTCACCGGGGGCAACGGACATCACTCAACGTTGCTAATCGCGGAAGACACTCACGCGACCAAGCCACACACTTGATTCTAAGAGGACTCACCCACTCCAAGCAAGAACAAAACCTGCAGAGAAATATTTTATAATCACCAAAAACTAACTTTTGATTTCATTCCATAGATATTTATAAAGACTACAATAGATGACTCTTTGTTTAGCCCCCATACACTTAGTACTTTAAGTCTTTCCAAAACAAGCTAGACTTCCAAATTAGTCAACGCACATTAATAAGACATAGAAGTCAAAAACGTCTTCAAATACTAATACTAGAAAATAAATACTAACTAGATAGACTTTTAATTTCCCCATTATGCTCCTGCATCATAAGAGAAGATACAATCACTTGGCTCAAAATTCAGCATGAGGTTCCAATTAAGGTAGGATTGTTGTTTTTTTTTTTTCTTTCTTTATTTTCCTCCTTTGCATGACAACTTCACAAATGGCTGAGTAAGGCTCCTTCAAAACTAAGCTGGAGATGCTTTCTTCTTGAAGATTCAACAATTCCTTTCTTCCCATACGAAGTACAACACAATAGCTCGAGATAGTTTGAATAGGGAATTAAAGAAAGAAGTAGAATGCAAGTTTAAAAGCATCTAATCCTCCTCAAATTCCCAATCCCTTGCATTCCTTTGGATGCATAGCATTTGAAGAATATTGTACCAGATGTGAACTGAAAAGTTACACTTAAAGAAAAAATGGCTAATTGATTCAACTTTATTTCCACAAAGAAGGCATGAGTCATGTTCTACAACACGCTAGGTTTTAAACTTATCTTTGGTAGTTAGGCACTCTTAAAATACCATCCATAAGACAAATTCAAAATGCACACGAAAACGCGAACAGTAGATACAACTAACACAAATAACCAAAAATAAAAAATCCTCAACTCCGAAACAATCTACTCAAACAAGAGAAATAATTCTTCAAATTTTGAAATTAATGTTTTATTAATAAAAAAACTTAATGATAAAGACTTATTATTTGATATTTATAGAGCCAAAATACTACTATTTTGATAAATATTATTTTATCCTAATCCTAATACAATAAAGATTACTAATTCGAATAAAAAATTAATAATTCTTATATTTCCTATATTAATCGTAATAAAACTATAAAACTAGAGAAACTAGGAATAAATTAAAATTAGAAAGTAAACAATCCTAATTCAACTCTAAAACAAATATTCTTATTTATAGGATAGCATACCTGTCCTACACTAGTATCACTCACTTGAAAATAATTTTTCCTCGAGTTAAACTAGATGTATGCGACAATGAGCTCGTCCATAACTCATAAATAATAGTTGAATCTTATGAAAAATAATTAAATATTCATGAATTTCTTTAACCACATTTCCCATGAAGTTTGTAACTCTAGGCACTTCGTTTGATGACAATAATGCTCCAATAAAAAAAATAAAAATTTTCTTTTTGATCCACTATAATTTCAATCTTACTATAAACATTCGAATCATCATTCATGAATTCAGGTTCGTTTTCATCTTTAACATTGACAACTAGCATGAAAATTTCTTCTTTCTTTTTTATAAAAGAATTTGTGAAACCTGTTGGTGTCACTAGATTCACACTTGAATCTATTAATTCATAGCTTTCTTCTTCTTTCTCCACAATAGGAGTTTCAGTCAATTCTTGCTCTTTATCATCTACACCCACTATTTCAGCAGCATCAATAGAGATACGTTTCACTCTATTTTCTTTTAAATCTTTATGATCATCTTCAAGGAATGGAATAGTTTGATTTACATTTTCTATGACAAAAGATTCTTCTATAAGAATGTAAACTTTTTTCAACAGCTTAATATCTGCAATCTTATCTATCAAAGTCACTTTAACAGATAGCTTTTCAATTTTGAATCACTAGTAGTGCTCGGTGGAATGGAAGAAATACATTCCCAGGAGAAATCCATTGATCATGACATATGAGAATTATGCAATTAAAAGTTTCTAGTTTAAATATTTAAAACCACTAATTAAAGTCTGAGCAATTGGATTTGCAAATTTTTTTTAGTTACTTCTATAAAGCAATTGATGATAAGCGCTACAAAAAGTTGGAAGAAATTTATTAAATAAATAAAAATATTATAATAATTTGTTCCAAATTTTTGTAACATTTTTCATTAACTAACCTCCATACACCGTTTAACGAATTGCACAAATAGAAATCACGCCTTGAAAATTCCCCCAATAGATTAATCGCATTCCATAGGTTATCAAGAATTTCTCCTCTGGAAACAAATGCTCCTTTTAATCATTCCTTATATCCTCAGGATCATACTTGTATGATATAACCTCCAAAGCAACCATATACAATTCAAAAATGGACACAACTTTTCTTTCTCTTCTACATTCTTTGTGGAAAATACAACCAATTAAGCTCTCCTTCTTCATATTGTTCTTTTATTTTTTTGGATTTTTTTATTCTGTAGAATCAAAATTCCAAACTTGGCTTAGATTTCCCTGGTGGATATTGAAATACTGTCTTCTAAGAGTGAATAGGCTTCATTGTCTCTTGATTTGTAATATCGAATGGGGCCAAATACTATCCAGGGCAATGTATTATACTGCTACACCCCTTGAAACATACTCATGTTGAACTGCAATTCAATTCCTACAACCATTTTCATTTCTAGCAACAACTTGAAGACCAATTTTTCTGCATGGTAAGCCTTTAAACTCTTAACACTGTAGATCAATTGGAAGGTGATAGCTTAAATTGATTCTTCCCAAAAAAGCTCACTATAAAAATACTAATTTTTTGTGACGCCCGTTATTTACGACGCACGGGTATACGTCGCAAAAGGCCACTATTAGCGACGTACACCATGTGGGTCGCTAAAAGCAACAAAAAAAATGCCTTTCTTGAGCAAAAAAAAGGTGCCAAAAAATTAGCGACAGACCAACAAATATTAGCCAAACTTTAGCGACACTCAATGTGCGTTGCTAATATTTGTTTAATTAGAACGATGTCGTGTTGAAGAACTATTTGCGACGCTCATGGGCTTTTTAGCGACGCCTAATGTGCGTCGCTAAAAAGCTCACCATATATGCGCTCGACCTTTCATTTTCTTTTTCCCCTCTCGATCAGTTCCACCCCTCATATTCCTCTTCTCCTCTGGATCTGCCAACAGCGTGGTGGCTTCTTTTCCATTCTCACTCCTCTCGATGACAGTGATGTCTTCTTCTCAACTCTCACTCGTCTCGACGGTGGTGGTGGATGGAACATTCTCAACGGTGACAACGACGGCAATGGCAGTTCAGACCGAAACCATCTCCACGGCAACAACGACGGAGAAAAACTCATCAACTCCTCGTTAGGTTTTCAAAGACCCCAGCTACATTCATGGATCGGACCAACATCGTCTTCTAAGGTTAGTAATTCTTGCAATCCAAATATGAGATAAATGAGAACAATTAGTAATTTGGAAAGAAGAAATTGTTTAAAACTCAAAATGCGAAAAGGAAAATTGTTTCCCATTTTTTTGAATCATATCATCGAAAAAAAAAATTATGATTAAAGTATACTCTAGTACAGTTTGTTTCTAAGATTATTTCATTTTATGTTTGATGACTAAATCTATTGATTGTGTTGCTCAAATCTCAATATTTTGTACTATTTGTTGAGGATGTCCTTCTTGAGCAATTTGTTGGTTTGTTGTTGTTTTGGATGTGAATTTCTGTTATTTTGGTTGCTAATAAACTATGCTCACTGTATAAACTATGTTGGCGGCTAACTGATTATACTATGCTCACTATTTAAACTAATTAGCCTATCATTGTAGGAAAGTGTGAGAAAATTTTAATTTTTTTTATTGATATTTTTCATAATTTTTCTAATTTAATTTATTGCATAATTATGACATAACAATTTAATTCTAATTGGTCTGATGGTTACACCAGTAACCCATGAGCTCATTTTTTTGATTTAACGAACTGTTGTATAAGAGTTTACACATGACCCTTCATCTCACTGTTAAAACATATCAAAGAGCCCATACTAGATATTTTAATACTATTTTTTCAACTCTTAGATTTCAATTCATGTATCAACTTATTATTGAATGAGAAATGCTAGTATAAGTTGCGAGTGTTGAATACTCACGATCTAATTGATAGATACATTATACAGACAATGTGTATATTACACGTTCGAACATAATTACACAAAAAATTATGAAGGCTTTTTAATTAGTATTATTTTCTCTTTCTTTTTAATTACTATTTGATCTGGTGATGATTGCCCTCTATTAATTGTACATTGATGTGGTTTGGCTGAATTGTATAGCATTGGAACTTTTGAACTTGCTTTTATAAGTAAACAAGCCATTGATCTTAGTTTCTCACAGCCGATGTGGGACTAATGGAAAAACACACTTGCATTTTGCATCAACATTTTTTTGAACTTTTCATGTTATCTAGTAAAGATTTTTGAAGAATCAATTTCTTGAAAACTTTCATTTCATGCTGCCTGTGTATTCACTTTTTTTGTTTTTTTTTGTTTTTTTTTTTGTTTTTTACACCTTGATCTTGTTAGAAATTTACATGTTGAAATTACCGTTTTATACTTCTTTAATTTTCCAACAAATTTTTTTCTCTTTTCATAAATAATTTATTATATATTATTTAAATTTGTTTTCATGTTTTATATAATTTTATATATTATTAATGTTAATAATAAATATATTTATGATGTAATTATGACATCATGGATCGATTCCGGTTAACCCAACAGTTGAACCAGTGACCAGTGACCTGGTCTTTTTTTCGGTTCGTTTAACAGTCTGAGCTTTAAAACATTGGGTTTGACAAGCATAGTTCAAACTCAAAAGCATTCATAAGCGACGCTTCAAACACAATTTGTTTGTAAAACATTGTACAAGTTTAGAATTGGGGATTTTATCAGACTATTAGCTTTGAAGAAAAAAATATTTATGCTTTAGAAAGCAGGAGAATACTTCTGAATTTCTCTGGAAAGTAGAATAAGTTCTATTGAATTGCTAACCTTATGGAGTTAAGGTATCCAACTTTTTGCAAGATTTACATTTGTTTCATCAGATGTAATAATTAATAATTTGTTTTGATTTGTAGAAAACAAATCAGTAACGATATCCAATAATTGAAATTAAAAGTTAAATAACAAGGCCAAATAATTAAGTAGTAATTCCAAATCATGTAACTAAATGATCATGTAACTCAATGTATAATTGCATTCATGTAAGCCTAGCCCCGTTTGGGAGTCATTTTCATCACATGTGAATCTTGTCGCAAAATTTATTCACGAATGGGTTTGTGTGTATGAAAATCGATTCTTGAATTGTCCAAGAGGACAGTTCAAGAATGCATAAATCTGCATTGCAATCAATAGCGCATGCTTGAATATTCCACTATGAAAAAAACTTCAGCACGCTCTCCTATTGTTCTCTGGGTATATATTTAGGCATGCTAACATCTATCTCGTATACTTGGAGAACCGTGAGGAGATGCTGCCAAAATTTTGTCCGAGTGGAATCAAGCATTTGATTTGCTGTTGATTGCAATGTAGATTGTGCATTCACGAATGGGATAGGACCACCTTACCCTTTAGAGAGAAGTTGGAGGTGATAGGATTCATGTTTCATATTTATAATGAGTATCATTTTTGACTTGTATTAGGTAGATGAAAATGGATAAGAGTTGGATGGACTTGAGGGGCAGGCATTTTCCATGGTATATGAAGGGGATCAAAGATTTTATTGAGTTTGTTCGTACATCTGCAAATGGTAGAAATAGGATAAGTTATCCATGTAGGAGGTGCAATAATAGGGATTATATGCACATAGATGAGGCCAAAGAGCACCTACTCTTACACGGGATGGACAAGAGGTATACGTGTTGGGAATTTCACGGGGAACACCGTGACGTATGAATGGTATTTGAGGATGAAGAAGAAGATGATGATGATGACTTTGGTGATAATGTTGGGGTTGGTTACGAAGGCTTGCCACAAATGCTGGCAGACTTGTAGGGGGCTGCAATTGGGGCGACTAGTCACAAGAGTGACACAGGACAATCGGAAGCGTTTGAGTTGTTGTCGAGGGAAGCAAGGGAGCCATTATATCTGGGTTGTGATAAGTTTTCAAAACTGAACTTTCTCGTGAAACTCCTTCATATTAAGACCATCAATCAATAGAGTAACAAATCATTTAATATGATCATTGAATTGATTAAAGCAGCGCTTCCTACTGGGGAGACCCTTCTGAAATCGTATTATGAGGGAAAAAGATTATTAAGAGATTTGGGCCTCCGGTATATTCCCATACATGCTTACAAAAATGATTGTATGTTATTTTGGAAGGAGACTGATGATAGGAGCATAATATTCAGTATTTTTAATTCCTTTATATTTAGTTTTTTAGTATATTTTTGTTTTAGTGAGGTAATTAATTAATTTATTGAATTAGGAAAGCATTGATGACAAAAGAATAATTTTGTGTAATTTTTGGCTTTTGGACAGATTTTACGTATGGAGCTTCATTTGAGATTTGGATGGTATTAAATTTCGATAATAAGAAAGTGGTCTTCATGAAGTTTGTAGAGGACATCTAGGGCTTTTCAGAAAGGTCTGGTTTGCAAAAATCCGAGTTCGTTTGGGCCTTCAAACATTGTTTCGAAATCAGGCCTGGGAAGCTGTCCGCGCAGCTGATTTCCTGTCCGACCGGCCGACTTCAACAGGTCATAAACTGAGTTTCCGAAGTCCAAATCAGGTGTTTTAAAAGCCTAAAATTACCTACTCTTCGAGAGCTACAACTTTCATGAAGAGCTAGAGTCAATATTTCATCGTTTTCAAATGGAAAAATAGCTTGCAAGTTTCAGAAGTTTTGATAATTTCAGGAAATTAGTTCTGAACAATGGGCTGGGCTTGCACTGGATGGCTGAATGAAACACAAAAGCAAAGGAAATAAAAGCTGAAGGAAAAAACAAAAGAGGAAAGAGTGGAAGAAAAGTCAAAGAAGAACAAAAGAACTAAAGAAAGAAAAGAGCTAGTGTGGCTGGGCTTAAAGATACGGCTGATTGAAGAATTGGCCCAGGCGCTGGGTTAGGCTGGATAAGAAACGGCGCAAAGCAAGTATATAAAGGAAGGCTTTTTCTTGCGGCAAAGGGAGGAAGAAAGAAGAGAGGAGCGTGCGGCGCAGGTTGAAGGAGGGTGTGCGACACAGAGATAAACTGAAGGAGCCAGGGAATAGTGCAGCACAGGACAGTAAATTATTAATTTTGTTTTATTATTTAAGTATGTTGGGCTAGATTTTTAATTCAGTTCTAAGGGATTTCGAACCCTCATTACAGTTTAATGGTTGAATCAATTCAGTAATAATATTTCTTCCTTTTCTTAATCTGTTCATGGTAATCTGTTTAAATTGTTTTATTGATATTTAGTTTGATTGATTTAATCAGGCCTGTTAGATTGATCAGATTATTATCAATTGCTAGATTCAAGAAGTATATTACGTAATTGATATGGTTCCTATTCAATTGTGGCAAATAGTGATAGATGATTGTGGTCAAGCTTTTGTTTATTGCTATGATTATCATGTCCTAAGTTAAACAGTCCGAGCTTGTGTGATTGTTGCTTAGAATAATCTAATTTCCTAGATATTAATGCTGCCATTATATTAAATTTAGAGAGCTTGTTCTAAATTATGTAATGGTTAGAATCTAGTGAAGAGCTTGTTTCATTAGTGAGGAATTAAGAGAAATTTTGGGTAGCAGAGCTTGTTGTTACCTAGGATTATTAGATTAATTGAAGGGTAGAATAGTGTTATCATTGATTGATTGTTCCATTGACTGTGAGGGTGAGATTGACCGAAGAACTGAAGTTTTAATTTATTGATTTTTGTTATTAATTTAATTTTCATTCATAATTAGTTTGATCAAAATTCCAATCCCCCCATTTATTGTTTTGCTATTAATTGGATCTTAGTTTAGAATTAGTCAGAATAAATAAAAAATAAATTGTAGACACTCTCTGTGGGATCGACCCTTACTCAGCTAGCTACTGTGTTTATTGTGTTAAGAAGTAAGGTTAATTTATTTTTGGAGTGTTAACGACGCCCTTCCAACTGAACAATGTATGGAGTGTACGGTGTGCCATGAACCCAGGTACAAGTTGAATGAAGGAAAGAACAAGACAATTTTGCACAAGGTGCTGAGATATTTTCCCTTAAAACCAAGGCTACAAAGGTTATACATGTCTCAGAAGACGACAGAAGATATGCGGTGGCATAAGGAGAAGTGTGTTGCTGAGAAAAATATATGTAGGCATCCGACAGCCTCTCAAACTTGGTTGAGTTTGATACAAATCACGAATGGTTTGCAAATGAGGCGCGTAACATACGACTTAGGCTGGCTAGTGACGATTTCAATCCATTCGGTGACATGAGTAATGCCTACAACATATGGCCGGTGTTGCTTGTGCCGTATAACTTGCCATCATTGAAATGTATGAAAGAATCATTTATCTTCATGTCATTGCTTATTCCAAGGCCGAAGTCTCCTGATAATGAAGTTGATATGTACTTGCGTTATTTAGTGGATAAGTCAAAGGAGTTGTGGGAAGTAGGAGTGGAGGCATACGACGTCTCTAAGAATGAGACATTTAAATTGCATGCAGCATTATTGTGGACCATAAATGACATTCCAGCATACCAGAACTTGTCTGGGTGGAGCACTAAGGGGTATCTGGCATGTCCAGTTTGCAATAAGGATGCATGTTCCTTACATTTGTCTAATGGAAAGAAGATATGCTACATGTGCCATCGTCATTTTCTACTGCCATCACATGGCTAGCGAAATCGCCAAAAGCATCTGTTTGATCGAAAAATTGATCGCAAATTGTCACCTCCATTGTTCTCTGGCAAAGATGTGTTTGCGCAATTGGCACTCATCCAACCAGTGAGGTTTGGGAAGATACCAGGTACTAAGAAAAGGAAGCGTACTAATGTAGAGTTAAATTGGATGAAGAAGAACATATTTTTTGATTTTTCGTACTAGGAGACCCTTAAGTTGAGGCATAATTTAGATGTTATGCACATCGAGAAGAAGATTTGTGATAATATGCTGGAAACTTTAATGAACATTGAAGGGGAGATGAAGGATACTATTAAAACCTGGTTGGACTTGCAGGAGCTGGGAATACGGAAAGAGTTGCTCCTAATACGTAGCAGTGATAAATATATCGTGTCTCCTGCACAATATACGTTATCATCTGCAGAACGAATGAGGATTTACGAGTGGTTTAAATCGGTGAAGTTCCCAGATGGATACGCATCGAATATATCTCGGTGTGTAAATGTTATAGATGGAAAAATATCGGGATTGAAGAGCCATGACTGTCATGTCCTTTCACAATGACTTTTTCCGATTGCACTACATGGATATCTCACCGATGACATATCAACTACATTGACTGAGTTAGGTTACTTCTTTAGAGAATTATGTGCGAAGAAGTTGAATTTGAAAGTACTTAAAAAGCTTAAAAGAGATGTTTTCGTGATCCTCTACAAGTTGGAAAAGATTTTCCCTCCAGCTTTCTTTGATGTAATGCTCTACTTAGCTATGCATTTGCCTCATAAAGCAAAAATTGGTGGACTTGTCTAATACCATTGGATGTATCCAATAGAAAGGTACATTTAATTTTATGAATTGTGTCATCTATCCATCCTAACTATTTTAATGTATAACTAATTAATTATTAAAACAGATATTTGCACACATTGAAGCAATATGTCCATGTGTGTAACAAAGCACGACCGGAAGGGTCAATTGCTGAGGCTTACATTGATGCTGAATGTCTCACCTTCTGCTCTATGCGTCTTAATGATATTGAGATAAGGTTTAATCATTAAGAGCGAAATTCTGATAGATGTTCAGGGCAGCAACGAACTGGCCTTGCAGTCTTTAATCAGAATGTGCGGCCAATAGGTGCCTGTATATATGAATGGTGTCATCCTTATGACTTAGAAAAATCCCACTATACCGTGCTCAACAATTGCGATGAGATATTGGCATATTTTAAGTAAATTTATCGAAATCATTGCAATAGTACGTTAGTATACAAATGTAAGTTACATATAACATATCTCATCTTATGCAGTGAGCATACGATCGAGCTTTAGAGCAAACATGTATCAAGTTCTAATCTAGAGCAAAGACAACAAAATTTGTTTCCAAAGTGGTTTAGATATTTTTTTTTTCTTTTCATGGACATCTGTAATTACATTTTCTAAGACAGTTTTTTATTTTTGTATTTATTGTTAAATTGTACTTTTATAAATTTAAGTAATTAGTATAATATATATATATATATATGAATCTAATTTTCTTTTTATATATTGATTTCAGAATGGTTGGATTTTATTATATATCAGGAGGATTGATACAGGTTTAAAAAGGAATAAAAAAAATAGAACAAATAATTCAGGTCAAAAAAGGGGCAAAAAAAAAAAACAAAACTTTTAGCGATGCACACACAGGCGTCGCTAAAAGAAAAGCAACCATTTTTAGCGACGCTTCACATTCGTCGCTAAATCAGACCAATAAACTATTAGCGACGCACATTGAGCCTCGCTAAAGGGCCCCATTAGCGATGCTGATTTATGATTATTAGTGATGCATACATGGGTGTGTGTCGTTAATAGTATTTGCGACACGTCTTTTAGCGACGCATGTGGCAACACTCATGTGTGCATCTTAAAAGCTCATTAGCGACGCTTTTTATTACTATTAGCAACGCTTGAGTGCGTCGCTAATAGTACTTTTTCCTATAGTGGCTACAAATCGTCGTAGTTCGTTTAATATTTCTTTTTTTCTTAGTGCCCTTGCTGTTAATTCAGGAAGCAAATTTCCTAAAGCTAATTTGTTAAATCTCTTAGAAACTTGATGCCTCCATAATATATATATATATATATATATTTTTCATTTCCAGAATCTATTCCTTTCTCTCTTTGCTTTCCACCCAAATAAATGTTTGGTAGTATGGATCCTAATAAGTACTATACACTAACCCCTACTCCGTGGATTCAACTTGGTGATACGTTGGTTGGGGGTTGTAGGGTAGTGAGAGCCCCCTTGCCCGAAGGTGGGGGCTTGGAGGTGTGCCCTTAAGCCAAAATTTTTTGAGGGTTTTTTTGGTATTGCAAATTATTTTCCTGTTGCCCTAATTCTATGTATTTATGGTTGAGGAGTCGCGTCTCATTGTAATTATTTTTCAAATCATAGTGAAACCGCAACACCCATTGATGTAACCCTATCTTGGAGTGAACCACGTAAATCTTTGTGTTCTTGTTTGTGCAAGTGATTTTAGATTCATTTTCTTGTTTACTTTCATATCTCACTCATCCTACTTAGGTGATTATATTCTTAATAACTAGTATCAGAGTGTTAGGTTTGAGTGGGAACGATGGCCGCAGATGAAGGTGTAGAGATCTAAAAAATGAGAAACAAATTTTCGTTTTGCCGGTAGAACATTTTGCATGCACGGTTTTGTCGGTAAAAGCCGGTTTTGTCGATAAAGCATATATAGGCATGATTTCATTGTTTGACATGTTTAGTAGCATATTTGGAGTGTGTTATAAAAGAAAAATATGCTTATAATATTGTGAGGTAACCTTTGTATGAATTTCATCAAAAACGGAAACAGTTTCTGAAATTGGACAAAAAGGGCATTCGGGTGACCCGAGTAGAAACGGCCAAAAACTTACCTCAAATGAAAATGTTTCATTCTGAAAGTTTTCATTTAAAATAATTTTATAAATATTGGCTAAAACAAAATTTTGAATTGAAGTGTTTAGGAATGGGTTGTGGAGTAACGGTTTCCGGGCTCATTAAGGGCAAAATGGTCATTTGCCCTTAACCCTTTGGTCCCTCACTATAAATAGGACACTTAGACACACATTTATACAGAATTAATTCTGTATATGCAGCAGGTCACGTGCTTGAGAGAGAGAGAGAGAGAGAGAGAGAGAGAAAAGCCCTAGATTCTTCAACTTTCAAGCTGCTGAAACACACCTTTCGAGCGGGATTTTGGCCAAACTTCCTTCTAAGAAGTCGTTCATCTCCACGAGTACTATATTCTCACTAAACAGTTTGGCAGTCCAGAAAACACAGCCACTGCAGTTTAAGAAAAACTGATTTTAGGTATGGTTTCTTACTAAGCTAGAAATAGATTTAGTTTTTCCTACCTTATTACATGTTGTTTGACTATTTTTGATGTTTATTTCATGGTAGGAAGTTATCTAAGAGGTGTTACTTTGAAGGACTTAGAGTTAGTAATTTGGGGCTTTATGTATTCTTTGGTTTATTTGATGTTTTGTTGCCATGAGAATGACTTATCTTGTCTTTGTATTTGATTGCTATATTTGATGTGTATTTTTGTGATATTTACTTGACATCTTGGAAGGGAATTGGTTGTGTAATGTATTAGTCTTTTATGTGATGTTAGTAAATTTCTGAAATTCATTATGGTTGGTGAAATGGTGACATTGTGGCTTGAAAAATATGTTAAGGTGTGTGGTTATGACCTATGTTATGTGAAGCATGGTATGAAAATTTAAAGTTATGAATCATGTGGGGTTTAAAGGCATGACTTGAAAATGCACACCATGAGTTTGATCATTTGTCACATTGAATTTGCATGATGAAATCATGGCATATTGGCATAGTGTGATTCCTTGGAAGCATGGTGTGGGTTAGCATGCGGTGCTGGATATTATAAGGGTGTAGATCCTGTGGTGAAAAACCCAAAATTCGACCGTTGGTACTCTTTTCCATCGGGGACGTACCGAAAAAGAGACATACGAGGCGGTACTCATGCCAGCGGGGAAAGACCGTATCATGAGACATGGGTGTGGCATAGAGTTTGCATGTATGAGTCATGCATAGTGTGTTTGCATTGCATTAAACAACAGGGAGGGAAATTATATCTTGAAATTGTATACTTGCATATGTCACGTCCTAAATTTGTTGCTAGTATTAGTGAGTTATCATACCAGCAGTTGAGCTGACCCATTCGTGGGCAATATATATTTCAGATGAGACACCAGCTGCTTGAGACTTCCTTGAGTGTTGAAGAAAAATGAAGTGAATGGATTTTGTGGAAGATTTGGCCCTTGGGGGCATGTTTTGAATGTATGGGCATAAGCCCAATTTGTTGTTTTTACTTTTGAGAATGTATGGACTTGAGCAAATTGTAACTTTAAGCCTTGGGCCATTTTGAAAATGTATGAGTTGGAACTCAAATGAATGCATGATGTTTTATTTAAATGTGTACTAGAGGCTACTTGATATTTGAGAGTTAAATGGATGTGTTGGAGATGGAGGATGTAGGTTTAATTTGATGGATTTGTGGCCACTGAATGAGGGTGGATTGTTGATGAATATATGTTCATATATCTTGTGAAAATTAGGTGGGAAAACACTTAAAGAAACAAAGGAAACTATGTCCAAAGTTTGGTAAATTAAAGTGAGAAATTAAGCATGCAAAACACCCATGAAAATGAATGAGAAAAATGCGTAAAATAGGGCCTTAGAAGCTAGGGAATTTGGGCTGAAAATGGGTGAAAAGGGGCTTAAAAAACTTGAAAGAAAATTCAAAAATTGGAAAAATTGGTTGCAGCCATGAACAGTAACTTGAAAAATATCAGAAACTGCTCTCTGTGCTACAGTACCTTGAACAGTGCAGGAACCAGCCCCAGCCACCGCAGCCCGCGCGCCCTGCACCCCACGCCGCGCGCCTATTGCTGCCCATGCGCGCGCCCACTGCTGCCTTGCATTCTGCCACCTGCTGTCCAACCCATGGGCAGCCATTGTTTTGGCCATGTTATAACCTATCTTCCAAGGGTATTTTGAGGCCATTAAATCATAAGTTTGACCCAAACTTTTGAGTTCATTTTAGACCATTTTAAACCATTATATAAAGCCAAGTTGGGGCAATTTATGGGACACTTTTTAGGCATAAATCAAGGCCATGTTTGGCCATCCACTAGGACTAACTTTGGGCTAATATTTGACTATCTTTTGACCATGTCCCAGAACATTTTGGGGTTATCCGAGACATCACTTTAGGGAAAATTTTGGAGATATTTTAAGGCTATTTTAAGGGTCATTTTTAAAAATGATTTAAATTGTTTGGGGCGTTAATTGGAACCAGTATTTAAGTTTAATCTTGACCACTTCTTGGACTATACATTAGGGTATTTTGAGACCCTTTTTGGGCAACCGTTACAGGGCACTTTGAGAAAGGTTTTGAGAACATTTTGAGAACTGTTTTTAAATATGATTTAAAGTATTTGGGCATTAATTGAGAGGAGTACTTGAGCTATGTTGAGGAACGATTTTGAGTTATATTTAATGTCGAATCTTTACTTAAATTGTTGGGAGAAACTTGAGGAATGATGATGGAGATTTCAATTAAATTTACCGCATTGTCACTTCTTTTCCTTCCTTTTGTTTCGTTCAGTCACTCCCCGGGTTCGTGGGAATCCAGGGCGTGACTGAAGGAAAAGTAAGAATCGATAAATTCAATGGCACAAATTTTGGGTTATGGAAGATGCAGATTAAAGATTCTCTATATCAAAATAAGCTGTATCAGCCTCTTGAAGAATAGAAATCAAAAGAGATGAAAGATATAGAGTGAAAACTCCTTGACAGACAAGTGTTGGGAGTTGTTTGTTTAATGTTGGCTCGTAACGTTGCGTTCAACATCGCAAAAGAAACGACAACAGCAAGTCTGATGAAAGCCCTTGCGAAGACGTATTAAAAACCCTCTGCCTCGAATAAGGTATATCTTATACATAGGCGGTTTAGTCTTAAGATGGCAGAAGGTGGGTCTGTAGCGGATCATCTGAACGAGTTCAACATAGTCACAACTCAATTGAGTTCTGTAGAGATTAAATTTGATGACGAGGTTAAGGCTTTGATTTTTCTATCTAGTTTGCCAAAAAGCTGGAATGGTACTATAACGGCAGTGAGTAACTCTTTAGGTAAATCGAAACTGAATTCTAATGATGTTCATGACCTAATTTTGAGTGAAGAAATTCGCAAAAGGGAATTAGGAGAAACGTCAAAGTCTGCTTTGAATACAGAAGCTAGAGGAAGACCAGTTAATAGAAATTTAAATCGTAACAAATCAGCATCTAAGAACATAAGCAAGTCGAGATCTAGAGAGAGGCTAGGATACGGAAGAAGTTTCTAGAATTATGGACAGAAAGGGCACTTGAAGGCAGATTGTTCGACACCAAAGAAGAAACAAGGTGATCAAAATAAGAAGTTTGCGAATGTTGTAACATAAGATATTTGTGATGCCTTGATCTTGAGCGTTAATAGTCCTCTTGAGTCTTGGATTTTAGATTCTGGGGCAACTTTCCATTCATCTTCACATAGAGAAATCATTGAAAACTATATAACTAGTGATTTTGAAAAGGTTTATTTTGACTGATGATGAACCTTTGAATGTTGTGGGTAAAAGGGATGTGAAAATAAGGCTATCAAATGAGTCTATATGAAAGATACAGAATGTCAGACATGTGCCTGGACTAAAAATGAATTTGATTTCTGTGGGATAGTTTGATGATGAAGGTCATGTAGTAACCTTCACGGGTGGGCTGTCGAAAATCTCCAAAAGAGCTATGGTTGTTGCTCGTGGTATAAAGATTGGCACTCTTTATATGATAACAAATAATAAGAACCCAGTAGTAGTTACTGATGAAAAGGAAGATTCACACTTGTGGCGCCGTAGGCTTGCGCATATGAGCAAGAAAGGGATGAAGGTACTTCTGTTAAAAGGGAAACTATCAGGTTTGAAATCAATTGATCTTGATTTGTGTGAAGATTGTATATTTGGGAAGCAAAAGAAGGTCAATTTGTTTAAGGATGGTAGGATATCGAAAACGAAAAAATTGGAGTTGATTCATACTGATGTACGGGGGCCTTCTACAGTTGCATCTGTTGGGGGATCATATTCTTACGTCACTTTTATTGATGATTCGACTAGAAAGGTATGGGTTTATTTTTTGAAGAATAAATCTAATGTTTTTATTACCTCTAAAACATAGAAAGCCTTGGTGGAGAATGAAACAGATTTGAAAATCAAGTGTTTGAGATCAGACAATGGAGGAGAGTATGGAGCTAGTGAGTTCAAAAGGTTTTGTGCAGATAATAGGATAAAAATGCAAAAGACAATTCGAAAACTACCCTAGCAAAATGGCGTTGCAAAGTACATGAACATAACTTTAAATGAACGTGCTAGAGCCATGAGGATACACGCTAGATTTCCAAAAATGTTCTGAGCAGATGCAGTCAATACTATAACATATCTAATAAATCGTGGTTCATCTATTCCCTTGGATGAAAAAAGGTAAATCTTTCACACTTGAAAGTTTTTGGCTGCGTGTCATATGTGCATATAGATTCTACAGATAGAAGCAAGCTTGGTCCTAAATCTACGTAATGTACTTTTATTGGGGTATGACATTGATGAATTTGGTTATCATTTTTGGGATGATAAAAATTGAAAAATAATTAAAAGTAGAGATATCATATTTAATGAGAAAGTAATGTATAATGATAAGTTTTTTGTGGAATCTGATAGTTGTGAACAACTTGTTGAGTTAGAAGAAATCACTTAAAAGTGATGTGAATAATAAGGTTCAGGATAATCCTGAAAATATTATTCCGCAAGTGGAACTACGTATTCATGTTCTGCCAAGAAGGTCAACTAGAAAGTTTAGGCCTACACAACATTATTCTCATTCATTATACTATTTTTTGTTATCTAACGATGGTGAGCCAGAGGTTATGATGAGGCTTTACAAGTTGATGATTCAACCAAGTGGGAGTCAGCTATGCAGGATGAGATGGATTCTCTCAACAAAAATCTGACATGGGAGCTGATTGAACTACCAAAGGACAAGAAAGCTTTGCAAAACAAATGAGTTTACAGGGTCAAAGAGTAACATGATGGGAGTAAGCGGTTCAAGGCTAGACTAGTTATAAAAGGGTTTCAACAAAAGGAAAGTGTCGATTACACTGAAATTTTCTCTCCAGTTGTGAAGTTGACAACTATAATACCTGGTATATACACAGGAGAAATATTATTACTGAATAAAATAATATTATATTTATTTTTATTAAAGATATATATATATATATATATGTGTGTGTGTGTGTGTGTGTGTGTATAAATAAGATAGAGAATTGTGATAAGCACTATTAAAAGTTTGGACTCCTTTAAAATTTAAATATCTACATACCTAATAGATAAAAAAATTTAAAATTTAAAGGAAACCTACATATAGGAAAAAGGAAAAAAAAAAAGAAAAAAGAAAACATTCATGCACAAGCTATACAACAAGAGAGAGGAGGCGGGGAAGAGAGAGAGAAGGGAAGAAAATGCAATCAAGATTTAATATCTTGAGGTTTAAAGGCTTAATTATTGAGTGATCAACCATTGAGGTATGTTTTAGGATTAGTTGATTAATTTAATTGTATTACTATGGTATTTACTTAAAAAGAAAATAATAACTAACTTGGTGGTGTTTTGACTCACGTGAATACCATCAAGCATTGATAGGTATATACACACACACACACACACATATATAAATCAGAATGTATTTTGAAAAAGTTAGGAAGAGTTTTTAGGTTTGTCTTGTGGTCTATTTCATCTTTTATGAATATAAAAACAATAGTGTTAGAAAATTGTATCACTTCTAGTATTTAATTAAAGCTCAAGTAAATATAAAATAAGAAAATTTTATTAATACATAAATAAGATAGTTAATTATAGAATTTCTTGGGTTAATCAAGAAATATGTTTAATTCTTTAAAGAAATAGTAATAATAATAATAATTAAAGAAATCACTACAAGAGAGGTGAGTGAGTTATTATATTTGAGAAAATTATTTAAAAAGTTGTGATGTAGATATATGTTTATGTAGACTGATGTATGTATATATGTTGGATGATGTTTAAAAAAAAAAATGGGCAAAAAATGTGAGAATTGGATTAGTCCACCAAATGGTTAAAGTAAAGGTCTGAGTATATTGTATTCTATCTTTTAATACATTCTGTCATTTTATGTATGGAAAAGTGTGAAGAAGTTATTAGTGTGTATATATGGATAGTTAACCATTTTAATTACTTTTAGTATTAGTTTTGAGGTTTAAATAAGAAACTTTTATACAAAGAGAAATAAGATAATTAATTTTAAAGCTACATAAGTTAATCAAGGAAATAATATTTAATGGTTAAGAACTTAAGAATATTCTAGGATTCTTGTTGGAATTATATTGATTAGTGATCTTATATTGTGATAGGTTTGGATTGATTATTAGAGATTCTTGGAGTACATTTGAGTATATTTTTTATTAATTCTGAGGTAAGAAAACAATACATGTTGTATCCAAATTTTAGAAAAATGCAAATTAATATTCTCTTACTTTCATTTTTATGAAAAATTATTTTATGCTTACAATGATTCCAACTGACTTTAGTTTAAAAGTATTTTACAATGAATTATTTATTTCTTTGAATTTGTCTGGGTCAAACAAAATTATTTGTATATGCCTTGTATTCTCCGATCATTGCTCATTGATAAATCTGCTCATGAAAATTATTTTAATCGCTGAAATAAATTATTTTATCTGAATGGTCATTATCAGATATTTGAATCATTTTAGTGGGGGTGTGATATCTGGTTGGAGTCTGTTTGTGCCAATAATGGTTACTACTATTGGTAGTCTGTTGTGCCGACAAGTTGTTATCGGAGTCTGGCCCACTTTAACAGGGACCTAACACTGTTAACTTCCAATATTAGTGACGTCTGCAAGTCCCACTTTGATGGGGACCATATTATTGTGCTAACTAAAGTGAACGCTTATACAAGTTTGAAATTGTTATTTGTTACCAGACTACTCTGTTAAATTATTTTTGCATCAAAGAAAAATAATTTACTTTTTTTATTATGTCTACTGAATTGTTTTAGTGATGTGAATTTGTTTTATAAAATATTCGTGCTATCCGCTTGACTTGTTCCGGTGTCTAATATGTTTTCTTACCGTACAAGCTTTTTGAGCTTACCCCAATGTTTTTTCCTCACAAATGACTAGAGATGGACTGGAATAGTGTTGGGTACAAGTACAATGGAGAGTGTTTGTCGACTATTTAATTATTTGTTTCCACTTATGTTAGGACTTAATTTATTTTATTTGCATTACTTGGAGACTTGTAGAAATTTTTAATTTAAGGGATTGTATGTTGATTTATTTTGAAGACAAATTATTTATTTATCTTAGATGTGGGAGATTTTATTATTTTTCTTGTGATAGAACTTGAGAAATAAATGAGATATTTTAAGTATAGATGGACTTAGGAGATTGTATTTATTACAAGTTTAATTATTTGATTGATCCAGCCTAGGTCAATGCTTGGACTTGATTAATTTTGTGTTGGTTTCACTCTGAATCTCATGTTCGAATTTGGGTTGTGACAATAACAATCAGACTTATGTTGGGAATTGTGGCTGCTGAGGATTTGCATCTTGAGCAAATGGATGTGAAGACAACTTTCCTCCATGGTGATTTGGAGGAGGATATTTACATTAAGCAACCACGGGGTTTCATAGCATGAGGCAAAGAGAATTTTGTGTACCGACTTAAGAAGAGCTTGTATGGTTTGAAACAGGACCCAAGGCAATGATACAAGAAGTTTGATGGTTTTATGTGTAGCAGCGGTTTCACAATATGCCAGGCAAATCACTGCTGTTATTTCAAGAGGTTTGACAATAGTTATATCATTTTAATTTTTTATGTTGATGATATGCTAATTGCAAGTTCTAACATTCAAGAGATAAATAAGTTAAAGAAGCTATTGTCCAATCAATTTGTAACAAAAGATCTTGAAGCTGCTAATCAAATTCTTGGTATGAGGATTCATAGGGATAGGGTGAATGGTATTTTGAAGTTGTCACGAGCTGAATTTGTTAAGAAGGTTCTAAACAGGTTTAGTTTAGATAGAGCAAAACCGGTGGGCACCCTACTTGCCAGTCACTTTAAACCTCCCAAGGAACAATCACCAAAGATCAAACAAGAACGAACATATATGGAGCGTGTTCCATATGCTTCAGCTATCGGTAGTCTTATGTATGCCATGGTTTGTACTAGGCCAGACATTGCACATACAGTGGGAGTTGTAAGCAGGTACGTGAGTAATCTAGGCAAGCAGCATTGAGAGGCAGTAAAGTGGATCCTTAGAAACTTGAGTGGTACTACAGAGGTGACACTTTGTTTTAGACAGAAAAATATGGCATTGCATGGTTATGTTGATATAGATTTAGCTGGTGATGTGGATAATAGAAGAAGTACTACTGGTTATGTTTATACATTGAATGGTATAGCAGTTAGTTGGGTTTTTCAGTTGTAGAAGATTGTAGCTCTCTCTACAACAGAAGCTGAGTATATTATTATTATTGAAGCTAGTAAAGAGATGACTTGGCTAAAGGGTTTTCCCGAAGAGTTGGGTAAGAAGTGAGAGAATAGTGTTTTGTACAGTGACAGTCAAAGTGCTATTCATCCTGCAAAGAGTCCAGCATTTCATTCTAGGACGAAGCACATTCAGTTGTGATATCATTTCATTTATTCCCTTATAGATGATGGAGTATTGTCTCTTGAGAAGATTCATGGCAATGAGAACCCAACAAATATGTTAACCAAGGTAGTCACCATTGAGAAACTGAAGTTGTGTGCAACTTTAGTTGGTCTTCAAGCTTGAGCAAGGAAGACTGTTGTTGCGGTGTTCTTCTATGTGATAATAGGATATTGAACTTATGCATATCAGGTTCCAAGTAGGAGATTGTTGGGTAGTGTGGATCCTAATAAGTATTGTATACTAACCGCTACTCTGTGGATTCAACTTCGTGATAAGTTAGCCGGGGGGTTACTAGGGGGTGAGAGCCCCCTTGCTTGAAGGTGGGGGTTCGGAGCGTGCCTCTGATCCGAATTTTTTTGAGGATATTTTTGGCATTTCATATTATTTTTCTGTTGCCATAATTCTTTGTATATATAGTTGAGGAGCTGCATATCATTGTAACTCTTTTTCAAATCATAATGAAACCATAGTAGCCGTTGATGTAACCCTATTTAGGGTGAACAATATAAATCTTTGTGTTCTTGTGTGTACGTGTGATTTTAGATTCGTTTTCTTGTTTGCTTTCGTATCTTATCAATCCTAATTTGGTGATTATATTCCTAACAATAAAGTATCTCCCACTTAACATTAAAGAAGGAAAAAAATGGTTAAGTTTCAAGATTAACACGGTTTTTTTTTTTTTTTTTTAATTTCAAACTCTGCTATTTCGATTCCTCTATTAGATTTATTTGAAACTCTGCTACTTCAATACCTCTATTAGATTTTGTCCCAGGTTTTCTAGTGGTCATTCTTGACCAGAGCCATCATGTGAAACTTGTCACACCAAGAAAGTTTATGTTTAACGTGACATTAAAATACAGGAGATATCTATTGAAATTATTTTAATTTTTGTGCGTTTATGTACAAACATGCTTGTTAATTTCATAAACTAGTATTTGATTCATTTAGAGCTGACATTTTGGTTAGAGTTAGACAGAATAAACCAGTCCAACTTAACCCAAGACCAATTGGAATTCACCAGTGAAACCTAACCCTTCGAAGGAAAGAACTCAAATTCAAATTCAACTCCAATTTCCTTCACAAATCCAATTAAACAAACAATTTTCGAAACATAAAATCACAAGTACATTCTCAACAATCCAATGTAGTAAGCAGTTGATGTAAAATCAAGCTGGCCCCTGTCGGCAAACCTTTCTATAAAAGAAAAACAAAAAAAAAATGGAAATAATTGTATGTATAATGACATTACTGATCAGACTCATAATCAAGACGCTGCTAAACGTAACGAGCAAGAGCAATGGAGAGATCAACTGAAAGGCCAAAGAGGAGGATTGCTAGTCCAGTGAAGTTGATTAAAGGAGATTCCCTTGTATTCAGCTGCCCTAGGAATGTAACTTTCTCCATTAAACCTGTCTCGGCTGTGCATATTGCCATGTACAAGAGTGCCCTGCCCCCACATATGTGCCATGGAAGAGCCCTTGCCCTTGTCGTAAGTGAAGCTTTTGGAAACAGAAACATAGTAAACCCAAACAACCACTGCAAAAATCAAGAGCAAGACTTTAGCCTATACAACAATTTTTTTTTTATTGCTACTATTTGTTTAGCTATTACCTGCAAGCAAAACAAGCAGAAAGTGCCCATGCCGATCCATGAATGCAAGCTATACATATCGGTTAAGTTGCGCCTATCATGATACTTGAACACAGCATGTATCCCAATAATCCCCAGACAAATAGCAGTTAGGTTGATAAACATGTGAATAAACTTCTGCGATTCTCTGTCTCCTGGCAGTGTCTTGTAGACCATCATAGCTATTCATGGCAATGGCACCAACATACAAAATGAGCCATTTATATATGCCCAAAGAAAAGAGGAAAGATTTAGAGTAGATTGATTGAAATTTAAGTACCTTCACCACTGAGAAATATGAACCCAAAGAACATAAGAAATGGGTGAACCTGCCCAAAAATTGACAAATAGCTGTAAAATATGGGCATGAACAAAATATCATATAGTAATTTATTAAAGAGGGATTCATGATTTACATTGAAAATACGCAATGGATTGTCAGAATCAAGGTTGAGACCCTCACGATAATGCAGCAACCAAACAAGCAGGAGGATGAGTGCTAGTATACCAAACAAGTGTGCTACCACTGTTATACGAGAGGCTTTGCGCTGAAATGTTATCCTGTCATTGGAATAATCCATGGCAGCTTGGAGATGGACAATGAGTTCGATGAACTGAGGAAGAAGGTTTAAATTTTGATTGCTTTCAATTCTGACAGTATTGGGTTCAATGGTTTTTTATAGATAGATACATATCTTTGTAAAAGCTTAAAGAGAACAATACTTTGGCATTGGGATTGCTTGATATGCAGGGTTTGGTATTTTAAGTGGGGTAAGACTTTATGCTTTAGCAAGCATCAGCACAAAGAATCAAGCCAGCTATAACACAACCAAAAGATTTATTCTATTTCTTCAAGTTTGATGAACATAAGCCCAAGCAAGAATGCATCCGGGGCAGTTTCCCTGCCACTTCTTGATGGGCAGCAGATAATAATTCAACAATTCAGAAGACAAATTGAGTGGTCAGCTCAGATGACTTAATTTGCTGAAATCCTTTGATTTAGCAATAGTTAATTTGGTGACACTATTGGAAATGGATTATTCTCTTATCTGGTTCTCATGAAAAACAGTCAGAAAAAAAACATGTATGAGAAAATAATGAGAAGTTTTTCAATATACTTACATGTCATTTGCCTTTTTCTTTTTCCTTTTCCAATTATTTTGAAATTTTATAATTTTTAAGTTTTTTTAAAGCAGAAAAGAAAGTACTAGAAAAATTAATCATTTTTTCTTCCCTCCTAACCATGCATTGTCTTGATGAATCTAATTCAAACGGTGGCCATCTGATCATAACCTTTCCCCTAACCCAAAAAAAAAAAAATGAAAAAGAAAAAGAAAAAGAAAAGATAGAAAACATGAAAAAGGTAGAAACACAGAAGTGAATAAAGCAATCCTTGTTGGAAAATAAATGGGTTTAGAGCATATTTTTGGCCATCTTTGAGCCTTAATTAAAGTGGGTCCCACACTTTGTTTTAAGTGGGTCCGTATGAAAAAGTATTCTCCTCCGTGAGGAAATTAAGAACGTATATTGGGTTGCTCAAAACTATTAAGGAGTGAATGAGAAATTGCCTCCAAACATCACCACTTGAAAATAGAAACAAAGCTTAAAAGCTTGTGAAAAGCTTGGGTCCCACATAGGTTGGGCACAAGACTTGTAAAGAGTTTATATACACTTACCTTAAAAGAGGGCATGGGCCCCAAGGGGCACCCCAATTTTGTGAAGGGGTGGAGAGGACCTAGCCTAAAGTGGGTCCACCACACGCACGCACATGCGCCGACTTCTGGGCTTGGGCTTGCTCTGTATATATCTTTTTAGAGAAAATTTATTTAAAATTTTTCAAACTAGAAACGCAGTCGTTTTGAATATGCATTTAAGTTACCGTCGGGATTCTTAAACGTTGTTATTTTAGACGTGCATGTGGTTACCGTTGGGAGTCCAAAACGCTGTCGTTTTGGAAATACGGTTTGACTGAATGAGTGTCTTCTCCATGGACGCGACTGTATCTGTTCGCCATGAACAGACACGACCCAAGCTTCATGCTTGTACCAAACAAGCATGAGCGAGTCTATAAATAGGACACACTACACAGCATTCAATCATCAATTCATTACATATCATTTCATCTTCATTTGAGAGAGAGTTCTGCATTAAACTTCTGGTTCGATAGACAACACATTGGAAGTGCTTGCCTCTGTGTTGGTTTGGATCATTTTATCGTGAGAGACATACTGCCAAGAACTCGTAAGCACCACTGCGAGGCCAGTAAATTGTCTTAAAGACATTGTGTCCAAAACAAGACTTGATCTACTTTCTGCAATTCTCTGTGTTCTGCAACTATTTACAGGTTCTGTTTTTTATTAACTATGAATTTGCTTTAAGCTTCATTATTTCCGTAATTTAAGTCTGGAACAGCATTGTTTTCTTGAATAAAAGAAAAACTTGAATTATGTTCTGTATTTCAAAATAGTTATTGTTTTCACATAAAATTTAAATTTTGGTGTTCTTCAATTTCATTTCTATTTTAATTTACAAATCTAAATCTGTATAATTGAAATACTGATATACTTATTCTAACAATCTTAAGATAATTTATTTCTTATATATCAGTTTTATAGTTTGTATTTTTCTAGAACTTGAAATTCAGAAACTGGTATACCTTTCTGGTTTATGTAGAAATTTTATAACTATAAATTTTGCTACTATATTCACTAAAGTAATCTGGTTTTGGGAAAACTTTAATAATCAGGTTTGAAAACATTGTTTTGGTTTCTTTTTAGTTGTAGTAATTTGTTTACTGCAGAATCTTTAAACCAATTTTGTATTTGCTGCAACCAAATCCTTTCTAATTGCCTTTATTTATTCAAAATTTGGTTATGAACTTTTTGACTAAATTTGAGTATTCTGAATTAATACAATAATGGTTACTGATTTTACTCCTCCTCCTACTCCTATTGTGGTGCCCCTTCCAATGCTTGTCATGGCGCCAATGACTGTGAGTCATAGAGAGAAGCTGGAAAAGTTTAATAGGACAGAATTCAAGAGATGGCAACAAAAGATGCTATTCTACTTGAACCATTTTGAATTTGGCCTATTTCCTTCGAGAAGATGCTCCCGCATTGAAGGAAAATGAAAGTGATAGACAAGTGGTTGCCGCTGTGGAAGCATGGAAGAATGCTGATTTCTTATGCCAGAACTACATCCTAAATGGATTGGACAACACATTGTATAATGTGTATTGCACCCTCAAGACTGCAAGAGAATTGTGGGAATCCTTGGACAAGAAATACAAGACTGAAGATGCTGGGCTCAAGAAGTTTGTAGTGGAAAAATTCCTAAACTACAAGATGCTTGATTCCAAGATTGTGATCAACCAAGTTTAAGATCTACAAGTGATTTTGCATGACATACATGCAGAAGGGATGTCTTGTAGTGAATCCTTCCAAGTGGCTGCCATTATGGAAAAATTGCCACCCCTATGGAAAGAATTCAAGAATTACCTAAAGCACAAGCGAAAGAAAATGAGACTTAAAAACTTGATAGTGAGGCTGGGGATAGAGGAAGAAAACCGTGCCTCTGAAAAGAAGGCTAGCAAGGCCATCATAGAATCCAAGGCCAATGTTGTGGAACAAGGGCAGAGCTCTCACAATAACAAGAAGAGGAAACACAATGGTAATGGTCCTAAGTAAGGTGCAAATAAGAAGTTTCAAGGCAAATGCTATGTATACAGCAAGACAGGGCATCGTGCTAAGGATTTCCACAACTACAAGGACCAAGGAAATTCAAACAAGAGACGTCCTCAAGCCAATGTGACTGAAGTGGACGGCCTTTCAGACAATATCTTAGACATGAATCTCTCAGCCGTAGTCTCTGAGGTGAACTTCATTGGCAGCAATACCAAGAAATGGTGGGTGGACACAGGGGCTACTTGTCATGTTTGCTCAGACAAGAAGATGTTCTCATCATATCATAGCATACATAATGGAGAACAACTCTTCATGGGCAACTTTTCTTCTTCTAAGATTGAAGGCCAATGAAAAGTGGTATTAAAGATGACATCGGGCAAGGAACTTACTCTCAATGATGTGTTGCATGTGTCGGATATTCAGAAAAATCTAGTGTCTGGATCATTGTTGAGTAAGAAGGCTTTCAAATTGGTGTTTGTCTCGGACAAGTTTATCCTCGCAAAAAATGGGATGTATGTAGGGAGGGGGTACATGAGCAATGGGCTATTTAAAATGAATGTAATGACTATTGTACCTACAATTTCTAATATTAATAAAGACACAACTTCTGCTTATATGCTTGAGTCTTATAACAGGTGGCATGGTAGACTAGGACATGTTAATTATGATACATTGCGTAGATTAATTAATATGAAATATTTGCCTAAATTTGAAATAGATCCAAATCATAAATGTGAGATTTGTGTGGAATCTAAACTTAAAAGAAATTTTTTTCAATCAATTGAAAGAAGTAGTGAACCTCTAGAATTAATACATTCAAATATTTGTGATTTGAAATTTATTCAAACTATAGGTGGTAAGAAATATTTTCTTACATTCATTGATGATTGCACAAGATATTGTTATGTTTTCTTATTGAGAAGTAAAGATAAGGCATTGGAAATGTTTAAACATTTCAAGAATGAGGTTGAGAACCAACTTGATAGAAAAATCAAGGTGATAAAAAGTGATAGAGGTGGTGAATATGAAACACCTTTTGGTGAGTTTTACTCAGAACATGGTATTATACACCAAACAACTGCACCCTATTCACCACAAAAAAATGGTGTTGCTGAACGAAAAAATAGAACATTAAAAGAAATGATGAATGCATTATTATTAAGTTCTGGACTACCTCAGAATCTATGAGGTGAAGCAATCCTCTCCACAAATTATATTCTCAATTGAATACCTCAAAAGAAAACCACTAAATCCCCTTATAAGTTGTGGAAAGGTAGAAGACTTTCTTACAAATATTTAAAAGTGTGGGGGTGTTTGGCTAAAGTGGGGGTACCTATACCTAAAAAGATTAAAATAGCACCAAAGACAGTTGATTGTGTTTTCATTGGGTATGCTTATAATAGTAGTGCATATCGATTTCTGATTCACAAATCAGAAATTCCTGATATGCATGTTAATACTATTATTGAGTCAAGGAATGCATCTTTCTTTGAAAATGTATTTCCTTACAAATCAACAAAGGAGTCAAGTTGAATTAAAAGAATTAATGATACTGCAATAAGCAATAGTCAAGGCCAACAAAATGATGATGAACCTAGGCGCAGCGAAAGAGCTAGGACATCAAAATCTTTTGGTCTAGATTTTCTAACGTATTTGTTAGAAGATGAGCCTCAAAGCTTTAAAGAAGCCATATCGAGCCCTGAAGCTCCATATTGGAAAGAGGCTATTAACGATGAAGTAGAATCCATTTTGTAAAATCATACGTGGGAGCTAGTGGATCTTTGGTCAGGTTCTAAACCTCTCGAATATAAGTGGATATTCAAAAAGAAAATGAAAGCAGACAGATCTATTGACAAATATAAAGCTAGGTTGGTTATCAAAGGTTACAAGCAAAAGGAAGGCTTGGACTATTTTGATACATATTCACCAGTTACGAGAATATCATCCATTTGAATGTTAATAGCTATTGTAGCTATGCACAATCTTGAGATACATCAAATGGATGTAAAGACAACATTCTTAAATGGTGACTTGGATGAAGAAATATACATGGAACAACCCAAAGGGTTTATTGTTCTAGGTCAAGAAAAGAAAGTATGTCGGCTTGTTAAATCTCGTCATGGATTAAAACAAGCACCAAAGCGGTGGCATGAGAAATTTGACAGTGTAGTGATGTCAAATGGGTTTAAATTTAATCAACGAGTGTGACAAATGTGTATATGTCAAGAACATGAAAAATGACTATGTCATTATTTGTCTTTATGTTGATGATATGCTCATTGTGGGTAGTAATAATGAAGTCATTAAATTTGTCAAGAAAATGTTAAATAACAAATTCGACATGAAGGACTTAGGTGTTGCTGATGTAATACTTGGGACAAAAATCTCTCGAACATAAGATGGACTGATATTATCTCAATCACATTATATTGAGAGAATACTTAAGAAATTTAAGCAAGATAATATCAATCCAGTAAGAATGCTTGTAGATATAAATCTATATTTATCCAAGAATAATGGCAAAAGCATATCACAACTCGAGTATGCACAAATAATTGGCAACCTAATGTATGTGATGAATTGTACTCATCTAAACATAGTTTATGCTGTCAGCAAATTGAGTAGATACACAAGTAATCCAACTCCAGACCATTAGACGGTAATAATTAGAGTTTTAAGGTATTTGAAATACACTTAAAACTTTGGATTGCACTACTCAAGATATCCAGCAGTCCTTGAAGGATATTGTGACGCAACTTGGATATTCAACACCAAAGACACGAAGTCCACAAGTGGCTATCTATTTACGCTTGGTGGTGGAGCAGTGTCTTAAAAATCTTCTAAGCAAACGTGCATTGCTAGATCCACGATGGAATCAGAGTTTATTGCACTAGATAAAACTGGGGAAAAAACTGAGTGGCTTCGTCACTTCCTAGAAGATATTCCAATATGGCTAAAACCTATGCCCGCTATTTGTATTTATTGCGATGGTCAATTAGCGATTGGTAGGGCACAGAGTCATATGTATAACGATAAGTCTCGACATATTCGTCGAAGACATAATACCATGAAACAACTTCTTCCTAATGGTATTATGACCATTGAATACATAAGGTTAAAAGATAACATTGCGGATCCATTAACCAAAGGTTTGACCAGAGAACAAGTAAGTAAATCATCGAGGGGAATGGGTTTAAAGCCTATACACTAAAGACTCGCCATAATGGCAACCCAACCTAGCTGAATGGAGATCCCAAGATCTAGGTTCAAAGGGACAATCAAATTATGTGAGACTCATTAAAGATCACAATGGAGATAAAATCTTCTACCCATTCCTACAATGAGAATAGTGATACCAGTAGCATTGAAAATGATAAGCTTAGCTTTTAATGATTTTATACCTTGTTAACATACAAGTGGGGTATAGTAGGATACTCTTAATAAGAAATCACCTATGTGAGTATGAACTGGGCCGGTTCTATGAGAATGATAAAGGCTAAATTCTCTAGAAGCACTTATGAAACCAGGAATTGTTCAGGGCTAAAATGAACACAATCATGAGAACCAACTGTGACGGGAAAGATTTTGTGTGAATACTATTGTTTCGGTTTACACCAATGGTTGAACAGTTCAAGACATCATGTTCACTTATCAACTAGTAACCCCAATAGTATTTCATAAGGGAAGGTTCAAGACCATAAGCTACCTTCCTCTATGCAGAAAATTTCAAATCGAACTCTCTTTTAGTGTCAACATATCATTGCATGGATTTCAGTCAATTTCATTCGTGTAGGGGATTGTTGGAAAATAAATGGGTTTAAAGCATATTTTTGGCCATCTTTGAGCCTTAATTAAAGTGGGTCCCACACTTTGTTTTAAGTGGTTCCGTATAGAAGTGTGTTCTCCTCCTTGAGGAGATTAAAAACATATATTGGGTTGCTCAAAACCATTAAGGAGTGAATGAAAAATTACCTCCAAACATTACCACTTGAAAATGGTAACAAAGCTTAAAAGCTTGTGTCCCACATAGGTTGGGAATAAGATTTGTAAAGAGTTTATATACACTTACCTTGAAGGAGGGCATGGGGCCCCAAGAGGTGCCCTAGTTTTGTAAAAAGGGACAACTCTAAGCTAATCTGTAAATATTGTTCTCCCCCTTCAAAGGTGACAAGTACCTTGATAGGTTCCTCCATTGGTTTGGCCATGTTGTCCCTTTTCCCTAGGGCTTAACGGCTTGTTGATTTCGGAGGGGCACTCATCCATCTCATGAAGGTCGAAAGGTGCAGGGCTTCCTTCTTCATAAGGATGTTGTGATTGCTATTTGGCGGCTTTTTCCTTCTACGCAAAAGCATGACATTCTATAGCCCCTGATGGAATAAACCTTGTTGTTCTAAACATATTTTAAGTACTGATAGAGGGTTGAGGTGACCGCTCCCATCTAATGAAGCCAAGGTCTTTTGATGATGACATTGTAGGGGGACTTGGAATCCAAAACCATGTATTCAGAGATCAATGTCTTCTAACCATCCCCTTCCTCCGATATGGTCGAGAGGTCTATTTTGCCCAGCAAGGTGCTGAGGTTCCCATTGAATCTTGCCATTATGGCGTTGGTGGCCTTGATATCACTAGGGTTGAGCTTCATATGCTTAAAAATCTCATAGAATAGCACATTGGTAGAACTTCCCCTATCCACCAGAATCCTCCTTATCTCAAAATTGGAAATTTTGAGTGAAAGAACGAGGGTGTAACTATGAGGACCATGTACCGCAGCAGGATCCAATTCTGAGAACTGGATTTATGGTGCCGACTTCAGCCTTTTCTCAATGGCAGAGATCTAGAAGATGTTGGGTTCTACCCTTGCCTCTCGAGCATACTGCTTTTTGGCTCAGTTGGACATTTCTGTCATCGAGTTATCAGCATGAAGGACAAAGATGACCTGATTGTTCTGGTGCGATTGCTCATTCTAAGCCTTCCTTTGTTCAGGCCTTTCCTCAAGCCTTCTTTGTGGTGGCTTGTCATTACGGGGGCTCTACCTCCCGTTCTATCGAACGAATTCTCGCAGTCGCCCTCTTCTGATGAGTTGTTCAATCTCCGACTTGAGGGCTCTGCATTCGTCCGTGGTATGCCTTTGATCTTTGTGGAAATCATAATACTTCTTTTGATCCCTGGTATCAGGATTGCTCTTTAACGGGTCTAGACACTTTAAATCCTCACAGGTCTGGAGTATGTGAGGGAAGGACGCAATCAGAGGGGTGAAAGTATCCTATCTCCTAAAATTTGGATTATTCTAGGTTCTGGGTGCCGCCCTCTTGTCAAGACTTCTGACCCTCTTCTTAATTGCATTGGAGTCCCTCTTCTAGATGTGATTATCCTTTTGGGCCTGCCCTTTGGCCTTTCGAAAGGACATCTTTGTATCTTCCATGTTTATGTACTTTAGTGCCCGTTTCATAAGTCCTACCGTGTCAACGGGAGGAATCTTTATCAAAGAATCTTGAAAGCGCCCAGGCCCTAGGCCAAAGGTGAGAGCTGCTACTAGGAAGCTTGGGTTGCAGTTTGTTATTTCTGTGAGCTCGGTATTGAAATGAGCAATGTACTCCTGAAACGACTCCTCCTTAGCCTACTTTATAGTTAGCAGGAATTTTGGACCCTTTCTTAACTTCCTACTGGTTAGGCATCGATCAAGAAACTGCTTGCTGAGCTAATAGAAGTTGGTGATCAATTCTTAGGGAAGGCTATGGAACCACTTCAAAGCAATACCTTTAAGCCTTGTTATAAAGGTTCAGTACATGAACGCGTCAGTAGAGCCATTGTGTGATGATAGTGGGAGAGATGGTCTTCGGGGTCCTCCAACCCGTCTTAAAGGGTGAACTTTGGGACAAAAAATTTCTTTGGCCACTCTTCTGCCATTATTGTAGGAATGAATGGCGTGGCAAACCTCTCGAGCAGCCTTTCCAGTTCATCTTGCTCTAAAGGGGCATGGGTCCCTCTTGTGAAGACGGTTTGCTCTATGGAGTCCTCTATCTCTTCCATCCTTTGAAAAACTTGGGGCAAAATTGGTTGTGGATTTGGGCACCGTTGTTGGCCCTACCTTGTAGCTTCAGTCCTTATATTCAAGGGATGATTTTGTCCAATGGTAGTAAGAGGATGTTGCCTTCCTTGGACTGGAGGAGTCGGTGCCGGTAGAGGCTAAAACTCCGGTGGCTTCGGATCTACCCCCGAGGTTACTAGAGTTAGGATCCTCGTTCTGCTTTGGTAATGGACAGTGAGATAAAAAATGGGCATCCCTCTCCCTACTACGGTTGATGTCTAGGGGTCAGTCCTTATGTGAGTGGTACCATGAGGGTGTACCGACTGCACATTGGGGGTCTCCTCATTGAGAGGTCCTCCACCTATAGTGGTAGCAGGAGGTTGAGCACTTTTATTAGCAACGTTGGTAAGAGGATGAGGGATATTTTTTTGCTGATTCTAGGCCAACGAAGCTAGAGCTTGGAACATGGAAACTAGCTATTCTTGCATCCGATCGGACTATCGTTGAATCCGATCAAGTTGCTGTTGTAGGTGACTGGATGTTTTCCCCCCTTCCTCTTCCAGCGAAAGGTTGGTTTCAGGGGTTTTGAGAACTTTTCCTTGGACAAAGATTGGGAGCCATTATCTTTTAGAGGAAAAAGAAAAAAGAGTTATTGCTTTCGAAGAAGAAAGTTTGCAAGAAATGATTTTCGTTTCCCACAAACGGTGCCAAACTGATAGTTGCACTTTCTGATCAGTGGGGCTTTTGCTCTTCGTCTTCTGTCAAGAACTCAGAAAAGGATCAAAGGGCCACTGGGTTGACTCTGGTGGTAGCCACTACGATGATAAAGTTAGTAAAAATAAAGGAAAAATTGTAATTAAAAAGAATTGATTGATTGTAATTGAAAATCTCACCTTAGGGTTTTATTTATAGGCTGTAAATTTCCTAACTTGATTAAAATTTGGAGTTGCAAAGATAGGGATTTGACAATATCCAAGTATAGCGGTTACCATGTTGGACTCTGTTTCATTACTTCAAGGTTGGTAGGGCATGTAAGAAGGTGACCAGCTCGCGACCCCTTCATGTGTGTATGCAGAATATCCTGCTCTGGAGGAAAGACTAGAGATCTTGCCACATTCTGAGTAAAGAAGTTTCGAACCCTGTGTGCTTGTCTATTCTGGATAGGAGAGCTTCCATTGGTCTGTATATGTAGGTGCTTTGTATTTACACGTGTCATGCTAGGACTGCTTTGTCCTTTTGTGGTATATCAATTTCCATATGTTGCATATATATGTCACGACCCGAAACCCACCCTCTGCGGATCTCGTGACACGACGCTTGATCCGACGCTGCTTGTTGAACCAAGGGTCTCAACTTGCTACACAATTAGTGCTACTAACATGCAAAAACTAAAAATGTGGAATAAAATAAAGAAAAGGTGCATGTGATATTTATAATGTTTACAAAATGCGGAATACAAAATTTCTTAATACAACTGTTCATCCCCAAGACGTGGATAACATGGGAGAGCTACAAGACTGTCTATACTAAATATTACACTATGACTTCAAAAGAAATGTCCACTACTATCTAGCTGACTACTACTGCTACAGTTACTGCTCTTCTACAGCTTCCTTTCCTGAAATGGTTGGTAAGTTTTGGGGTGAGCTAACTTAAGCTCAATAAGTAATTCTTCTTTGCTCTGTCATGCGTACAAGAATATAGAAAGCATTATCCGTAAAAGAACTAAGATAAATGCAAATGTGCTAGCCAATCAAGAAATAAGGAAGCTCATCAAGAAATATCAAATGGTAGGAACTCAAATGATAAAACAATGAAAATCTGTTTGATAATATAATCATACTAGCTACAATCATGAGCTGTCTCAAGTATAATCATATGCACTAAATAAAAAGCTGTGAAATCTCATGATCATTCATAATGAAATAATATGATCAAGCTATGATAATCAATAATAAATAATAATGATATCAAAATTGGGATGCACTGGTGGGGCCCAGCTACCCCTTGGGTGCATAAGCACCTGAGCTCAACTGTACGTCCCATGCCTCACATAGCAACGTAATAAATGTTCTACTTGGAACCTGGACCTGAAGGTCATAAATAGCATCGATGGAAATGTGACTGAGCACAAATCCGACACTAATAATATATCAGGATTATGCTATCTTCCACAAAGACTATAGTAGAATCATAACTGGTTCTAGGCAATCTGACGTAACAATAGTTATCTGAACTATGGTTACTAGACTGCTTCGAATATAATTGTCTGGCCCTCACGGCCCTAGGTACAAGTGTACAAAAAAAATTATGCACAAATGTACAATCATGATCGAGATATATATAGAAATCAATAATTGCTTTCCACATGATAGGGCAACATCAATATGGCTCAACAATTCTAGTATGTATGGAATACAACAAGTGATATATGAAAAACTGTTGACATGGCTTGGAATGTAACACATGCAGAGATCAGAGATTACTTACCTCATCTCGGTATTCCTATGATTCAGGAAACTCATCTTCTTCTTGTCTCTCAGTATTCCTATGATTCAGGAAACTCATCTTCTTCTTGTCTCTCAGTATTCCTATGATTCAGGAAACTCGTCTCAGTCTATGTATATATTTATAACTCATGCTATTCATCAAATTTTATGTCTCTTTATTATTTATATCTCTTTTACTAGAATAAACTCTACTATTGAATCTAGAATGTCGAACAAAGTCAGTTTAGGCTTTCACGGAATTCAATTCAGACTTCGGTACTAAAAAGGGCAAAACAGTCATTTTGCACTTTTACGGGTTCTTACTTCTCGAGACCTCTTTTTGAAAATCAAACTCCTCGGTTGAGTCCAGAATGCTAGAAATAATAAAAATTCACTATTCTTTTATTTTAATCGAAGTTCGTGTGACTACTATTCGACTTAGGGTCATTTCAGTAATTTTCCTTTTCTAATTAATTAAATTAATATTTAATTAATTTATTCCTCAGTTTAATTCACAATTAACCATAATCCTGGGTAAAATTATAATTTCACAACTTTCTATTTAAATTTGGACTAGCTAAACAATAATTAAATCTAACATTGTCTGGTTGTATTCGATATTCTACCAGCACTAAACTCATTAGTTAATAACTGTTCTTGGTTCGGCAACCGCTGTACACAACTAACGACCCATCATTTAAACCATAAATTGTAAGGCGTCAAAATTTAAGAAATTAGCTCCTTAGAATCCCATAGCACAAAGACCTCTCCAACAGTTTCCCCTAGTTTTCAACAATGCCCAATTTCAAATTTCAAAATCTACCAACATCCCCAAGCCGCTACAAAAATGAAACGACTTATACTTGATGCTTCAATAGCATCCAAACCGACCCAATCGGCATCCCTGATTTGCGTTAGGTTTTGCATCAGTTCAACTGCTGCAGGTTCTAACTCTTGGCAACCCAACCAGCCCTTCCAATAGCAGTCCCTGTTACACCAAAGGCCAATTCTCTTTACTAGTTAATTGCTCCAGTTCCCTAGTTTCCATTTTAGACCTTGCAGCAACAGCTCCTGCCGCAAGTTCCTTCCTCCATCTTTCTTGTTTTCTTACCAAAATTCTGCTGACACTATTACCGCTCCTCCATAACAAACACATATATATACATAAACACTGACCTGCTGCGCTATTGCTACTATTGTTGGATTGCACCAGCTGCTGCTGTTCTCTTCATTTCCCCCACTGCACAGCCATCTTCTTCTCCATTTTTTTTCTCAATTTCTCCCTATAACCCTTCACAGCCGCTAACATTTCCCCACCTGTTGCTACTGCCTCTTTGCTCTACTGCTACACAAACACCACCACAAACACACACACCACACAACACAGCACACGTTGCACCTGCTGCAGCGCTGCTGCTATTGCTGCTTCATCTCCCTCTCGACTACTCTCTCTCCTTTCTTCATTTTTCCCTTTTTCTTTGCTGCACCGTCACAACACACTTATATATATATATATATAGTTAAATCTATTGCACTATCCTGGGTCTCCTTTTGCACGTTACACTTGCATATGTATATATATATATATATATAAACCATTCCTGCACCACATATAAATATCTATATACACTTACACAAATCCCTGCACAGCCCCATCTAAATTTCTCTTTTCGGCTGTAATCTCAAGCCCACCTTTATTGACTTATTCCTTGTTCTTTAATATATAATATATCATAAATACATTACAGCACATGAGTTATTGTATATACATACATACATACATATATATATATATATATATATATATATCCTTCACTGTCAGCAGCCTTGCTGCTTCTCTCCAAGCCACACAATACACACTTGATTAAACTCACATACATATTGCCACCTATGCACACAACAGCTTCCTCTCCCTTTCCTTTTGATTCTTCCTTTTTCTTTTTCTTTTTTTTTTTTTCTTTTTTCTTCTTTCACTGGTTCACATGAGATACTATATATATATATATATCCTTTTTTAATAATACATATATTATATAATACATGTACATACATAACCGTATATACATATATTTTTGTATATATATTTTATATATATATATATATGTATTATCTCATATATATATATATATATTTGAATTTATTAACATGCACTATGCACGTATATCGAGGCATATACTGGCCTACGTACACGATTCTCTGTACCGCTCGGGTCTATTGTACGATACTCCTAGGTACTCGGAATTACTTAAAATTCACTTCTCGTATTTTTAAACTGTATATTACTAAATTAATGAATCGTACTATCTGTCTCGAACTGCATGCCTATTACGATACATAACTTACTATGATGGCTCGGTCTATTTTGGTATTACTATCCTCGGCTCGGTTTGTTCGTATTCGGCTTTTCTTAATCTCGAAATTCCCTGAGATTATAATTTCTATTAATTGCGTCGGTAATCGTACTCGTCACTGTATATTACTCATTAAAATAGTTCGTATATTTTAGGGTCTACTATTCGCGGTCTGAATCGGTCTCGATTTATCTTGATATTATGATCATTGCTTGGTTAACGCTCGGTATTATTATTTGACTCTTTTTAAATAAAATGGAATTATTCTATTTATTCAGAACTCATGTTCGGTTACAACTGGCATTACGCTAATCGACTCAACCTATCTCGATTTACGTGTACTCGACCAGGTCTACCTCGGTCTACGTGCCATATCCCGGGTCGGGATATTACAATATATATATATATGTATATATAAAATTAGTTTCAGGTTGAGAATCTTTTACAACGAACTCTATACTCTTCTTTCTAATAGATTCCTAACAAACTTTGCAGTCATGGATAATGCTCTAACAGACTTGTTGACATAGTTGTTGCCCTAACAGACTTACTAACATGGATGCTCTAAAACCTCCCTATAAATTGATGAGGGGTGATGTTGTCATCAGTTTGTTGTGAAACTGAAGAAATTTAAGGGAAGGAAAACCTTTGGTGAAGAAGTCAACGACTTGATCTTCTGTAGAGACATACTGAATATTGAGGTCCTTTTTGACAACCTTCTCTTGAGCAAAGTGATAGTCGATTTCAATATGTTTCGGTCGAGCGTGGAACACTGGATTAGAGGCCAAAGCCAAAGCTGAGATATTGTCACGGTGTAAGGCAGGGGCTTAATAGAGAGGCATTTTGAGATCACAAAGAAGCATTCTAAACCGAGAAAGTTCAACAGTTCCTGCGGGGGCTCGATACTCAACCTCTGTGGATGACCGAGCAACTATTTGTTATTTCTTTGCTACCAAACTGATGGGGTCTTGACCAAGGAGAACCACAAAGCCAATAGTAAATCGTCTATCATTAGGATCACCTGCCCAATCAGCATCGGTGAAGGCTAAGAGTGTCAAGGATTATGATGTATAATGAAGGCCAGTGTGAGGGGTGCCTTTGAGATACCCTAGCATCCTTTGGACTGCTGTGAAATGAGTGGTTGTAGGAGAGTGCGCATACTAACAGACATGATTCACAGCAAATCCAATGTTTGCTTTGGTGAATGTGAGGTACTGTAAAGCCCCAACCAAGCTTCTATATTGTATGGGATCAAAAAGGGGTGTACCATCTATTTTGTGGAGTCTGGTAGCTGCTACACAAGGTGTTTTACACTTTTGCATATCTGCTTTGATGAACAAATCCTACAAGTATTTGGCTTGACTGATGAAAAGGCCATGTGAGGTCTGTTGAATGTAGAAGCCTAAGAAATAGTGGAGCTATCCAAGGTCTTTTATATCAAATTTGGTATTGAGTTGATGAATAAGGTGATTAATGTAGGGTTGATTTGTTCCTGTGAGGATAATCTTTATGAAGTTTGCATACATATGTGGGGTTAGTGTGATCTATGAACCTTAGAGATTGGGACATGTAGACTTCTTAATGAAGTGTGCCATGTAAGAATGCATTGTTAACATCAAGTTGTTTTAAGGGTCAGTGGAAATGAGTTGCTAGCTTGAGGATAATTCTCACTATTGTGTGCTTGACCACTGGACTAAAAGTCTTTGAGTAATCAAGGCCAGCCTCTTAGTGAAATCCCTTAGCAACTAACCGAGCATTATATCTAAAGATGGAACCATCAGTGTTATATTTGAGTTTATAAACCCATTTGCACCTTACTAAGTTTTTGTAGGAGGGTAAAGGTACAAGAGACCATGTACCCTATTGATATAAGGAAGAGAACTCTTCTGCCATTACATTTTTCCATGCTTGATGCTTAGAAGCTGTGGTGTAACAGGTGGGTTCACCAAGAGAAGAAGAAGTAAGATAGGCCTTCGTTTTAAAATGATACCAGATTTGGATCTTGTTTGCATTGAGTAGGAGTTTTGAGAGGTGGAGGGTGGGACAATTGGTGCAGAAGTAGAGGATTGTTGTGGAATAGCAGTGGTAGGAGTTGGTGGAGGCAAAGAAGAGGGATTTGAGTCTGTTGTTTGAAAGGGTAAAAGAGAATTAGTGATTGGGAAAAGGATTGGGTGTGTAAAGACTGTTGAGGGTGAATTCATAGGGGGAGAGGGAAGAGGAGAAGTGGAGGTAGAGTTATCTAATGGATGGAACCATTGATCAGATTGAAGTGGTTTGGAGGAATGTAAGACATGTAATGAAGAATTAGCTACAAGAAACTTATGTTCATAAAAAACAACATGTCAGCTAATATAGATTTTATTAGCACTCGATGTAAAGCAAATATAGTACTTGCAGTTAAGAGTATAACCTAAGAAGATGCAGGGCTTAGTTTTAGGTTCAAGTTTGGATTTGACATATGGTTTCAACCAAGGATAACAGGTATATCCAAAGAGTTTTAGGTTGGTATAGTCAGGATTTGCATGAAAAAGCAGTTCATATAGTGACTTGTGATGAGTTGCAAGGTTGGGCATTCTATTAATGAGAAAAATTGTTGTAGCAAAGGAATGAAACCAAAATTTTGGTGGTAAGGCTGCCTTGGATAGGAGAGTGAGTCCTGTTTCTACAATGTGCCTATGTTTCCTCTACACTACCCCATTTTGCTAGGTGTGCCTGTGTATTCACTTCCTCTATCTGTCTTGAGAGACTTGATTTTAAGGTTGAGAAGTGGAAGCGCGTCATTAACACTCCAAAAATAAATTAACCTTACTTCTTAACATAATAAACACAGTAGCTAGACGAGTAAGGGTCGAACCCACAGAGAGTGTTCACAATTTATTTTTATTTATTCTGACCAATTCTAAACTAAAATTCAATTAATAACAAAACAATAAATGAGGGGGGGTTGAAATTTTGATCAAACTAATTATGATTGAAAACTAAATAATAACATAAATCAATGAATTAAAACTTCAGTTCTTCGGTTCAATCTTACCCTCGCAGTTAATGGAACAATCAATCAACTGTAACATTCTTCTACCTTTCAATGAATCTAATAATCCTAGGTAACAACAAGCTCTGCTACCCGAAATTTTCCTTAATTCCTCACTAATGAAACAAGCTCTCCATTAGATTCTAACCATTAGAGAATTTAGAACAAGCTCTCTAAATTTAATATAATGGCAGCATTAATATCCAGGAAATTAAATTATTCTAAGCAACAATCACACAAGCTCAGACTGTTTAACTTAGGTCATGATAATCATAATAATAAACAAAAGCTTGTCCACAATCATCTATCACTATTTGCCACAATTGATTAGGAACCATATCAATTACGTAATATACTTCTTGATTCTAGCAATTGATAATAATCTGATCAATTTAATAGGCCTTAATTAAATCAATCAAACCAAATATCAATAAACAATTAAAACTGATTATCACGAATAGAATTTATAAAAGGAAGAAATAACGTTACTGAATTGATTCAACCATTAAACTGCAATGAGGGTTCGAAATTACCTAGAACTGAATTGAAAAATCTAGCCTGACATACTTCAATAAAACAAAACTAAATTAATTATTTGTCCCTGTGCGCCGCTGATTCCCTCCGCGCTGCACGTACAGCCGCACAAGCTTCTTTTCTGTACGCTGCTTCCCCTCCTTTCTTCTCTTTTGCTGCCTTTTAAATACCTAGGAGCCCTGTATGGCCTAGACACTGCCACTTGGGCTTTTCACAACCCTCACCCACTTTTCCTTTGACTTTCTTTTGTTTGCTTTACTTCCCTGCACAGCCCACTTTCTTTGGGCTTTTCAGTTTTCTTTTTCTTTTGTCTTTTTCTTCTTTTCTTTTCCTAGTTCCAACCGTGCAGTCCACCTTCATTGGGCTTTATTCAGCACAGCTGCACTTGTTGACTTCTTTTTCTTTTCTTTTTTTCTTCAACCATTCGTCTGGAACTTGTGAGCTATTTTTCTATCTGAAAATCACTGAATCTTTATTTAGGCTCTTCATGAAAGTTGTAGCCCTTGAAGACTAGATAAATTTGGGCTTTTGAATCACCTGATTTGAGTTTTGAAAACTCAAGTTATGGCCCATTGAAGTTGACTAGTCAAATAAGAATCTAACTGCTTAGATCAGCTTTCTAGGCCTGATTTAGAAACAATGTTTGGAGGCCCAAATGAACTTGTATTTTTGCAAAACAAACCTTTTATGAAAAGCGTAAGACGTCCTCTAAAAACTTCATGAAGACCACTTTCTCATTATGAAACTCTAACGCCATCCAAACCTCAAGTAAAGCTCCATAGATCGAAATGTCTAAAAGCTGGAAATTGCACAGTATACTCCAAATCTATTCTTTCACCTTCAATACTTCCCTAATTCAATAAATAAATTAATCAGCTCACTTAAACAAAATCTATGTCATAAAACTAAATATAAAGGAATTAAAAATATTAAATATTATGCTCTTATTAAGAAGATTCTCGGCTTGAATTTACATAAGGCAACTAAAGCATCAGATTTATTTACTAATGGAAAAATCCAAGAGTATCTGGTACAATCATCAATAAATGCTATATAATAGGAAAAACCACTATAGACAATTCTGGTGCCGACCCCCAAAGGTCATTGTGGATGACTTGCAGTGAAGATTGTGATACAGTAGAGAAATGAAGTCTAGTCATCTTCCTATAGATACAGTGTTCATAGATAGTGTTGGTAGTGTTGTTAGAATAATGTTATAGTGAGGCTTGAGTCATTATTTGTTGTAAAATTCTGGTTAAGGGATGCCTCAACCTATCATGCCATATTTGATTAGTTATTCTTGAACCTAGATAAGTAGTGGTTAATCCTGAATTAACTGTAGGAGTGGTAAAAGAGTTAAACTCTGAGACTTTTATTTGAGGGACTGATGTAGAAGCAGTTGAATTGGTAGATTCAGCAATTGAGTTGTTGAGGAGTTTTGAAAATTGTGCAACAATAGTAAAGTTATTGGTGTGAATGGGATACAGACCATTCTTTCTGTAGCCTTGGTAAAGGATCCTCTTGGAAGCTAGGTCCTAAATCTGTAACATTGAGGCATTAAAGACACATCTATAGTGATTGTCCAAACAAAATTTATGAATAGATAACATATTTGAAGCTATTGAAGGTACACATAAGATGTTTTTGAGTGTAAAGTTGTGATTCTTGGTTTGTAAAGAAGAATTGTCAGTATGGAGTATGTTCAAACCTTGTCCGTCACCTATAGACACCTGATCTTCACCTTGATAAGGAGTTGAGATTGAGAGATTTGATAAATTTGATGTGATGTGATTGGTGGCACCTGAGTCTGTATACCACGGATTTGGATTGGATAAGGGGAAAGCGTAAGATGCTGCTAAGGCAGCTAGATATGCTGGTGGATGCTTGCCTCGATACACATAATTCATGCGATGATAGCAATCAAGGGCTGTATGGTTTGGTTTGTTGTAGATTTGGTAGATCTTTTGGCCTTGAGTTGGAAACTAAAAGTAGTTCTTGAACTAAAACTGGTTGGAGTTCTGATATTGACATGTTGTCTTCTCTGAATAACTAAATTTGCCTGGATTTTGGAATTAGTTGTTAAATCTGCCTGAGTTAGTGAATCTTTCACCTCTGTTATTCATCCGTCCTCTGCCTCTTCCTCGAAACAACTGATTGTTGTTTCTATTCGGAGGAAATTGAGGTCTGTCTTGAGCAGCTACCATTACAGCATGAAAGTGTTGATATGATTATGATTTACTCAGTGATTCAACTGATTTCTCTTCTACTTTTAAGAGAACATGAAAATCTTCTAGTGAAAACGCTTATGGCCTGGTTCTTATAGAGGTTTTGAAGGCGTTATATTCAACAGGTAGTCCATTGAGTGTATAGATTAGCAGATCTTCATCTTCCACTGGTATTCCTACTACTGTAAGGTTAACTTGAGTAGTTTGATTTTCTGAATGTAAGTATCAACCGAATCATCTCCTTTAGAGATTGTTTGAAGATTTGCTTTAGGTTGCAGAACATTCGATCTTGAAGTTGAAGTAAACTTTTGTTCAAGTGTAAGCCATATCTTTGTAACTATTGAAAGGCCTATCACATGAGTGAGCACTTGCGGAGTGAGTGTTGCATTGATTAGCATCATCAATGCCTGGTCTTGTGAGATCCGGATCTAATGATTTGGATTCATCTCTGTAGTGAGTACGCCTCTCTTATCTCTGAGACACCTTTTAGGACATACAATTAATCCATCAACAAAGCCTAATAATGAATAGGCCGTAAGAATTGTAAAGATTTGGAATTTTCTGGAGATGTAGTTTGAAGAATCTAATTTCACAGTGATAAGATTGCACATATTAAGTAGTAAGTGGATTGAAGGTGAAAGTGTTGATGATGAAGTCATGACAGTAGCTAAAGCAAAAGCAGAAGTAGAAGTAGAGGAAGCCATTTGTCGATTGTTTGAGACGCAGGTCTTCTAGTATGGCCCTAATGTTGAGATTTTGGCATTTGATTGTAATTGATTCTTGTAGATTATCTTTCTATTTTTAGATTGATTGTGGGAATCAATCCCGGGATTTGTAGGAGTCAATCCCCGTGACAATCCCGTGATTTGTGAGAATCCTTGCTATATAATCATGTACATACTCTGTATAATCATGAATGGAAAAAAGAATCTTTCCTTTGTATTTTTAAGTTGGTATCAAAGCCGCTGCTCAACCCTTGTGTCGCCACCATCATTGCTGGAGACCTACCGCGTTTTCAACACCTCGTGTATGTTCTTAACGAGCTTGCCTCTCTTACTGGCGATTCCAACCACTGGCTCACTATCACAGCCCAGCCCTGACCTTCGCATCCTCGACCTGCGTTAGCCACTTCTAGAATGTCGTCTGCCATCGTGTTATCTGTCGCCCCCAAATTTCCTCCGTCATCTCTTTCAACCCAAAACTAAAGGTTGTAGTAAAGGAGGTTCTTGACAAAGTCCTATTCGACCGCCGACTGCCAACCACCAACCAATCACCTACTGCCACTATTGCACTGCGTCACTTGCTACCTCCTACTGCTGCTACACTGCACTACTTGCTGTTATCGCTACATTGCACTGCCTTCTCTGGCATCTGAACCGGAAATTGCCAGCGAAAAGTGGAGTGTTTGGCTACCTCAGTTTCTTAAACAGTAGATTTTATGATGCTTTATTTGGAGGTTGACCACCTATATTTTTGGTCTGTTGTTATAACATGAAAAAAAAAAAAAAAAAATTTTATTATTATTTATTCTTGCAATTGTTGATTAATTATTTTTATTATTATTATTATTATTATTATTATAAACAATTATTGGATGTATGTATATATGTATATATATATATGTATAAATTTAAGGTATTTATTTAGTATATGTGTATACATGTGAGTGTATAATTAAAAGTGAAAATATATATGTATATGTATATATATAAATCAGATTTTGGGCATATGGGTGTGTGTGTGTACCCGGTTGTGTGTGTGTGTGTGTAAGTTTGAGTGTGATACACTCAAACAAGACATGGGGTAAGGTTGAGTGTGTGAGTAGGATTCAGGGAGTGGGAGAATGCAAAATCGACAGAGAGTAGGTTGGTCTTGGGGAGAGAGAGAGAGAGAGAGAGAGAGAGAGAGAGAGAGAGAGAGAGAGAGAGAGAGAGATATAGAAAGAGAGAAAATAAAGAGAAAAAGAGAGTAGTCTCGGGTGGGAAAGAAGAGAAGGAAAGAAGCAGAAAAGAAGGAGAGAAATAGAGCTCTGAGGGACAGTTTGAGACTTGGCTCGAGCTCGGAGCAAGAGGAAGAAGGAGGGCACGACTAGAGAGAGAAACGGCCGAAAATTGGTAAGTGGGTTGCTTCTGTTTCAATTTTTTTTAGAGCATTTCAGTTGATTTAAATTGTAGAATCTTGTAGAGCATCATGTAAGGATTAAAACGCAACAAAAATGATAGAAAACGGTTGAAAAATGAGGGAGAAAAAGGGGGGTGCAGGTTGCGGCCATAGGGAGAGAAATCTGATTTTTCGTTGTGATTGGAAGCTTCAAAACGGTATTAAAAGGCTCCAAAAATGTTTTAGAATGATTTGGGATTGAAAGGGGCTTCGGAAACACCATGAAAATCGAGTTTAAAAGCTTGATTTTTCTGAAATTCCGGTCACCGGCGCCGGAGAGGGTGACCGGAGCTCCGCCTGAAAAACGGGGGGAGAAGGGGGTCTGTCCGGGTCCGGGTCGGGCTTGGGCCGAACCACCCTGCCACGTGTCAGCCATTGTTTTAAATTAAAAAATAGAATTTGAACCTTTTGAATTTGAACCTTAACCCTGAAACTTTCAGAAATTATAAATTGACCCCCCAACTGTTAGGAATTACACTTTGACCCACCTGATTAAAATATTAATAAATTATTAATTAAATTAATTAATTAATTAATTAATTTAATTAATTTAATTAATTAAATATTCAAAAACATCCCGTAGTCCAAATGAGACAAGTCATTAGTGTATTTTGACTATCTCGACTATTCTGAGACCAATGGTGAGGTCCGTTTTACGAGACGGGGTCCCAAAAAATAAAAGACCCGTAGTAACCCTTAAAATTACCAAAATGCCCCTAACTTGAAACACTGTCAGACGAACTCCGAATTAGGTAAACAAATAGTGAAATTTTATTATCTCGAACATTCCGGACTCAACCGTGGAGTCCGAATTGTGAAAAGAGGTCACGAAATGTAAGGACACGTGTAAAGTGCAAAATGACTGTTTTGCCCTTTTGAACCCCGGTGTCCGAATTGAGTTCTACGAAAATCTAGACTTATTTTCTTAAACGTTCTAAAACCAATGGTAGAGTTTAATTTAGCAGAATAGAAACTTATGAATTAAAGACATAAAATTTGATGAATAGCATAGATTCAAGTAACAATAGACTGAGTTGTAATTTCTACTTTTAGGGACATTGACAAGACAGGAGAGGGCGATCTGATCTTCTACATTTTCATCCGCCGGTTCAGTTACATATAGTTCACGATCTTCTAGGGTTGATACCAACCCATCAGGTATGGTGTTTTGCTAGTGTTAGAAATGAAGTTAAGTTAGGAATATTTGTGAATGACTGGAATGCAGTATGTGTTTATCTGTAATGTGTTTACCTGTTTATTTGGAATTGGTTGTTCACATGTTATGTGTTACTTGCAAGTTAATAAAGTGAAGAACATGAATCATGATGTACGAACATATGAGATATGCATGTATATGAAACTGACTAGTGATTTATTTCTTATTGTCCGAGCATGTTATATTATTGAGATTCATGTTTATTGAGATTGCATTGGCATATTGGCATATGATGAATTCCTTGAGAACATGGCGTGGGTAAGCACATGGTGCTTTGCATTATGAGGGTGTAGATCCTGTGGTGAAAAACCCAAAATTGGCCATTGCATTGGTACTTCGTGCCATCGGGGAGTACCCGTAAATGAGACATGGGTGTGGCATAGAGTTGTGCATGGGTGTGTCATGCATACCATTCATATATATTACTGAGATGTTTGAATGTCATTTAGAAATAAATGTACACTTTGCACATGCCACGCCTTAGCTTTATTTCTGGCATTAGCATTTCATCATACCAGCAGTTGTGCTGACCCATTCGTGGGCAACATTTTCAGATGAGGATCCTCCAGCCACGTGAGACTTAGTGATGCCCTGAGAGGGCGAAGCACGTGATGTATTTGTGATCCATGAGACTTGTATTTTGTTATGTAAGGGCTTAAGCCCGAATGACTGATGAACAATGTATTCGATGTTACTTTATGTATGGATGATGATGGACGCATGTTTAGTGAATTTAATTACTTTTGTCCTTTTATTTATTTTACTTTCTGTCTCGTTAGTCGCGCCTCGGGTTCGGTCAGAATTCAGGGCGTGACATCTGTGGTCTGATCGTATATTTCTAAAGCTCTTATGAACTAGAGCCCATCTTCGAATTTTTTGAAACTACAAAAATCGAACCAAACCTAGAACAACTATGAGCAAAAAAAGTTTATGAATCGTTTGGGACAAAATCAGCTCCTATTATTGTTAAATCTGAAAGTGTTTTTAATGTAGGAATTATTCTCACTGAATCCAACTATGACATTTGGTCTTAGTTGATGGAAATGCATATTACTAAGCGGGAAAAACTCTCCTTCATCCGTGGCAAGACAGATCCACTTACAGAATTTGAAGATCGCTATGAAAAATGATATGCTAAAATTTTAAAGTCAAGAGGTGGCTATTGTTGTCCATGTCTCCATAAATTATGAAGTGTTATTTACACCTACCCACTGCCCATGAAATTTGGATTGCCCTGTCCAAAGCCTTCTATAATGGAAGTGATGAATTACAAGTGTTTTCCTTGAACTAGAAGGCCTTCACCACTAGACAAAGTGGAAAATCATTCTCTGTATATTATAGGGAATTGACTAAAATTTTTTAAGAACTAGATCACTGTGATAAAGTGGTCATGAAAAATCCGGATGATGTTAAAGCATACCGGAAGTCCGTTAAACGACTGAAGGTACACATATTTTTTACAGGATTGAAAGACGATTTTGACCAAATTCATGGAGAGATTCTGCGGAAAGAACCAGTCCTAAATTTGGAGGAATGCTATTCTCTGATTTGTCGTGAAGGAGTACAACGTACCACTTTGAAAAGTGAGTCCGGCAACTTTGAAGCTTCCACCATGGTAGCTAAAAATCATTCGCGCCAGCAAGAACAAGCGAGGCCTAATCATCCTAAAATCGCCAATGGTGTTGACAAGTCTACATACAAATGCACTCAATGCAACCAAACTAGTCATACCAAAAGTAAATGTTTTGAACTTATAGGTTATCTAGAATAGTGGGATCATAGTCGTGATCCATAAAAGAGGAATTCCAAGACGTCCTTTACGGCTGCGGCTGTCAAAATAAGGCTGGACAATGATGAGGCTAAACAAGCATCAACATTGGTAGCGACTGCAGACACAGGTGGTAAGGTTTTATATATCTTTACATCTGTTTCTAATAGTGCATGGATAATTGATTCTAGTGCCACAGATCATATGACATTTGATTCTAGACAAGTCTACCCTCCTAATCTATCCTTACAAAAATTTGTACCTACTGCCAATGGTACTACAACCCCGATTATTGGGGAAGGTTCTTTGTCTCTCACTAATAGTTTAAATTTAGATTTTTTTTTGGTTATTCCATCCTTAAATTATAATATTTTGTCAGTTTCCCAAATAACCACAGCCTTATCTTGTGTTGTAATTTTTTGGCCTGATTTTTATGTGTTTAAGGACATCCGAACATAGGAAATGATTGGTTGTGGTGTTATATGAGATAAGTTATATTATTTGGACTTGGCATCAAAGACTTCGGAGAGGTTACAACAAGCTTTGACTATGGATGGGTCTAAGGGGGAGAAGAAGAAATCTAACATCTTACTTTGGTATCGACATCTGGGCCATGCTTCCTTTGGTTATTTGAAGAAATTATTTCCTAATCTATTTAAAAAATGTGACATTTCTACTTTTTGTTGTGATGTTTGTGAACTGGAAAAAATCCATTGTGCCTCGTTTCCTTTGAGTTTCAATAAAAGTCCAGTTCCTTTTATGGTTATACATTCTAATGTTTGGGGTCCGTCCAAAGTCTCTACTTTAGGTGGATCACGTTGGTTTGTTACTTTTATTGATGACTATAATAGAATGACCAGGTTATATTTAATGAAGTCTAAAGGTGAAATGAACGTGTTGTTTCATAAGTTTCATAAAATGATTGGCACTCAATACAATACACAGGTTCAAATTCTCCCCAGTAACAATGGTGAAAAATACCAGAGTTCTAACCTTTAGAAGTATTTAGAAACACACGAAACTATTCATCAAACTACTTATCCTAATACACCTCAACAGAACGAAGTCGCTGAGCGAAAAAATCAACACTTGTTGGAGGTTGTCCGTGCTTCATTAATAGGAGTTTATATGTCATTATCCTATTAGGGAAAAGCCCTTACTTATGCAGCATATTTAATCAACTAAGCTCTATTGACTTTTGAACACCAATCCAGGCACTTGCTGAAGTAGTTGTTGCCCCAACCATCCCAAACTTACTTCCTCATGTCTTTGGTTGTATAGTATTTGTGCATCTCCACAAGCATCAACGCAACAAGTTGACTCCTTGAGCATTGCGGTGTGTCTTTCTCGGATATGTTGTGCATCAAAAAAGGTATCGATGTTATCATCCTCCGACTCGACAGATGTTTATCACAATGGATGTTGTTTTGCATTAAGAATCAATGTATTTTTCATCTGAGCTTGAACTTCAGGGGGAGTATCAGAAAGAATTTCAAACTCTAGACTATGATTTTCTAGAATATGATTTTCATAACTCTGGCATAAGAGAATTCCATGAATTAGGTAACCAGGGTGTGGGAAACTTGGATTCAAGTAGTAATGAACAACAAGAAGCTGGAGGTATGGAAGAAACGGAAAGTGTGGCTCCACCTCCACCATTGATCGAGTTCGAGTCCCTCGTTCCTCAAGCAGCAGATACACCCAACCGATTTCCTGCTACGGATGTTCTTGATTTGGTGTTTGAACCATCCAGAAAATAGTTACCACCTCGTCTCACTAGAGGTATTCCTAAGCCCACATATGAACCTGAATTGTCTAGTAAAGTTAAATATCCCATCAATAATTATGTGTCAAACCATCGTCTATCAAAATCAAATCAGTCATTTGTAAATCAATTATCTACTGTATCTATTCCTAACAGTGTGCAAGAAGCCTTTGTTGACCCAAGGTGGAAAACCGTAATAAATGAGGAGATGAAATCCTTACAAAAGAATCAAACTTGGAATCTCGTTGATCGTCCACAAGGAAAGAAATCAGTTGGATATCGATGGATTTACACCTTGAAGTATAAAGCAGATGGTACAATCAAATAATTTAAAGCAAGACTGGTGGCAAAAGGGTACTCCCAAACCTATGGGATAGATTATACAGAAACATTTGCTCTTGTAGCTAAAATCAACACAGTGTGGGTCTTGTTGTCATTTGCTGCAAACTTAGATTAGCCATTGCAACAGTTCAATGTGAAGAACGCTTTTCTACACGATGAGTTGTTTGAGAAAGTCTACATGGATCTTCCACCAGAATACATGATATCAGAGAGCCATAGTCAGAAGGTATGCAGATTAAAGAAATCACTGTATGGGTTGAAACAATCTCTAAGAGCATGGTTTGGAAGGTTTACAAAGTCTATGATAGCCTTGGGCTACTGACAGAGCAACTCAGACCATAATTTATTCCTAAAGAAACAACAAAGAAAGATCACTACATTCATTGTATATATGAATGACATGATGGTTACAGGAAATGATCCAGAAGAAAGGAAGGCTCTACAAAAGTACTTGTCTAGAGAATTCGAAATGAAAGACCTAGGTCCTTTGAAATATTTCCTTGGGATCGAAGTGGCCAGATCTAATAAAGGAATCTTCCTCTCTCAAAAAAAGTATGCCTTAGATTTATTGCAAAAGACTGGTATGATAGTATGTCAACCAGTTCATACACCACACTACAAAAAAAACATAGTTTTTACGACGCCCATTATTAGTGACGCACGAAAATCGTCGCTAAAATCCATTTTTCGCGACGCTCAGCAGTGTGTTGCGAATAGTAGGAAAAAAGTAATAAAAAATTTGATTCCGGCATGAAAAATTAGGCGCAAATCTATTAGCGATGCACACTTCACCATTGGCAACACACACAGGGTATCGCTAATATCGGCGACGCTCACGTGGGCATCGCAAATAGGATGCTGGACAAAAACGGTGCCATTTTTCATACCTTTAGTGACGCATGGTGTGCGTCACTAATAAGCCCTTATAAATTCGATCGCTCACTCCCTATCTCAGTCGCTCTATTTGTCAAATCGAGCTGCGCTTTCTCTGTTTCGCATTTGATCTCTCTCTCTCTCCAGCTCAATCTCCGATCTCCATATCTCATCTCTCAGACGCTCGGTTCAGATCGGTGGAATATCTCCGATCTCTCGCTCTTTCTCCGTCGCTCGCTTTCTCTCTTTGGATTGATCTACGATCTCTCTCTCTCTCACCACTTCATCGAGTTTGAGAAAGGTTTGGGTTTGTTTGAAATTTGTTTATTTTTCTTCTTCTTGTATACTGCAGAATACTACTTTTTTGTTTTTCTATAGAATATTAAATTTGTTTGATTCAATGTTGACTGTTCTTGGAAAGGATTTGTTATTTTTGTGTATAATGGTCTTTGTTGAATATTAGGTTTCTATCACTCAGTTACTTGTGGCTTTATTATCTATTTTTGGGCCCATCAGGAACAGTTGATGAAAAAATAAAAATCCCTTTGCATGCCATTTGAATTATTTCATTCACAATTTACTTAACATTTTATTGTAGAAATCCATCATCTTGTACGGAGTTATTTACAAAAATAATAATTCTTACCATATCTCTTCTTACACGATCTTTTTTGGTTTCACCGATCAAAAAAATATTTTTGTGGTTTCCTTGAAAGACCATATTCATGATTTGAACATCACTTTTTAATATGCAAATAATTTTTTCAAATGGATCCATTCAAGATGATGAATTTTTGTCTTAAAAATATATGTTAAACTAAATGAAACCCTTCAGTTCAACGAGCCAACCAAAAGGGCCCTAAATGACCATCAATTTCTATATCAACAAGGCATAGAAGGAAAACTTATTGACACAGGGGAAATCTTCTCACCTGTAAACAACATTTAAGTCTGGCACATTTTGGTCAAATGTTTGAAATCTAAAGGTTCTGATCTTTGGGAATTTGTTGACCAATTGCAATATATTGAATGATCATTGAATTAGTAGTTTTTTTTTTTTCTTTTTCCAAATTTGTAAATATATTGCGATGTATTTGAAGTAGAGTGAATTTACTGTGCACATAACCAATGCCAATTGGTAGGAATACTGCTATTATTTAATTTTCTTGAGTAGATGCTAGTGAGCAATTGAAGCTTGATGGTTGGTTTGAGAATTTGTAGTTTTGACCTTTAGCTTCTTTTTTTCCTTTTTTTTTGTGTGGTTATTTTGACCTGTATTTCTAGATTTTGACTTTATTTTGGAACTTACTTTTCTCTCAAAGAGATATATTTAAACACACGATCGTTTGTCAACTTTGATATTATATTAAATCATCAACTTATTTACAAATATAAACTATTAAAACGACTGTAAATTTAAGATTATAAATATTTTAACACAACTATGGTTTTTTAAGTTCAATTGTGTTAAACCAATAACTAATCAAAACATTTAAGTTTTAAGAAATATCTTTTTTTTAATATATACCTTTTCACAAAAACAAATATTTAATACTTTAATATATCTTCAATATTGTATCAAATATAATTAACCCTGATACCAAATTTATGAGTGGGTCAATCAATACTTATATCAATTATAATTAACTCTCATATATATATATATATATATATATATATATTATATTAAATTATTAACTCATTTAAAAATTTAAACTATTAAAAAAATTAAGTATAACTTAGATATTTAATACTCTATCAGCTACCACAGCTCATAAATGGCACGAAGTGATATGGCCCCACCTATTTTTTTAATAGTACTGAAACTGACTCCATTGCAATTTTCTAATAGTACTTTTCGGTTCTTAGGGAAAGAAATTATACATTGGAAAGAAAAATAAAATCACTTAATTTGATCCTATTACAACAAGAGAAAATGATATTCGTCCATGGTTTCTAATTAAGAATCAAACAGAGCAAACAAAGATTCCAAGAAATGATTTTGTATTTGATATGCAATTCAAGATGGTTTTTTATTTCTCTATCTATCTTCTTTTTAATGTATTTGATATGCACAGTCTACTACCTCGTCAAAGAAAAATATCACATAGAACCTCCTTTTTTATTTTTTTATTTGCTGCCAATTTCTTCTAGAAACATGTTACCTTGCTAGTCAGTTTGACAACTCACACCCTATGTAGGTATTGGATCAGATCAGTTTTGGCTACAAGAGTTTCCAATTCTCTTTTCTCCTATATTGGGTGCTGATGCGCCTTTTCAGCAAGGTCGTTGTGAGCGTGGCCTAATTTTTTTTTTTTTTTAGGGATTACTTCATGAAAAAAAAATTGTGGTGATTGTTTTGTAAGTTAGCAATTGCATTCATGTAAGCCTAGCCCCATTCGGGAGTCATTTTCATCACATGTGAATCTTGTCACGAAATTTATTCGTGATTAGGCTTGTGTGTATGAAAATCGGTTCTTGAATTGTCTAGAGAGGACAGTTTGGGAATGCCTAAATCTGCATTGCAATCAATAGCTATTCATGCTTGAATATTCCACCATGACAAAATTTCAGCATGGTCTCCTATTATTCTCTGGGTATATATTTAGGCGTGCTAACGTTTATCTCGTATACTTGGAGAACCATAGGGAGATGCTGTAGAAATTTTGTCCGAGTGGAATCAAGCATTTGATTTGTTGTTGATTGCAATGTAGATTGTGCATTCACAAATGGGATAGGACCACCAATACCACACAGTTAGATCCTCATAAGGCAACTTTCATTAATGATGATGATGACGAGAAAATTGATTTTGATGATGATACATTTTTAGAGTATCGTACTGAGAATGAAGAAATTTTAAGAACAGATGATGATACAAACTCAAATGAATAATTGTAATCAGTGTTACATGAGTTAGGATCAAGTGTAATGGATTTTCAATTTTATGATGTAATGGATTGTCAATTTTATAATGTAATGTATATTCAATTTTATGATGCAATGGATTTTAATTTTTATGATGTAATGGAATTTACTTTTAAACTTTCTTTTTAGATATGGTTGGACCAGGCTCACGCAGACATATAACCCCGACAGACCCATCAACCCCTTCCCCTTCCTCTGCAGGGTCAACCGATCTTGCCATTGATGGTATGCATAGTTCCACTTTGTATTAATGATTATATAAATATGGTACTAATTGTTTCTATTTTATTTTTTCTAAAGCTTCGGCCACCACCTCTAGACGAGGGCGCGGTAGGTCGAAGAATTGGAGTTTGTAGGCTCAGATGGAGGCAGCAGGGGGCTTGAGACTTCGGATTGAGCTACCTGAGGGCTTGCTGAAGCCCATTGGTGGGTGGGCACAGCAGTTCACCACAGAGGTCAGCATCATTTACTGACTACGCGCCCCACTCCATATTAGTGACTGGAGTCTTGTTACTGAGGAGGAGTGACAGGATATTCATGCACATATCCTGGTATGTCTTTTATTATTGTGTTGAACTAAATTTGAACATATCTAATGCCTTAATGTTTTGACAATGACATGCTTTACAGGAGAAGTTTGACATCGATCTCCACCTGCCTCACGTCGCAAAGGTAGTGGACCATTACCTGGGAGTCCGTTTCATAGACTATCGACACTTGCTCCACATGAACTATGAAGTGGAGGTGGCAGCCGGTAGAGAGCCCCGCGACAGACCCTATAAGGAGGTCACGGTGGAGGATTGGATGTTACTGTGCCATCGATTTGCTAGTGACGCATTCTGTAAAAATTGTCAAAATTACTTTTGTTGTCTGATAAATCATTATCATTTATACTAACCTTCTTTGTTTTGGCCAAGTGTAGGAACTTAGCAGGAAAAATAGCGAGAACAGAAGCACGCAAAAGGTGACCCACTATGTGGATCACGTTCTTTTGTACGGTATAGGCATGATATGGTAAGTTAATAAATGTATCAAGTTCTTATTGTATAATCTATTCATGAAATCAATCTTCACAAGCTACTATTTATTTACTCCAGCAAGACTAGGAGACCAGTGCATCACCCAGCCCCATTGATTTGTGGCACAGGAGGCACTACAACCCCGAGAAGGGTTGGACCGGGCCTGAAGCACAGCGGCTTTATATAAGTTTATTTATGTAACTTGCCACAGTATTACTAATTTAATATTAATCTAAAGTTATAAAAGTAGTAACATATATTTATGTTTTTATAGGAGGAGATGGTCCAACTGCGTGCTTAACCGACAACTGAGGGTCAGGATCTGCCGATCAATGACCAGATATGGGAGACTGTTTTGGGCAAGAGGCGCAGCTATGTGGGTGGCTTAGGGAGTGGGACAGCGTCGACGACATCGTCATCTATCGTTAAGAGCGATGCCATGTCACACCCCGAATTTCTGTAAACCCGAGGCACGACTGACGAGACAGAAAATAAAATAAATAAATGGAAAAATGTAAATAAATTCACTAAACATGCATCCATTCCCCTCAATACATAAAATAACATAAAGTACATCCCATGAATACATCGTTTGCATGGTCATTCGGGCTTAAGCCCTTACATCGCAAAATATCCCCCAAGGGCCAAACATCTCCAAGCACTCTCCTCTATAAAGCATTACTGAAACTCATGTAGCTGGGGCGTCCTCATCTGTAATGTTGGTCCCATGAATGGGTCAGCTCAACTACTGGTATAATGTAGTGCTAATGCAAGAAATAAAGCTAAGGCGTGACATGTGCAAAGTGTACATTTATATCTAAATGTCATTCAAAGCATCGCAGTAATATATGAGTGGTATGCATGACGCACCCATGCACAACTCTATGCGACACCCATCTCTCATTTACGGGTACTCCCCGATGGCATCGAAGTACCAATGCAATGGCCAATTTTGAGTTTTTCACTACAGGATCTACACCCTCATAATGCATAGCACCACGTGCTCAACTCATGCCATGTTCTCAAGGATTCACCATATGCCAATATGCTAATGTAATCTCAATGAACATGGTTTTCAATAATATAGCATGCTCGGACAATAACATATAAATCATCAGTCAGTTCCATATGTATGCATACCTCATGTATCCATATATCATAGCTCATGTTCTTCACTTTACTAAACTCTCAAAGAACGCAAGTAACACATAAACATGTGAACAACCAACTTCAAATTTTCAAGTAAACACATTCCAAATAAACACATAAATCATTCTAGTCATTCACAAAATATTCCTAACTTAACTTCATTTCTAACATTAGCAAAACACCATACCTGAAGGGTTAGTCACAACCCAAGTAAACTGCCCTCGTAATGTAGTGGCTAGTAGTGAGAATGTGGAAGGATCAGACTGCCTTCTCCTTGCCTTTTCGTATCCCTAAAATCATAACAAGTGACTTAGTTCATTTGTTTCCTAAATGATGCTATTCAACAAATTTTATGTCTTTATTTTATAAGTTTCTATTCTACTAAATTAAACTCTGCTATTGAATCCAGGACGTCGAAGAAAATAAGTTTAGGTTTTCGTAGAACTCAATTCGGACATCTGGGTTCAAAAGGGCAAAATAGTCATTTTGCACTTTTCACGGGTCCTTACATTTTGTGACCTCTTTTTACAAATCGGACTCCACAGTTGAGTCCGGAATGCTCGAGATAATAAAGTTTCACTATTTGTTTACTTAATTCAGAATTCGTTTGACTGTGCTTCAATTCAGGGGCATTTTGGTAATTTTAAAGGTTACTACGGGTCTTTTATTTTTTGGGACCCCGTCTCGTAAAACGGACCTCACCATTGGTCTCAGAATGATCGAGATAGTCAAAATACACTAATGACTTGTCCCGTTTGGACTCCAGATTATTTTTGAATATTTATATAATTAAATTAATTTAATTAACTAATTAATTAATTAATTTAATTAATATTTTATTTTGGTGGGGTCAGATTGTAATTTCCCTAAAGTTCTGGGGTCAAGTTTAATTTCCAAAAGTTCAGGGTTAAATTTGTAAATTTTAATTTCTCCTATTCTCAATCCGGTTGGCCAAACAGGTATCAATCCCAAAACAGGGATAGGATATCCCTGTCTCCAATTTAATTCAAATTTCAATTTCGTAACCTTGTAACCAAACAGCCCCATTCCCATTTTAATTTAAATCCACAGGGCGACACGTGGCAGGGGTGGATCACCCAAGCCCAACCCGAACCCGAACCAGACCCGGAACCGACCCGAACAGTCCCCCTTCTTCCCCGTTTTTCCGGCGAGACACCAGTAGGGTTCCGGCGCCTTCTCCGGCGCCGCCGAGAATTTTTCGGCTAGTTTTCAAGGTTTTGAAAATGCAATTTCCTAGGGTTTTTCATGTAGATTTCATCCCCACCCTTCATTTTTGATTTGGACCAATGGATCATCACGAATAGAGGGTCAAACCCTCGGTCAACTTTCCGGCCAACCCATTTTCCAACACCTTCCCCCACTGTTTTAAACCCAAACTTCTTCCACTCATTTTCTGCACTTCACCCCATGTTTTTCCCCTCTTTTAAACTAAGTTTCACACATAAAATATTAACTCAATCCCCCATGGCCGTGGCTTGTAACTCACTTTTCTCCCTCATTTCTCAATCATTTCAGTTGGTTTCTTCTGCAAAATGTTCCATTTTTCACATGCTATAAGACTCAAGAATTAAATCTAAATAACATATCATAAAACAGATCATGTATAAGTGAGATTTTCTAGAGAGAGAAAGTAATGGGTTTAGTTGTTTACCTTTGTTTCTCTCTCTTTCTCTTGGTTCAACTACTGGACATCAGTGTGCTCCTCACCTTGAAGTTTCTCCCTCTGTTTTCCTTTCAAACCAGCACACACTTCCTTCTCTCTTTTTCTCTTCACTTTCTCTCTCTATATATATATATCTCTCTCTCTCTCTAAAATTCACGACCTTCTGCTCCTCTCTCAACTCTCATATACACTCTCAGACTTTACCACACACACACATCTAATCTCTTACACTTCACAGCCCCTCCCATGCCCTGAAATTCACTCACACACACCAACTCAAACCATGCCCCTTTGAGTGTACAACACTCAACACTTACACACACAGTGCACACGGTTACACATATATATTTATATACATCATTGCACACACAATCTGATTATATATGTATATATATACACAAAAAATCATCCACACATACATGTAATATACACATATATATACCCATGTACAATGTACATACTTACATCCATTACACATTTAAAATTAAGAATAATAATAATAATAATAATAATAATAATAATAATAATAATAAATAAATAACAACCAACAAAATTTATTATACAAAAAAAAAATTTTTGTGGTTGTTACATGCCAGGATTCACAAGGCCACCCAGAGAGCTGAAGCAGTTTCACGAGAGAATGCAGAGCGGCGGCAGAAGATGATGTTACTCGAGGAGCACCAGGCCCAGCTAGAGGCTCTTGTGCAGACGATGCTCAGCCAGTAGGGAGGCTCTGTTCAGCTTTGGTAAGTTTTTAAAATTATATACTTTGGTGGATATATTATTTATAGAAAATGTTACGTAAAAATAAAAAAAAAATATAGTTGCACGAACTTATTTAATTTCATTGGTTTCGAATGACCGTTAAAAACTTTTGCAAGTTTCTGCTCTTAAAAGGCCCATTTTGGGGTTTTGATAGATCAAAATGCCAGATATCGGCCTAACTACACCGAAACCCCATCACACACCTCACAAATGATAAAATAGACTTGCACGAACTTACGACACTCGGTTTGGATCACTGGTTTAAAACTTATGCAAGTTTCAGCTAAAAAAAGGCCCATTTTGGGGTTTTGATGGACCAAAATTTCGGATATCGGCCTAACTATAACGAAACCCCATCACACACCTCACAAATGATAAAATAGACTTGCACGAACTTACAGCACTCAGTTCGGATCACCGGTTTGAAACTTGTGTAACTTTTCGCTCTAAAATGGCTCTTTTGGGGTTATGATAGACCAAAATACTGGATATCGGCCTAACTATACCAAAACCCCATCACACACCTCACAAATGATAAAATAGACTTGCACAAACTTACAACACTCGGTTCGGATGCCCGATTTGAAACTAATGCAAGTTTTAGCTCCAAAAAGGCCCATTTTGGGGTTTTGACAGACCAAAATTCTAGATATCAGCCTAACTACACTGAAACCCCATCACACACCTCACAATTGATAAAATAGACTTGCACGAACTTACGACACTCGGCTAAAATGCCCGGTTTGAAACTTTTACAAGTTTCAGCTCAAAAAAGGCCTATTTTAGGGTTTTGACCAACCAAAATATTGGATATCGGCCTATCGACCTCAACACCCCATCACACACCTCAAAAATCACAAAATAGACTTACACGAACTTACGACAATCGGTTCGGATGCCCGGTTTGAAACTTATGCAAGTTCCAACTCCCAAAGGCCCATTTTGGGTTTTTGACTAACCAAAATGCCGGATATCGGCCTAAATACACCGAAACCCAATCACAAACCTCAAAAATGATAAAAAAGACTTGCACAAACTTATGACACTCGGTTCGGATGCCCAGTTTGAAACTTATGCAAGTTTCAGCTCCAAAAAGGCCCATTTTGGAGTTTTGATGGACCAAAATGCCAGATATCATCCTAACTACACCAAAACCCCATCACACACCTCAAAAATGATAAAATAGACTTTCACAAACTTACGACACTTAGCTAAAATGCCCAGTTTGAAACTTTTACAAATTTCAGCTCTAAAAAGGCCCATTTTGGGGTTTTAATCGACCAAAATACCATATATCGGCCAACCGACCTCAACACCCCATCACACACCTCAAAAATGATAAAATAGACTTGCAAAAAACTTATGAACATCAATTCGGATGCCCGATTTGAAACTTATGCAAGTTTCAACTCTAAAAAGGCCCTTTTTTGGTTTTGACCAACCAAAACACTGGATATCAGCCTACCGACCCCAAACATAACTGTCATGCCCCTAATTTCTACGAACCCGAGGAGCGACTGAACGAAATAAAAGAAAAGAAAAGAAATGACAATCCAGTAAATTTACTTGAGATATCCCTTATTATTCTTCAAATTTTTCCCCAATATTAAAATTAAATGCTTGTCCCACTTAATGCTCCAATCAATTTAAATCATGTTTAAAAATGGTCCTTAAAATAGCCTTAAAGTATCTCCAAAAATCCCCCTAAAGTGATGTCTCGGATGACTCCAAAATGTCCTAGGACATAGTCAAAAGATGGTCAAATATCAGCCCAAGTTTGGTCCTAGTAGATGCCCAAATGTGGTCGTGAAATCTAGGTCACAACATGGCCAAAACATGACCCAAAAAGGTCCCTAAAATAGCCCAAAGTGGGGCCCAAATATGGCCCAAAAATTGGCCAAACATAGCCCAAAATAATGTCCAAATATAGCCCAAAAAGTGTTCAAAATGGCTCAAAAAGGTGGCCAAAAAGTTGGCGAAACAAGGCGGGACAACAGGTTGTAGCAACAGGTGGGGCAGCATGGCAACAGGCCAAGGCAGGGCAGGCACGTGCGCGCAGGTTGGCGTGCGCCCGCTCGGGGAGGGTGCGGGCGGCAGGGCGCGAGGGCAGTGGCTGGGCAGTCCAGGTCTGACTCTGAAACTACTACAACTTGATTTTCTGATTTCCTGCATTTTATTGTAGAAACAATAGAAATACTGCAAGCAAATCTCTCTGTTGGCTGCCCCAAAATTTTCCATTTTGTGTCCCCTTTTTCCCAACCTTTTCAAGCCCTTTTCCATCCATTTCCAACCCAATTTTCCTTAATTTCAAAACCCCAATTTTAAGCATTTTTCTCACTCATTTAAGAGGTGTTTTACACACTTATTTGTCACTTTATTTTCCAAAATTTTGGGCATATTTTCCTTTGTTTGTCCAAGGCTTTTCCACCTAATTTTCACAACATGTATGAATATAATTCACCAACAACCCACCCTTATACGGTGGCCACAATTCCATCCAACCAAAACATGCATTCTCCATATCCAACATATCCATGTAAAATATAATTAAACTACAATCATTATACATTCCTTTGATTCACAACTCATGCATATTAAAATGGCCCAAGGCCTAAAGTTTACAACTTGTTCCAATACAAAACAAAATAAATTGGGCTTATGCCCATACATCCAAAAAGTGCCCCAAGGGCCAAATCTTCAATTTAGTCCATGTCTTCCCGTCCTTCAAGACTTGAAGAAGTCTCAAGTAACCGGGGTCTCATCTGAAATACATTGCCCACGAATGGGTTAGCTCAACTGCTGGTATAACGTCATACTAAGACTAGAAACAAATTCAAGGGGCGTGGCATGTGCAAGTGTACAGTTCAAGATCATAATACCATTTTCCCCCAATGCTATGCAATGTCTATATGCGTGACGCACACATGCAACTCTATGCCACCCATGTCTCATGATACGGTCCTTCCCCGCTGGCATGAGTACCACCACGTGTCTCCTTTTCGGTACGTCCCTGATGGAAAAGAGTACCAACAGCCGAATTTTGGGTTTTTCACCACAGGATCTACACCCTCATAATGTCCAGCACCTCGTGCTGACCCACACCATGTTTCCAAGGAATCACATTATGCCAAGATGCCATGATTTCATCATGCAAGTTCAATGTGACAAATGATCAAACACATGGTGTCCCTTATCCCAAATCATATAACTCATTTCATGAAAGTTAAATTTAAACTTCAAGGCATCACCCTCACAACATATATACATCATAATTGAATATGTCCATACTTATGTAAAGCACAAGTCTCACAATTTCAACAAATTCATAAGGGGCATAGATTTCTATTAAACATAAAAGTATCAAATCATCACATGGCCCAACCAAAAGGTGTGTCAATAATTACATGGGTTGACAATCTCATGGCACAATTCTATCTATCAAATACACACCAAACAAGGCAAGAAATCACCCAAAATTAACAAGAACAAAAATACTCCTAAACTACCAACTCTAGGCTTTTCAAAGGAGCTACTTCCTAGGTGATCTCCTAACCTTAGATATGCATTTACAGCAGTTCAAATATATGTAAAAACACAAAGGAACTTGAATCTATTGCTAGCTTAGCACTACATCATACCTAAAATCAGTTTTTCTTGAACTGCAGTGGCTGTGTTTGCTAGACTGCCAAACCGTTCAATGAGGATATAGTACTCATGGAGACGAACAACTTCTCAGAAGGAAGTTCAGCCAAAATCCTGCTCGAAATATGTGTTTTGACAACTTGAATTCTTGAATTTCTAGGGCTTTTCTCACTCTCTCTCTATAAGAACGTGAAAGGCTGGAGATACAGAATGATTTCTGTATCTCCAGCTCACTGAGGCTGCTATTTATAGCGAGGGTTCAAAAGGGGCAAGGGCAAATGACCATTTTGCCCTTAATGAGCCCGAAAACCCCGTTACTCTACAGCTCATTCCTAAACGCTTCAATTTGAGATTCTATTTTATCTAATATTCATAAAATTATTTTAAATGAAAACTCTTAGAAGAAAACATTTTCATTTGAGGTTGGAATCATCCTTTTCCACCCTGGCCACCCGGATGCCCTTTTTGTCCAATTTTGAAACGGTTCCCATTTTGGCTCAATTTCGAACAGAGGTTACCTCATAATATTATAAGCATATTTATCTTCTATGACACACTCCAAATATGCCTTTAAACATGTCATACGGTGAAAACAATGCATGAAAATGCTTTATCGGTAAAACCGTGCATGAGATATGTCCTACCAGCAAAACAAAAAATTTTTCCTCATTTTTCAAATCTCTACAATGACACACCTCACAAATGATAAAATTGACTTGCACGAACTTACAGCACTCGGCTAAAATGCCCGGTTTGAAACTTTTACAAGTTTCAACTCCAAAAAGGCTCATTTTAGGGTTTTGACCGACCAAAACACCGAATATCGACCTGCCAACCTCAACACCCCATCACACACCTCAAAAATGATAAAATAGACTTGCACGAACTTATGACACTCTATTCGGATGGCCAGTTTGAAACTTATGCAAGTTTCAGCTCCATAAAGGCCCATTTTGAGGTTTTGACGGACCTAAACACACGATATCAACCAAACGAGCCCAAAACCCCATCAAAAACCTCAGACATGATAAAATAGACTTGCACAAAATTATGGCACGCGGTTCGGCTCAACGGTTTGAAACTTATGCAAGTTTTTGCTCTAAAAATGCCCATTTTGGGGTTTTGACAGACCAAAATTTCAGATATTGGCCTAACTATCCCGAAGCCCCATCACACACCTCACAAATGACAAAATAAACTACCACAAATTTACAGCCATCAGTTCGGATCAGTGGTTTGAAACTTATGCTACTTTATGCTGTTCTTACTATTTATGCATGAAAAAAAAAAACTATTCACATTCTATGTTCATATAAAATAGACTTGCATGAAGTTACGACATTTGGTTCGGATGCCCAGTTTGAAACTTACGCAAGTTTCAGCTCCAAAAAGGTCCATTTTGAGGTTTTGACAGACCTAAACACTAGATATCAACCAAACAAGCCCAAAACCCCATCAAACACCTCATACATGATAAGATAGACTTGCATGAACTTACGGCACTCGGTTCGGATCAACGGTTTGAAACTTATGCAAGTTTTTGCTCTGAAAATGCCCATTTTGGGGTTTTGACGGACCAAAATGCCGGATATCGGCCTAACTATCCCAAAACTCCATCACACACCTCATAAATGACAAAATAGACTACCACAAACTTACGGCCATCAGTTTGGATCAGCGATTTGCAACTTATGCTACTTTATGTCGTTCTTACTATTTATGCATGAAAAAAAAAAATTATTCGCATTCTATGTTCATATATATTTAATAATTATTCTAATATATATCATTTGATCTTTATTTCAGATTAATCGGGATTATTGCGTCGTTGTCTTTATGTTTTGCATCGGAACTTGTTATTTTTTTTTTCTTTTCATAGACATCTGTAGTTACATTTTTTGAGACAATTTATTATTTTTCTGTTTATTGTTAAATTGTACTTTTACAAATGTACATAATTAGTATAATATATATGTATATATGAATGTATTTTTCTCTTTTAATATATTCATTTCAAAATGCTTGGATTTTATTGTATATCAGGATGATACAAGTTTAAACAGGAATTAAACAACAAATAAAATAAAGAAAAAATGGTTTAAAAAAAAAAAAAACTTTTAGCGACGCACACAAATGCGTCACTAAAAGTAAAGAAATAAATTTATAGCGACGCTTTACATTTGTCACTAAAGAATCCCAATACAGTATTAGCGATGCACACAATGCATCGCTAAAGGTTACAATTAGCGACGCACACTATGTGCGTAGCAAAAGGTTACCATTAGCGACGCACAAGATGCACAACTTGTGCATCGCTAAAAGCAATAATTAGCGTCGCACGTTGCGTCCATGTATAGTATTTGCGACGCCCATTAGCGACGCTTAACGTGCGTCACTAATAGTTCCCTTTAGCGACGCTAAGAGGTGTGTGCGTCACTAATACTATTAGCGACACGACTATTTACGACGTCTTTAGCGACGCCCGTTTGTGCGTCGCAAAAGAGCTTTAGTGACACATTTTTCCACTATTAGCGACACACGCGTGCATCACTAATAGTGCCTTTTCCTGTAGTGCTAATAGAAGAAGGTTTGAAGTTATGTATTGAGTCTGATTAGGTACCAATTGATAAAGGGAGATACCAGAGACTTGTTGGGAGATTGATGTACTTAGCACATATAAGACCAGATCTTGCCTATGCATTGAGTATTGTCAACCAATTTATGCATAATCTTGGAGAACAACATATGAATGCAGCCATGCGCATTTTAAGGTATTTGAAGTCTGCCCCTGGAAAGGGAATTTTATTCACTAAAAACACAGACAATCAAAATATAAATGTACATACTAATGTTTACTGGGCTGGAGTAGTAGATGACAGGCGATCTATTTCGAGTTACTTTACCTTTGTGGGTGGTAATCTCGTTACTTGGAGGAGCAAGAAACAAAATGTTGTTGCACGATCAAGTGTAGAAGCTGAATATAGAGGTATGGCACTTGAAATTTGTGAGGCGTTCTAGCTAAGACTCCTCTTGTAGGACTTGGGCTACTTATCAAGGCTACCTATTCAACTATATTGTGACAACAAAGCAGCATGTGATATAGCTCATAATCCAATTCAACATGATCGTACAAATCATGTTGAGGTAGACAGATTCTTCATCAAGGAGAAGTTTGATGAAAAAAGCATGGAGTTGCTAAAGATTCGATCAGAAGATCAGTTAGCTGACCTCTTCACCAAAATAGTTTCAAACCAAGTGTTCTCAAAGTTTTTAGGCAAGTTGGGCATGTATGACATCTATGCACCAACTTGAGGAGGAGTGTTGAGATTTTGGCATTTGATTGTAACTGATTGTGGGAATCAATCCCGGGATTTATAGGAGTCAATCCCGTGATTTGTGGGAATCGCTGCTATATAATTATGTACATACTCGGTATAATCATGAATGAAAAAAGGATTTTTTCCTCTATATTTTTAAGTTCTGATACCATGAAGGAAAATTGAAAACCAGAGTACTGTAAAGAAGAAGAGAGAGCACTTCTAAACTCTAGTTTCTCACTCTATTTTTTATTGATTGGTTTGAAATGATTTTCATGTGTTGTATATATATATACAAATTAGTTCCAACTTGAGAATCTGTTACAACTCTACACTCTTCTTTCTAACAGATTCCTAACAAACTTTGCAATCATGGATGATGCTCTAACAGACTTGCTGACATGGTTGTTGCCCTAGCAGACTTGCAAACATGGATGCTCTAACACTGTGGTGGTGGAGTTGGTGGTAGTGGTGGTGGGTTAGGTGGAAATGCTAGCATTGGGGGTGGAGTTGGCTTTGGCTTAGGTGCTGGTGCAAGAGGTGGACTTGGTGGAGGTGGTTTTGGAAGATTCGGTGAAGAAGGTGGAGGAAGAGTAGTTGATGGGTCTGGCTTTGGCGGTGGAGCTAGTGGTGGTGGAGGATTTGGTGGAGGCTTGTAAATAACTATGCAAGAAAATTAAAATCGAAAATTTAGTCAAGCTACAGTACTTATAGATGTTAGACAAATGGCTAGCCAAATTAGTTAGACTCAGAGTTGCTATTCGGAAAAGAATTCCAAACACTACAGAATTGGGAGACTAGTCTTCTTTTTGGAACATTCCCAGTGTATTTTTGACCCTCTAGAGTGCAAATTTTTTTGGGTTTGGTTGGTTTGCCGTGTTCACCCTTTAGAGGGGTCGAGTCTTTTGGCTTTACTGGAGCTCTAGGTTATACAGCTTCCTAGGCTATGCCCCTTGTATAGTGTATTCCTTTTTGTTTTAATACAAGTCATACTACTTAACCCCCAAAGAAGAAAAATCAATAAATAGGCTACTAGCATAATTATTTGTGGATTCAAAGATTTATAGAGCGCAAGTGAGAGGAGATTTGAGAGTTTTTATGTTCTAATTTTTTTTTTTTTTATGAGATTTCTAATTTAACAACAGAATTACTTACTTCAGATTTTCGTGGAGTTTAACTTAATTTTTTTTATCATAACCTTTACCTCTTTTTAGATATCAAGCAGCCCCTTGTTTCATTGCTTTGGCTTTGTTAAGGGAGAACAATCTGCACTGTAGTTTTATCACAAAAAAAAAAACTTTATTGATGTATAAAAGAGTACAAGAAGTACAACATGAAAAATACATTAAAAAAAAAGAACGGGTGTTATAATTAGCATCATTGTGACAAAAAAAAATATTCCATCTAAGTTGGCACATTAAACCAACAGGTCATCTGCAGCACCAACTCAAAAAGAAATAATCTGTACCTTAGTTGAATAAGTTGTTGGGAACATTACAAAATAAGTACCACCAGCACGTCCCACTAAAGCTTTATAGGAACTGTACGTTTTCATCAAATATGGACATTGGTGCTGATCCCAAATACACAAATACAAGAACAACAACAATAGACATTAATAATCCATCACTTCAGTGAAGTAAATGTCTAAAATGATCAATACAAATTTGCAAACTAAAAAAAATGGCACATCTGCTTCTTGTTTTGAAGTCTCCTGCACAAAGTGAAATATTAAATTGATGAGTTTATGTGCTCACTACCACGTATAACTTTTTCATTCTTTTTTCTTTTTTCTTTTTTCAAAGTTAAGAGTGATCCTGAAGGTCTCAACATAGGCTGAGAATAAATTAGAGCTCTATGGTGATCCTAGAGGACTCAACAAATTAGAGTTGGGCTAAGAATAATTCGGAATTAGGCTAAGAATATATCATAGTCCCAATTGTAATAGAATCTAGGAGCGAGACAAAATTCAAATCTGGTGTTATTTGTTAAAGAATATTGATTTCTTCTTGGTCGCCAAGAAGAAGAAGAAAACACTGAAAAAGAAGGGAAAAAAAAATCAACCCAATTGAAAGGATTAACAAGTAAGCCTAGCAACATAAAAGTTGAAAACTGTAAAGCTAACAAGTGCTTTACCGGTTAAAGGAAATCGGTAGAGACCATGTGTCGGACATAAAAAAAGGAGTATCCCTAAAAAATGAAAAGGGGCAACAACCACTTGGGAAGAAAAGATTTTTTACTATAACATTTTGTTTTGAATATTACATTGAGAATCATGCCAGTACAGTGTATGGACAAAAGAATTTCTCATCAAGTTGAGTTTTACCATCAACAACATCCAATTGGAAGCAAGCTTACAATTGCAAAGTTTTTCAAAGAAAAATGGAGAATTGATATTGAAACTTAGAGAACTCGTGAAGGAGGCTCAAGAATCAATTGATGCCAACAATGGAGAATGAAGAAAGAATAAAGATGGAATGGAAAGAAAAAAATTCAAAATTAAAAGAGAGTGTTGGAAAGTCTAGGGAAATTGAAAAGACCAGTTATAAACTTTATTATACCGGAAAAGATTGACATAGAAATGGAGTAGGGATAGTAGCAAATAAAGATCGCAAAGAAGAAGTTATAACGGGAATTAGAAAAGGGTGTAGAATAATACTTATAAAACTAGTATTGTGAGACAATATAATTAATATAATTAGCACGTATGCACCTTAAATAGGATTAGACAAACACATTAAAACACAATTTGGAAAGATATGGAAGAATTAATTTAAAGCATACCTATAAATAAAAAGATATTTGTGGAATGTGACTTTAATGGGTATGTAGGAAAAGAACGTAGAAGATACGAGTTGGTACACAGGCTGGGGGTTACGGGTTTGGAGAAAAGAATGATGTTCGGGAGACAATATTAGATTTCACAATTATATACGATTTTATGATTACAAATTTATATTTTAAAAAGAGAGATGAACATTTAATCACCTTTAAAAATAGAGCAAATAAAAGTCAAATAGACTACTTTTTTTTAACTAGAAGAATCGATTGACTATTATGCAAAAACTATAAAATTATTCCCAGAAAAAGCCTACCTTCACAACATAGATTGATGGTTTTTGACATATATATTAAAAAACACAAACAAAAGACTAAGGATATAAAAAAAAATCAAGAATTAGATAGTGGAATTTAAAAGAAGAGAAAGTAGAATAATTTAAAAGTAAGATGTTAAAAGAAACAACAGAACCTGGACGATGAAACTAATATAGTGTGGAATAAATCGACAACATGCAAAAGAAGTTGTTGGGGAATCAAAAAGAATAGAACCACCATGAAAAGAAATTTGGTGGTGGAGTGAGGAAGTCCAAAAGATAGTAAAAGTAAAAAAGGAATATTTTAAAATTTGGTAAAAAAATTAAAAATAAAGTAAGTTGGAAAGCATAAAAAAATTCCATGAATGAAGTAAAGAAAGTTGTAAGAGAGGCGGAAAGATAAGGCATATGATGGTTTTTATACCAAATTAGGAACAAAAGATGAAGAGAACATATACAAACTTACAAAGATAAGAGCTAGGAAAACCAAATATTTCAATAATATTAAATTCTAAAGAGTGAAAATTCAAGAGTCTTGATTAATTATGATAAAATTAAAGGCAGATGAAAACATTATTTTGAGAATCTATTGAATGAAAATCATATAGAAAACTTAAGTGTAGAGAACTCATTAAGTAATAAGGAAAGTATACTTTTCCATAGGATTAACACTCAAGGTCAAAAATCGCTTTGAGAAAGATTAAAACTGGTAAGACTTTAGGACCAGATGATATTTCTATTGAGGCTTGGAGGTATTTAGGAGAGATATGCGTCTCCTGGCTAATAAATTTATTTAATAAGATCATAATAATTAAGAAAATGTCTAAGTGGAAGAAAAGTATTTTAGTACCTATTTATTAAAATAAAGGAAATATCCAAAATTGTACAAATTATCGTAGCATTAGATTAATAACTCATACTATGAAACTTTGGGAGAGAATGATCAAACACCGATTAAGACTTGAGAGAATTGTATCAGAGAATCAATTCGGATTTATGCTACGGAGATCAACAATGCAAGTTATTTAATTATTAAAAATAATTATGGAGAGGTTTAGAGAAAAGAGAAAAAATCTTCACGCAGTATTCATCAATCTGGAGAAAGCCTATGATAAGGTTCCTCGATATCTAACATGATGGGTTTTAGTAAATAAAGGAGTTAAAAAATAATATATCAAAACAATAAAAGACATGTATGATGGAACGGTCACTATAGTGAAGACAATTGTTAGAGAAACAAGTGAATTTCTAATCACAGTAGGCCTACGTCAAGGGTCAACATTAAACTCGTTCTTTTTGTTTTAGTAATGGATGAGTTGACTAAACATAACAAGATGACGTTCCATGATGTATGTTTTTTGCTAATGATGTTATCAATATGATGAAAATAAAAAAATAAAAATAAAAAAAGGATAATTGATAAATTAGAGATTTGGAGAAAAGTTTTAGAATCAAAAGGATTCAAGATAAGTAGGACAAAAGTTGAATATCTTGAGTGTAATTTTAGTAAAACTAACAATACAAATGAGGATGTAGTGAAAATTGAAAATTAAGAGTTAATAAGAAGTGAAAAATCTCGTTATCTAAGTTCACTTATTCATCGAGATGAAAAAATTAGAGAAAATGTTACTTATAAAATTAAAGCAGCATGAATTAAGTGGAAAAGTATGTCAGGAGTATTATGTGGTCAGCATATACCTTTAAAATTGAAATGTAAATTTTATGAAATAACTACTAGGCTAGCCATATTGTATAAAATAGAATGTTGAACAATTAGTAAATAACATGTTAATAAGATGAGTGTACCCGAAATAAGGATATTAAGATGGATGTACAGTAAAACAAAAAATGATAAAATTAAGAATGAAGATATTCGTGAGATGGTAGGAGTAGCACCTATAGGAGATAAGTTGAAAGAATATCGACTAAGTTGGTATGGTCATGTAAAACAAAGACCAAAAAATGCACCAATAAAGAATCGCGATAAAGTTACTATAGAAACATGTTAGGGGAAAAGGACGGCTAAAATTAACTTTAATAAAAGTAGTTAAAAAAAGATATGATAATGTGTAATTTAATGGAAAGAATGACCTTGAAGATAAAAGAATTGGGTCCTAGAATTCATGTAACTGACTCCAAATAATTACGATAAGATTTTGTTGAGTTGAGTTAAATTGCATAAATGTCTTGACAAATATATTGAAAACATGAATTTGTCTAGCAATTCTCAAGATTGTGTACTAATATCAATTTATTTTCAACCCTTCATAAAAGACTAAATTGGTTGCATGTGAAAAAGAATTCCAAGATTAATAATACAAATGTAGTTGTAGAAAAACTCTGCACAGCTTATTACTCCACATCTCCAAACACATGTTAAAGCCTTCAAAGTCGAAGTATAAAAGTTCATAGAGACGATTTTAAAAGTCCTAAAAAAACGGTGACAGCATAGCAGCAAAAAATCAACAATATGCATTAGTAAAGTAGGCTAGATATCATAAGTTGCCAGAGAAGGAAGCAGAAGCAAGAGATAGAAAGCGAAATGAAAATGTCAGATGCAGTTCAAAAATAATTTGAGAAATGGGACGTGATTCATGATATAAAATCATTTTAAAACTTATTTACGCACTTATATAAAGCAGAAAATTAATGTTGTGTTTTAAAATATTAAAGTTAACAAATAATTATGAAATTTATAAAAGAAGTTATATAATATTGCCGAAAATACATAGAGTTAAAAAATAATAATAAGAATAATAATTGAGTTTAAGATATGCTTCCCAAATATTTAAAACGTTTTCCATAAAATTTCTTCAAAATGTTGTCTTGATTTTAAAAAGAGTAGTGTCCCAAAAAAAATTAAGTAATTTATGCTCTCGAAACAGCAATATTTTTGTGTAAATAAATTAATGATTCTCTAACCCCAAGAACCTGACGATCGCAAGTGTTTCGCAAATATATATTGTTTTCTTCCGGTGGCACCTAGTCGATATACTTAATTTTGAAGCATGTTCATTGCACATGAAACTGTAAGTACTTGGTGAATCTCAAACATAACCACCAAAGCAATGCCTGACAAAGAGAAGCCCAAATTGGTAACAAACTTTTAGGTTCCATTCAATCTAATCTGGTGCGGTCAGAAGTTCAAACTATTCTTTAGTTCTGAACTTAGCACCATCAGCATAAGTCTAAGTATTGGTCGAGTTAAATTTAGTTCCCAAACTGATTAGTATTACGTCAAAATCTGGTCGAGTCATCTAATGGTTCCTAAACTCGATTCACTGTTATAACATGAAAAAAAAATTTTTTTTTATTATTATTATTTATTCTTGCAATTGTTAATTAATTATTTTTATTATTATTATTATTATTATTATTATTATTATTATTATTATTATTATTATAAACAATTATTGGATGTATGTATATATGTATATATATATATATATATGTATAAATTTAAGGTATTTATTTAGCATATGTGTATACATGTGAGTGTATAATTAAAAGTGAAAATATATATGTATATGTATATATATAAATCAGATTTTGGGCATGTGGGTGTGTGTGTGTACCCGGTTGTGTGTGTGTGTGTAAGTTTGAGTGTGATACACTCAAACAAGGCATGGGGTAAGGTTGAGTGTGTGAGTAGGATTCAGGGAGTGGGAGAATGCAGAATCGGCAGAGAGTAGGTTGGTCTTGGGGAGAGAGAGAGAGAGAGAGAGAGAGAGAGAGAGAGAGAGAGAGAGAGAGAGAGAGAGAGAGATATAGAAAGAGAGAAAATAAAGAGAAAAAGAGAGTAGTCTCGAGTGGGAAAGAAGAGAAGGAAAGAAGCAGAAAAGAAGGAGAGAAATAGAGCTCTGAGGGACAGTTTGAGACTTGGCTCGAGCTCGGAGCAAGAGGAAGAAGGAGGGCACGGCTAGAGAGAGAAACGGCCGAAAATTGGTAAGTGGGTTGCTTCTGTTTCAATTTTTTTTAGAGCATTTCAGTTGATTTAAATTGTAGAATCTTGTAGAGCATCATGTAAGGATTAAAACACAACAAAAATGATAGAAAACGGTTGAAAAATGAGGGAGAAAAAGGGGGGTGCAGGTCGCGGCCATAGGGAGAGAAATCTGATTTTTCGTTGTGAATGGAAGCTTCAAAACGATATTAAAAAGCTCCAAAAATGTTTTAGAACAAATTGGGATTGAAAGGGGCTTCGAAAACACCAAGAAAATCAAGTTTAAAAGCTTGATTTTTCTAAAATTTCGGTCACCGGCGCCGGAGAGGGTGACCGGAGCTCCGCCGGAAAAACGGGGGGGGGGGGAAGGGGGTCTGTCCGGGTCGGGTCCGGGTCGGGCTTGGGCCGAACCACCCTGCCACGTGTCAGCCATTGTTTTAAATTAAAAATAGAATTTGAACCTTTTGAATTTGAACCTTAACCCTGAAACTTTCGAAAATTTCAAATTGACCCCCCAACTGTTAGAAATTAAACTTTGACCCACCTGATTAAAATATTAATTTAATTAATTAATTAATTATTTAATTAAATATTCAAAAACATCCCGGAGTCCAAACGGGACAAGTCATTAGTGTATTTTGACTATCTCGACCATTCCGAGACCAATGGTGAGGTCCGTTTTACGAGACGGGGTCTCGAAAAATAAAAGACCAGTAGTAACCCTTAAAATTACCAAAATGCCCCTAACTTGAAACACTGTCAGACGAACCCCGAATTAGGTAAACAAATAGTGAAATTTTATTATCTCGAACATTCCGGACTCAACCATGGAGTCCGATTTGTGAAAAGAGGCCACGAAATGTAAGGACACGTGTAAAGTGCAAAATGACTGTTTTGCCCTTTTGAACCCTGGTGTCCGAATTGAGTTCTACAAAAACCTAAACTTACTTTCTTCAACATCCTAGAACCAATGGTAGAGTTTAATTTAGCAGAATAGAACCTTATGAATTAAAGACATAAAATTTGATGAATAGCATAAATTCAAATAACAATAGACTGAGTTATAATTTCTACTTTTAGGAACACTGACAGGACAGGAGGAGGCGATCTGACCTTCTGCATTTTTATCCGCCGGTTCAGTTACATATAGTGCACGATCTTCTAGGGTTGATACCAACCCATCAGGTATGGTGTTTTGCTAGTGTTAGAAATGAAGTTAAGTTAGGAATATTTGTGAATGACTGGAATGCTGTATGTGTTTGTCTGTAATGTGTTTACCTGTTTATTTGGAATTGGTTGTTCACATGTTATGTGTTACTTGCAAATTAATAAAGTGAAGAACATGAATCAGGATGTACGAACATATGAGATATGCATGTATATGAAACTGATCAGTGATTTACTTCTTATTGCCCGAGCATGTTATATTATTGAGATTCATGTTCATTGAGATTGCATTGGCATATTGGCATATGATGAATTCCTTGAGAACATAGCGTGGGTAAGCACATGGTGCTTTGCATTATGAGGGTGTAGATCCTGTGGTGAAAAACCCAAAATCGGCCATTGCATTGGTACTTCGCGCCATCGGGGAGTACCCGTAAATGAGACATGGGTGTGGCATAGAGTTGTGCATGGGTGTGTCACGCATACCATTCATATATATATTACTGCGATGCTTGAATGTCATTTAGAAATAAATGTACACTTTGCACATGCCACGCCTTAGCTTTGTTTCTGGCATTAGCATTTCATCATACCAGCAGTTGTGCTGACCCATTCGTGGGCAATATTTTCAGATAAGGATCTTCCAGCCACTAGAGACTCGGTGATGCCCTGATAGGGTGAAGCCTGTGATGTATTTGTGATTCGTGAACTTGTATTTTGTTATGTAAGGGCTTAAGCCCGAATGACTGATGAACAATGTATTCGATGTTATTTGATGTAAGGATGATGATGGACGCATGTTTAGTGAATCTAATTACTTTTGTTCTCTTAATTATTTTACTTTCTGTCTCGTCAGTCGCGCCTCGGGTTCGGTCAGAATTCGGGGCGTGACATTCACTCTCCTAAAAAGAAAGTTCCGTTCGAGGAACTTCTGCCCTTCCTAACAGGGATGTCTAAAGGTTTGGGGGCAAACCCACTACTCGAGATATTTGAAACTTTGTGACATGGAGGCTAAAATAATGTCAAGGTATCTATTGCATATAAATAACAAAATCTCTTTACTTTCAATACAAAATAAAAGTGTAAAACCATATAAATAATGTACCTTAAGGTTAAAAAGGTAATACTAATTCCCTTTTTTAAAGAAAGTGATGAAGTATTACAATATATAAATTACAATCAGTCAATTAACTGAACACTCTAATATATTATAACCAAAAAATAATCAATATAATCAACCCTACACAAACCCAAACCAAGAAGCTCCCAAATATGGGTTCTGAAGAGGAAACCAACCCAGCTTAAGGATGAGTAGAAGTAATGCTCACATCTCTCCTAATGAAGAAGTAAGAACTCTAATATATTATAACTAAAAAATAATCAATATAATCAACCCTAAACAAACCCAAACCAGGAAGCTCCCAAATATGGGTTCTGAAAAGGAAACCAATCCAGCCCATGGATGAGTGAAAGTAACGCTAACATTTTCCCTAATGAGAAAGTGAGACTCGAACTCATGACCTTTGACCTCTAGAAGAGAGCATGAGTGGTCAATTGGGCTAGCCCCAGTTGGTTAGCACAATATTGATTCTTGATTCTAGCAAATCAATCATAAAATAATATGCCACTCAAAATATTTATTTGATCCTAACAATACGGAGATCAAACCTGGTTAAGAATATCACATTATTTAGTTCAAAGATATAAAAACTCTAATGAACAAATAAAACTAATGTACTGATATACCACAAAAGAGCAAGACCAATCATCACTTGACACGTATGCCTATAGTCCAGCTCACGCTCGGCTAGCTCAGCTCACGCCCGGCTAGGGGCTAGCACTCGGCCATTCAGGACAGACTGAAAGATCGGAAGTGGCCGAGCACATGCCTCCAGAGCATATACATATCCAGATAAGGGTCACGGAGTTAATCACAGGACTCCAGAGCAACACTCCAGAGCTCATCATCGCCTTAGCGGCTGCCGAGCAAGGAATAAGGAAATAGTCTTCAACAAGGAAACTGCTACACATGTTTATCTCTATCTATGGTGCAATGTCCAACAAGGGAACTACTATCTCCGATAATCAAATCCCTACTTTCATGGCTCCAAATCCTAATCAACTTAGGAAAGTCACGGCCTATAAATTAAACCCTAAATGTACGCTTTATTTTCATGCTCATTCTTTGGCTTTCAATACAGTCTTTTCAATTCAGTTTACTTACTTAAGCATCGGAGCGGCTACCGTCGGAGCCAATCCGTTGGCCCTCTGATCCCCTCTTTTGAGTGTTCTACAAGTCACGGAGCCCAGATTTCTTGCGAGCCAAAAAGTGCAGCATCATGTACTTTAAGTACATAAACTCTAAAAATACATAAATAAATGTAAAAAAAAAAAAATTGTATCTAAAAATATTTGATTTGTATAACTTAATATACACAAAAATGCACTTTTTTTTAGTTTTGTAAACTAAACAACATTTTATAATAAACAAGTAAATTCACTCAATATTTAGAGTCCTAAAATTAAGTATGAAAAAAGATCTAAGAAAGACTCCAAATGGGATGAAATGTGCTTTTTATCATGAGTCAGATGTTTTGGTCTTTTTTATTTTATTATAAAAAAATATTATAATAAACAAAATCGAATTCATTTTTTTTTCTTACCGATTATTTAGAGTTTGTCAAACAAAGGAAATTATTTTACAATCCTAAAACAATAATTATATATATATATAAGAATAAAATAATTTTAAAATTTTACAATTTTAAAATAAAACAATATTCTTTATAGTTGCCTTTCCTTTTAGGATTTTAAAATTTTTCTTTTTAGGAGTCTTATTATCTAATAACTTTTTATCTAATTCTTATTTATTTTAATTTTTGTTAACAAAAGTCTAACAATTTTATTTTTTTTCTTTCTTTTTAAGATTCACATATCAATTTTTTTTCTTTTTCATTTTTCTATGTGATAAAGTATATTGTTATTCAAAGTATATAAATCATTTTTTTCTAAATTAGTTTTGATAATAAAACATAAACTATTTTATGAAATAAGAATCTGTTCTTTGAAAAATCAAAAGAAAAAAAATACACACATTTTTTCAAAACAAAGCAGAATAAGAAAAACTTTTCAAACCAGAAACTAAAACTCAAAAAAATAGAAAACTATTTTACAATATAAGAATACAGTAATGAAAACGTAAACAACAACACTTACAGAATTGCAAAAACTAAAACAGTGATTAAAGCTTGTGTTTTACAAAATGTCCTTAAGATGAATTACGACCCTAGTAGTTGTGCTTACGAGCTCTTGATCGTACGTCTCCTAGAATACAATGTTCAAGTACATGCAGATATTAAGCACTTTAACTGCATGTCTGGCAAACCAAAACAGTGACTTGAACTCTCTTAAACTCTATGAATTACTAACGCACAGAATGCAATAAAAATTCGATGAATGAATGCTAAGTGCACTGGTATTTATATAGACTCCTTCATGCCTATTTGGTACAAGTATGAAACTTTGGCTGCATCTGTTCATGGCGAACAAACACAGTTACGCCCAATGAAGAAGACGCATATTCAGTTAAAATTCAAACCAAAGGTAATCGCAATTCAGTCAAAATTCAAATCAAAGGTAATCGCAAAACGACGTCGTTTATTTAGACCAAAACTAAACGTAATTACTAAACGACAGCGTTGGATTTAATTATCCTGGTAACTAAACGACAACATTTTAGACTGTTTCTAACAGTGACAAAAAGGACAACGTTTTAGAAAAATATTTAAATAATTTTTTCCCAAAAAGATATATACACAGCAGGCTAAAACCCAAACCCAAACCCGACCCGGTTCGGTGTGGGGCTGGGCGACAGTGCGCGCACGCTTGTGGTAAACCAGGCGACACAATCGCACCCAACGAAGAAAATGCCTATTCAGTCAAAATTCAAACCAAAGGTAATCGCAAAACGACGTCGTTTTAGATTTAAACCAAAATCAAACGCAATCGTAAACGACAACGTTGAATTTAATTATCCTAGTAACTAGCATTTTGGACTGTTTCTAGCAATGACAAAAATGGCAGCATTTTGAAAAAATATTTAAATAATTTTTTTCCAAAAAGATATATACACAGCGGGCCAAGGCTCAAACTCGACCCAGTTCGGTGTGGGGCTGGGCGGCGGCCCGCGCACGCGTGTGGTGAACCAAGCGACACAGTCGCGTCCAATGCAAAAAACGCCTATTCAGTCAAAGTTCAAACCAAAGGTAATCGCAAAACGACATCATTTTGGATTTAAACCAAAAACAAATGCAATCGCTAAACAACAGCATTGGATTTAATTATCCTAGTAACTAAATGATAATGTTTTGGACTGTTTCTAACAATGAAAAAAATGGTAGCGTTTTGAAAAAATATTTAAATAAATTTTCTCCAAAAAGATACATACACAGCGGGCCAAAGCCCAAACCCAAATCTGACTCGACCCGACCCGATTTGGTTTGTTGGATTTGGGTTTAGGGCTGGGCGACAATGCGCGCACGCGTGTGGTGAATCAAGCATGTGCTACATCCTCCCCCTTCCACAAAACTTGGGTGCCCCTTAGGGCCCAAACCTTTCTTCAAGGTAGTTGTATATATACTTTTTAAAAGACTTGTACCCATCCTATGTGGGACACAAGCTTTTGTTACCATTTCTAAGTAGTGTTATTTGAAAGTAATTTCTCATTCACTCCTTAATGATTTTGAGCAACCCAATACATGATCTTAATATCCTTATGGAGAAGAACACATTTTCATATGGACCCACCAAAATTAATATTTGAGACCCACTATAATTTTAGCTCAAAGATAGCCAAAAAAATTATTCTCAAAACCCATTATTTCTAACATATACCACTAACATTGAATAAACGAAATTTGTTTCCGACTTAATATTTAGAGTCCTAAATGAAAAAGTTTCTAGAAAAAACTTCTGACGGGATGAAATGTGTGTTTTATCATGAGTTAAATATTTTTCTTTTTTCTTTTACTATTAAATAACTTTTTATAATAATGATAAAAAAAGAAGATTCATTTTTTTTGTTACCCATTATTGAGAGTGTTACTATCCTAAAAATAGTAATTATATATATATATATGTATATATATATATATCACATATAAGAATAACATAATTTTAAAGTTTCATAATTTTAAAATAAAACAATATCCTCTATAGTTGCATTTTCTTTTAAGATTTTAAAAATTTTCTTTTCAGGAATCTTATTTTTTAATAACTTTTTATAGAATTACATACATATATACATATATCCAACCAATTTGATAATTAGGAGAAAAGTTGTCACGCCCCGAATTTCTGACCGAAACCCGAGGTGCGACTGACGAACAGAAAGTAAATAAAATAAAAGATAATTAAACAGATTTATGAATTTACGAAAAATTAAATAGAGTTCTTTAATTTTCTAAAAATTTCGGCAGCACCTCCTTTGTTTTTCGAACCTTTTTCCCCCTGATAAACACAATACATCATATATATAGATACAACAGTCACAATCCATCCTCACTCGATGGCCACAACTCTATCAAAGTTAAATATACATCACCTACTTATACAATCCATCACGTCTACTCCTACACTTAAACTAAAAGATCACAAATTCATTATTTATTACAACATACAATGTCATTTCCATTCTTTTCAGAAACACACCAATCTTTTATAATATATAAATACGCCCCAAGGGCCCAAATACTCTTCCAAATTCATTTCCTCTCCTTTCTCCAAGATTTCATCAAATCCCGCGTACCAGGAGCTTTATCTGAAACCTGTGCCCACGAATGGGTCAGCGACAACATGCTGGTATGATACAATACTAATGCAGGGAACAAAATTAAGACGTGGCATGTGCGAGTGTACATATATGTCTACATGCCTCCCTAATCATTCATATAATATAATGGCAATGTACAAACTACATCTGTATAAAACTCTATATCGCGTTTACAAATTCATCAACACAATGTACAAGCAATCATGCGTTACACACCCATGCATCTCCATGTCACACCCATGTCTCGTTTACGGGTACTCCCCGATGGCTCGAAGTACCAATGTCTCATTTACGGGTCTCGCCCGATGGCTCGGAGTACCAATGTCTCATTTACGGGTCTCGCCCGATGGCTCGGAGTACCAATGCAATGGCCAATTTTTTTTGGGTTTTTCACCACAGGATCTACACCCTCATAATGCACCAGCACCTCGTGCTGACCCACACTATGCTTTCAAGGAATCACACAATGCCAATATGCCATGATTTCATCATGCAATAATACAGTTCAAATGAAACATCACTTTCATGAGCATATGCAACATGCTTTACATAATGTATTACATTTGAAATTAAATCACAAGACTTCATCCACAATCTACGTGTCATACTCAATCAATCTCAACACTTACGCAAACCCACGTGTCACAATATCAATAAACCATTTAGAACATAAATCACATATGATAATAACTCAAGAAGTAAATCACAACTCCCAAATAATCATAAAGAACATGGAAACATATAAACAATCCACTCAAAGAAGCAATCATTCCTATGTGATCTTCTATCAGCAGACAAGCACAAAAAAGCATTCAAGCAATATGCACATCAATCCTAATTTAATTCTATTCCTTACTTAGTAAAGTACCATACCTGATCGGGTTATCTCAACCCCAAGAAGCTATATCCACTAAGTAGTCCAGTCAACTGATCAATAACTCAGTCCTCCCACTGCATATGTTTAGAGGGTCCTCGCCTTTCTCTTCAATGTTCCTAAAACCACAAAATGTAACTCAGTCGGTTGGTTACTTGAATGATGCTATTCATCAAATTTTATGTCTTTTTATGATTGGTATTTCTTTTACTCAATTAGGCTTCACCATTGAATCCGGAACGCCGAACAAAGTCGGTTCAGGTTTTCGCGGAATTCAATTTGGACATTTGTACCCTAAAGGGTAAAATGGTCATTTGGTCCTTTCACGGTTTCCCAATTCCCGAGGTCTCTCTTCATAAATTGGACCTTACCGTTGAATTCAAAACATTCAAAATAATAAAAATCCACTCTTCTCTTGTTTCAATCAAGGTTCGTTTGATTAGTCTTTCAACTCAGTGGCGTTTTGGTCATTTTACCTTTTAAATTATCATTTAATTAAATATTATTTTATTCACTTGGATCAATTCACAATTCACTCAAATTTCTGGGTATAATTAAAATCTCACGAGGTTCTATTCATTGCCCATAATTTTTTTTTTCCAATTCCTATAAGTTTATTTATATTATTTTTCCCGTACGTTTCCAATTTAAACCAATTATTGGATAGCTTCTCCTTTTCAACCAAACACTTCCCGAACTCAAATCTAAAATTTTACCCATACAGTAATATCGTTAGGCAGCTATCTGAATGGTTGAGTTGGGTCGGACTCAACCCGGTTTGGCCCGAATAAAAATACAAAACTCAGCCTAGCGGCTGTGTTCCCTTCCTGGATTATTTTCTCTTCTTGATTCCAATTTGAAATTTTAAAATAATTTCTATGTTTAATGATATCCCAAAATAAATCTGATTATTCATACTTATAAAAATTCAAGACTAAAGGTCAATATCTTACCCCGTTGCTTCGCATTCCTTTAATCCAATCTGTTGTGAATTTCTGCACCTAACAGCAACCCGATATCCATTCGGTTTTGCTGTTGCTGCTCTTCTGATTTATTGTTTCTGCTATTGTCACAATACAAGTTTACATATATATTCATACGCATTCACATTTATAACTATATATTTCCATGGATTTCTTGAATACCCACCGTTGCTGCTCCAAACCACTAATTTCCCTTGACAGCACATTGCTTCCAATTGAAACTCTCAACAATTCATTCTGACCTCGCAACATCAGCTTCATTTAACCTCCAATTAATCCCAAATTTCATCACAGCAGCCCTTCGCAGCCGCTAGAAATTCTCTAAATTTCATCATGCAACAGCCATCTTCTTTATTTGTTCTCAATTTCTTTTCTTGCACCATCCAAACCAACACACAATATAATATATATATATATATATTTCTTCACCACTTGCGGCACAGCCACAAACAGAACCCACACGACGCAGCACACAGGAATCCCTCCACCGCTACTGTCGTGCACCACGCAGCACAGCGCTGTTGCCACTTTCCCTTTTCTGCTGCTATGCAACCACTCCGCCTGATCATCAAAACCCATACGACCATGCCATCATCGATGTCTTCCAACCTCAACCAGATCTTGCGATCCGACCGGTGCCGTAGCTCCTCTTTCTCTTTCTATTTTCTCTCAACTTTTTTTCTGGGCAAAACCCCATCTCTCCTCTTTCTCTTTTCCCCTCTTTCTTTCTCTCTTTTCTTCCCCTGTTCTCACGCGACCAACTCACCGCCCCTCAAGCCGTTTCTATCTCACGGTCTCTATCCCAATTCTTATCTTCCCATTTTCTTTTTCTTTTTTTTTTTTTCACTTGAGACATATATATATATATATATATATTTTATTTTACTAAATCATTTTACTTCATTTTTTTTTTTTTTGTCACATTATTTTAAAATTTTATTTCTTTCATTTCCTACAATATCAAATCACAACTCGCCAATAAAGCCGGGGATTTAATTTAATTATTTATTTTATTTATTTTATTTTTTTTTATTTTATTTTTATTTTTTTTTTTTTCAAATCTCTACAAAAGTTGTTTTGGTTATTAACATGTAAAGAAAAAATGTGCTTCCAATAAAAAAATTTCAAACATACAATTAGAGGTAGAGGGATGGATTAATTTATACTGAGCTAAAATTTAAAAATTGATAATTACATAGTGAAATTACGTAACAGAAAAATTAACCTAAGTCTAATTTATTCTCTCTTAACTTTACATGTTCTTTTTTTAATTTCTTTTGTCGGATTATTAATGGATTCGGCAGCCCAAAACTATATGGAATAAGTCACAAAAATAATTGAGTTATTTTACTGTTACGAAATTGGATCTCTATTAAAGAGACTAAAAATAGAATCTCTTTTAGAAATTTTAATTTAATTAACAATAACCATAGAATTATAAAGTTAAGAAGATGAAACCCAATTAAGTGTCGGGTATCTTTTATTTTAATTTAATTAGCAATAACAAGATAATTATAAAATTAAAAAGATAGAACTCAATTGTGTGCCTAGTATCTTCTTTTTATAATGATATGATATAAGTTACCAAATCAATTAAGGAGATAAAGTTAATTCAAATTCTAAAAGAAAGGATCCAAAATTAACAACTTAGAATTATATATATAGCAGTTGGAGTTCTACTTGAAATACATATATGGTGATATACCACAAAGCGACAAAACCAATCATCACTTGACACGTATACCTACAGTTCAGCTCGTGCTCAGCCAGTTCGGCTCGCGCTCGGCCAGTTCAGCTCAAGCTCGGCCATTCAGAGCAGACCTACAGAACTTAAGGGGCCGAGCACATACTTCCAGAGCAGATCTACATTCTTGCAGAACTTACAGGTTCGAACAAAGACCTACAGAGTAACTCTCCACTATCAATAGCTCATCACCGCCTTAACATCTGTTGAGCAGAGAATAAGGAAACAGTCTTTTACAAGGAAACAACCACACGTGGTTATCTCTATTTGATACAATATCGAACAAGGTAACTGCTATCTCCGATGATCGAATCACTACTTTCATGGCTCCAAATCCTAATCAACTTAGGAAAGACACTGCCTATAAATTAAACCCTAAAGGTACACTTTATTTTCATGCTCATTATTTGGCTTTTATTACAGTCTTTCAATTCAGTCTTATTAACTTAAGCATCGGAACGGCTACCGCCGGAGCCAATCCAGTGGTCCTCTGATCTTCTTCTTTAAGTGTTCTTCAGGGAGCCGAGCTTGGAATCTACATCAGCCAAAAAGTGCAGCATCAGTTTGGCGCCGACTGTGGAAACCGACAATCACCAAGTGCTCTACTAATTCAAAACGTATTCTTCTTTTTGCTAAAGGATTATGGCTACTAATCTCTGACCAAGGAAGAATACTCAAGATCCTCAAAATCCTCAACCTCAACCGCCTGCTAGACGAGGAAGAGGACAAGCAAATGATCCCGTGCGACAAGAACTTGACGAAATCAAGCGGCAGAACCAATTACTACAAGAGCAACTTTTGGCCATGACTAGAACTCTGGCAATGCTCACTCAAAATCATGAAACTAATCCTCAGAATCCACCTATCAACATGACTACTCAGGAAGTGCAACCTCCTACTACTGGTCACGTTCATAGAGATCCCCAGCCATCAGCAACCGTAGGCAGAGAGATACCAGCTTTCATTCCAAAGGTCCATTATCGAAGCACCACTAAGGCTCCAGCCCCTGGGGCTTCAGGAGCAAACCCTGCACCGCAAGAGTTCCAACCTCAAGTGGCTCCTCCACTTTCAGTCCAGGAGGATCAAGGTAATCTCCCAGCCATGGGCCGACATCATCCTGTCCATGTAAGCCCTGAAACCGCAAGGCCTGACTCACAGCAACCTATCTTGCCAAGGGGATCACTAAGAGCTAAAGAAGTTGCAGAATCTATGGACCATGCTATTGTTATGAGGGGTGCTCAAAATCCCCCCCAGAACAAGACGAATTGGCCAGGCTCGTCGGAAGGTTTGCTACCCCATTCACTATTGCTATCATGGCAAAGGAGAGGCCCAAGAAATTTGTTGTCCCAAAGTTCACTCCTTATGATGGGACAGGGGACCACCTCTCCCACTACCAGCACACCATGGCCTTGTTCGGCACTTCAAACGCCTTTTTATACCGAAGGTTCGTGACCAGCCTCAAGGGCACTGCTCTGAAGTGGTTTCATCACCTCCTACTAAACTCGGTAACTAGTTTCTATGAGCTCAACAGGCGATTCCTGGACAGGTTCATGACCAGTAGAAGGCTAAGAAAGGGTCCTGAATTCTTGTTGAATATAAAGCAAACAAAGGAAGAATCCCTCAGAGGGTATAGCACGCGTTTCAACGCCGAACTCACTGAGGTTACAAACTACAGCCCCAGTTTCCTTGTAGTTGCTTTGGCCTCTGGTCTTGCACAAGGAGGCTTTAGAGACTCTTTGACAAAAAATCCCCCTACAGACATGGCAGCTCTCATGGACCGAGCAAGGAAATACATCAACCTGAAGGAAGCCAAAGACACCTCTAGAAAGATTAAGGAGCAGGCCTAAAAAGATGACCAGAGGAAGGACGACCAGAGGAAAGACCCTAGTACGGCTCGAAAGAGAGCCAAAAGCCCAGAAAAAGGGGGTTACCTAGAACTTCCTATAATTCTGGGCTAAAAGAGTTTACTAATTTTACTCCTCTGAACACCTCTCCAAACAACATACTACGGCAAGTGAAATCTCGAGAAAACTTAAGATGGCTAGAGCCTTTGAAGGGTGACCCCAGCTACTGGGATCAAACCAAGTATTGTGATTTTCACAATGACCGCGGGCACACAACCAACACATTTAAGGCTTCAAACACGAGATTGAGCAGCTTATAAGGACAGGACGACTGTAGGAGTTCATCAAGCAGGACGGAGGGCAGAACCCCTCTAATGACCGTCCCTAGCAAAGGAGGCCTGACCAGAGATAAGAACAAAGGGAAGGACGGAATGAGCCTCCACGGCAGAACAACCAAGTAATCTTTGTCCTACACGCAGATTCCCCTACCACTGGGACTTCCAACAGATCAAGAAAACGTTATGCTCGGGAGGCTAGGGCTACTCCCAACATCATACAGATCTCTAACGTGGAAAAAAGGTTAAGGCCGGTGCCAGAAATCCAGTTCTCGGATAAAGACCTTGCAGGAGTACACTATCCTCAAAGCGATGCCCTGGTCATCTCCCTCAAAATTGCCAACTTTGAGATCCGAAAAGTCCTCGTGGACATTGGGAGTTCGACGAACGTTCTGTTCTACGAACCTTTTAAGCAGATGAAGCTCAACCCCAGTGACATCAAGCCCACTGGTGTAATTATGGCAGGGTTTGATGGGAATCTCAACACTCCGTTACGAAGAATTGATCTTGCCACCACTACAGGAGAAGGGGACGGGCAAAAAACCACAGTAACTGAATATATGGTCCTGAATGCCAAATCCCCCTACAATGTCATAATTAGGAGACCTTAGCTGCACGAGATGAGAGCGGTCACTTCAACCCTCCACCAATGCCTAAAGTACATCCATAATCAGACTGTCTACTCTATCAAATGTTGCCAACCAACTTCTAAAGAATGTCATGCTGTCACGACCCCAAATCCGGTTGATGCGGATCGAGTGTTCGTGATCGGCCACCGAGGCCTTTTCTGATTTCCATTAATCAAACGCAGCGGAATAAATTTCTTTTTCTATTGCGTAAGCGTCAATCAACATGCAAGTCAACATCATTCATCTATTTATACATTCCATAGTAATTACAAAAGTACATGATGTAATTTTTCCAAAACCTGCTAATGTCATATTCGATATACAGTCCAAAATTTTCCAAAAGCAACTACATCGTGACTAGCAAAATCCTATTACAAAAAGGGTTCATAGCTTTACAAGCTTCCGGCTAGTCTGACTGAACCTGCTATTTCTTTTCCGATATCATCACCTGAAATAGGATAAAAATATCCTATGAGCTCAACAGCTCGTGAGTATCCCAGCTCGTGAGCATTCCATAACATACCAGGGGTTTCAAAACTACTATATAATTCAATATAGAAATGTCAATGATCAGATATCATATGTTATCTTAATTTATAGTACAAGATAACGGTATCAAATTCGCTTCCAATAAATCTCAATTTAACGAAAATCATAAATCGATAATCAATAACATAGTTCAATAAATCAAAATCACAGTTCAATATCATGGTTCAATTCCCAAATTCATAGTTCAATAATTCAGATTCAAGGTTCAATAATCATAGTTCAATAATTCAAAATCATGGTTCAATAACCCAAATTCATAGTCCAATAATTCATAGTTCAATAATTCAAATTCATGGTTCCATTTTCAATATTCATATTCAAAATGATATATTCCACTTTTATGGCCAGCAAATTAACCCTCGCTGACTGAGATCATAGGCTAGCTAGTTCGATATGCCGTATCAACACCGGCTCACCACAATATACCCTGTGGGATGGGTTCGATAAATCACAACCTATTCGATAGTGATTAATCATAGAAGAGTGTTCTATTCAAAGCATCAAAATCATATCCAAATCGTATCCAAAATCAATAATCATCAATAGCAGTTCAATTACTCAAATCAAAGTTCTTTATTTGATGTTTAGTTAAAACAGTTCAACATTTGTGAGAAAATCACATAACGTTTGAGTATCTTACAAACACATTTTCTTAAGTCAAAGAAGACAATATAGTTGTCAATAGGTCATTCAAAATGTATACAGTATAACTGTTAAACAAATGCTATAAAGGAAAACGATTTCTTATGTCGATATATCATAACAGAGTTCAATATTTATATCTATACTGAAAATGTCTACCTCAATATGGTATGAAATACTCACCTGAATTCCAAAGACTTAACTCCAAAAATCCTTCCTTTGAAGTTCCCTAAAATCACATTTCAAAGTCCGGTCACATTCCATAATATTACTCTGATTAAATTATCATTAATTCTTTTTCCTATTTTAGTTACATTTCTTGGGTAGCTTCTTTAAGTTTTAAAGTTTGATTCTATTACCTTACATATTTACGTGTCATATTTTTTTGTACCTTATTTCATACTACGGACCTCACCATTGAGTCCGGAACGTCGAAAAAAGTCGGTTTAGGCTTTCGCGGAATTTCATTTGGACTTTTGTACCAAAAGGGCAAAATGGTCATTTTGCACTTTTATGTGTATTTTATTTTTCGGGGTCCCGTATAGTGAAATAGACCCCACCATTGATCTTAAAATGTCTGAGATAATAAAAATTGACTATTCATTTGCATCGTTTGGACTTCGTTTGACTTCTATTTGAACTAGAGGCATTTTTGTAAAAATTAATATTTTATTAATTTTCCTGTTTGGGCCACAGTGACATTTCTTAAAACATTTGGGGCCGGTTTATAATTTCCAAAAGCTGCGGTCTGAACCAGTTGGTTCAGAACCAAAAACCCTAAATCGGTCTGCCCCTTCACTGAACCAAACGGTTCAGTCCAATTCAAAGAACCGGATTCCAATATCCTAGTTCTTACCCTATCCATGGTTTGGATAAGCCCAACTCAAATTTTCACATTTCCTATCCATGTAACCAAACGACCCAATTTATTTAAAATCCAATATATAAAACGACACAATTTCATTTTCCCATTTCATTTCCGATCGGGTCCCGACCCGATCTGAACTTGGATCCGGTTTAAATTTAACCCAAAATACCCCACGATTTTCCGGTCACCTTCCCCATTACTCCGGTAGGGTTCCGGTGGTAACAATTGCCTTCTCCAGCGACAACCACCGAATTTTAGTCATTTTTCAATGCTTTTTAAACGCCTTCTTGATCTAAATTTAATGTAGATCTCATTTCTAATATTTGTTTTCAATTTAAAGCACCATATCCTCACGAATTTGACCCAACCCGTGGCTCCGGTGAACTGATTTTCCATTATTTCATGCTCGGTTCTCAACTATTTTTCCTTCTTTTCTTTTCTATATGATTTCTGCACCTCATAGCTTCACATCTAGGCTATTTAATCATAGTTTTAGACATAAAATATCAAGGATAATTTTTGCTACCCGAAACCTGCAACTCTATTTTTCTTGGTCATTTTAGCATCATTTCTTATCATTCTTTTTGCATTTAAAAGCTTAACTCATGCTTATCAAGACCCTAGCTTTAAATCAAACTATCATGCTTTAAATCATAAAAACAGTGGGTGATGACTCACCTAAATTTTCTGTATTTCTCTTGTAGTCTCCTCCTCTTCTCCTTCTTTCTTGGCTTAGTTCCTCCCGAAATGATTCTCTCTTCTCTGTCTCTATATACGTTCCCTATATACACATACAGACCCTCACCACTTCCATCTCCCTTGTCACTTCCCATTTTTCTCTCTCTCTCTTTCTCTCGGTTACCCCCCTTCTATGGCCCCTTTTCTTGACTTAGGTTCTGGTATTCCCTCTGCCAAATGCAACTTTGCATTTATTTTGTGTAAGATATTTGTATTTTTGTTTGATATTTTACATATAATATATACATATATATATATATATATCTACACACATATACACTTGACAACACACACACACTACTGTTCACACATATATATATATATATATTTATATCTTTTTTTTCACTATTTATTATTATTATTTTTTTTAATTTATTATAGTTTGGGTTTTTATGCCATGGCCCGGGTTTACCGAGTCGAGTACCGGCTACCTCGGGTCGATCCCACCTAACTCGGGTCGGGGTATTACACATGCCCTTGCACTCAAGGCCAAGACCCCCAAATAGCAATTACTACATGCCCGTGAATGTGAGGATCCAGTCCACACCCGCTATCACGAGGTAGAAGACTGTCCTTCCAGGATTGACGAGCCACTGAGCCCTAGAAGAAGGGACAGTAGGGCCAAGACCATAGGGGAACCCATTAAAGTATTGGTCAGCTCGGAAGCCTAGGGGCGCTACCTTCAGATAGGCCCAGACCTGACACTTGTCGAGCAGGACGAGATAATCAAATTCTTGAAGAAAAACCTCTCTGTGTTTGCCTGGGAAACAAAGGATATGGAAGGGATAGATCCAGACCTCATCATTCAAAAATTGATGGTGGATCCAGACCATCCACCAGTAAGGCAGAAGAGAAGGCCACTCGCTCTAGAGCAGCATCAGATCATCAACAAAGAGGTCCAAAGGCTACTCGATGCCAAGATGATACGAGATGTATTTTATCCTGACTGGCTACCCAACACTGTTGTGGTCAAAAAGAGAAATGGCAAGTAGAGAGTCTGCGTCGACTATACAGACCTCAACAAAGCTTGCCCCAAAGATAGCTTTCCTCTACCTAGGATAGATCAATTACTTGATGCTACCACAGGCACGAACTTATGAGTTTTATGGATGCCTACTCAGGATACAATCAAATACAGATGCACCCTCCTGATTAGGAGAAAACATCATTCATAATCGAACGAGGTCTCTATTGCTATAGAGTAATGTCGTTCGGAGTAAAGAATGCTAGCGCCACATACTAGCGTCTGGTTAATAAAATGTTCAACCCTCTGATCGGCAGTACAATGGAAGTCTATATTGATGATATGCTGGTCAAAAGCCTACGGAATAACAGCCACCTCCAGCACCTGGCTTAAACGTCTGACATCCTGAGGCAATACAAAATGAAGCTCAATCCCTCAAAATGCACCTTTGGTGTGACAAAGGGAAAATTCTTGGGATACATTGTCTCTTAGAGAGGTATAGAAGCAGACCCCACACAAATCGGGGCTCTGATTGGACTGGAGTCACCAAAAACCAAGAAAGACATTCAGGCTCTGAACGGAAGAATTGCAGCTCTGAGCAGATTTATCTCCAAATCCACTGATCGCTGCCTACCTTTCTTCGAAGCCTTGAAGGGTAATAAATCTCTACAGTGGACGAAAGAATGTGAAAAAGCCTTTATAGAATTGAAGGAAGACTTGGCATCACTCGAACTGTTATCGAAACCAATCCAAGAGGAAAAGCTAATTCTCTATCTTGCAGTCTCCGAGAATGCTGTCAATTCTATACTAGTCAGGCTAGACAGGGGTATGCAGAGGCCCATATTTTATGTCAGCAGAGCACTGTTAGACACAAAGAAGAGGTACCCCAAGGTTGAGAAACTAGCCCTTGCGCTTATAGTATCTACGCGGAAGCTCAGACCCTACTTTCAAGCTCATCCCATAGAAATTCCAATTGCTTATCCCTTGAAGTCAGTACTGAGGAAGCCGGAGGTTTCAGGACTATTAGTCAAATGGTCAGTAGAACTGGGGGAGTTCGACATATCCTACGTTCCACGGATCTCAATTAAAGGACAAGCCTTAGCAAACTTTGTTGCCGAGTTCACCCCAGCACTACAGGACAGGGCACAGCTTTGTGAAAATTCAGGAACGTGGCAGCTATACACTGACGGGTCATCCACTGACCAAGGTGCTGGTGTCGGATTGGTATTGCATTCCCCTGATGGGCTCATAATAGAAAAGGCAATTAGCTTAGGGTTCAGAGCCTCCAACAATGAAGCAGAATATGAGGCCCTTATCCTAGGGATGAAGCTAGCACGAGAATGCGAGGCTCAGAACCTTGAAGTCTCTTCTGATTCCCAATTGGTGGTCAGCCAAGTTCAAGGAGAGTTTGCCATCAAAGATGAAAGGATGCTTCGGTATGCAAAACTAGTCGACTTATTGAAACGCTCCTTCCGAGCATTCTCAATCCAAAAAATAGAAAGGGGTCAGAACTGCAAAGCTGATGCCTTGGCAAACATGGCATCCCACATAAAGTCAGAATGGGACTCTACGCTAAGAATCTCCCATCAGCCAAGGCCTAGCATCGAAGAAGTTCAAGTCGCCCAAATTACAGAACAACCTCAGAACTGGATGACTCCCATCCTCTAGTACCTAGAAGAAGGGCTCCTCACAGAAGACAAGAATAAGGCAAAAAGAGTCTGAATCAGAGCAGCTCGATATCTTGTCATGAATGAGAGGCTTTACCAAAGATCTTATTCTCAGCCATTGTTAAAATGCCTGTCTCCAGAAAAGTCTCAGTACGTCCTGGCAGAAATTCATGAAGGAATATGTGGAAATCATAATGGGGGTAGAACCATAGCGCACCGAGCTCTAACACAAGGCTATTACTGGACTGGAATGCTAAAGGAGGCAAAAGAATATGCTCAGAGGTGTGACAAATGTCAAAAGTTCGCTCCCTACCAACACCAGCCCCGCCATGAGCTCATCTCTATCACAAGCCCATGGCCTTTTGCACAATGGGGAATGGACATCATAGGCCCATTGCCTAAAGTCACGCCAAACAGGAAATAGTAGCTATTGACTACTTCTCAAAATGGGCGGAAGCAGAGCCACTAACACATATTATAGAGAAGAAAGTCAAAAGTTTCACTTGGAAGAATATAATCTGTCGATTCGGCATACCTCGCGTGATCGTCTCAGACAACGGTACGCAGTTTGCTGGTAAAATATTCAAAAAGTTCTGCCAAGACCTTCATATCAATTAACACTTCTCCTCACCTGGTCATCCCCAAGCCAATGGGTAAGCAAAGGTCACTAACCGAACAATCCTTGATGCTCTTAAAAAGAGATTAGAGGGAGCTAAGGGAAAGTGGGTTGAAAAACTCCCAAGAATACTTTGAGCCTACAAAACAACTAGGAGAACTCCAACATCAGAAACTCCCTTTTCACTCGCCTACAGCACCGAAACAGTGATCCCTGTTGAGATCGGCATGCCTACCCTAAGGACTGAAGCTTTCAATGAAAAGACTAATGACTAGCAGCTAGCAGAAAACTTGGAATTATTTGAAGAAAAAAGGGAGCAAGCTAGGGTCAAGATGGAAGCATATCAGCACAAGATGGTTAGCCGCTCAAAATTAGGGCTTAAACCTGCCAGCTTCCAAGTTGGAGACCTTGTCCTAAGAAGAGTGTTTCAGAACACCAAGGATCCCACCATGGGAAAGTTATCACCCAACTGGGAGGGCCCTCATAGAGTCACCAGAACAGTAAGACCAACCACTAATTGATTAGAAAGCATGGATGGGAAACCTGTTCCTAGGCCTTGGAATATGGAATACTTAAGGAAATATTATCAATAAAGAATTTTTTTTATATTCCATGAAGTGTTCTCATTTTAATGTACAGACCTAAAGTCTGGTCCATCTCAATGTACGGACCTCGGGTCTGGTCCATCTTAATGTACAGACCTAAAGTCTGGTCCATCTCAATGTACGGACCTCGGGTCTGGTCCATCTTAATGTACAGACCCTACGTGTAGTCCATCTCTATGTACAGACCTTAAGTTTGGTCCATCTCAATGTACATACCTCGTGTCTGGTCCATCTCAATGTACAGACCTCGTGTCTGGTCCATCTTAATGTACAGACCTTAAGTCTGGTCCATCTCAATGTACAGACCTCGTGTCTGGTCCATCTCAATGTGCAGACCTCGAGTCTGGTCCATCTCAATGCACAGACCTCGTGTCTGGTCCATCTAGTGTACAGACATTAAAGTCTAGTCCATCTACATATACCAACCATCATGTCTAGTCCATCTCACTAAATCTACTTGGTTATTTCCCAAACTAAAGGGAAAGAAATCAACCCAACTGCTCAGCTGCATGACTGCAAACATTCATTCAGTCAGATCCCCAACCAATATTTGTGATTCTAATTGCTTAAAGTTCTGGAGAAGGGCGCTGACTATCAAGGATCTTTCTCCATTTTATTACAAGTCTTTTAGTTCAGCAGTTAAGCTCTAGTTGGTTAGATCCTATAATGATTGTCGTCTATGTTACTCAGAACAAGTTCAAGATTTGAAACCCCTCCAATTTCAAAGAGTCAGGCTTAGTTGCTTATTATTTTCCCACTTTCAAATTATTACACATTGGTTCAAGTTATTGCAAGTCATGAAGCTCGAAAGTCAGCCCACCATCCGTGGCCAACCAAGGAATGATATTTGGTCCCCGAACAGGTTTACTTATGTCAATTGCAGGTTTTAAGGGTCGAAACCCATTTATACACTACAGAACAATGAAACTTTGGACAATGCCTGATCAAGCCACAAGATTTGCAAGTATTCAAAAGAAAAAGAAGGCAAGAAGCTCTAAAGAAAAGACATTGTTATTAATACGTTCGTTCAGTTACAAAAAAAAAAAAAAAAAAAAAAAAGACAAAACTACAAAAAAAATTTCTAAACTAAAGGGCTGGCAGTCCCATCATCATCATCACCATCATCATCCTCATCATCATCCCCGTCAATACCTGATTACGCCCAAAGAATAACACGGTAGTTGTAGTGTAGCTTTGGGGTGTCGATTCCACAGGGAGACTAAATTAAAAGAATAATAAACAGAATTTCTGAAACTACAGAAGTATTAGACGGTTAACGAGAAAATAGAAATATAGAAAGTCATTTTGAATGCAACTAAAAATTAAACAAATTGATTAATGGAAGAAAATACTCAAATTTAACGAACAGTAGAGTTTCGGGAATCCCTTGCACATAGCTGGTATTTTAATTATTTTTAATTCACTGTTAACTCAATTGAGAATTTAAATTCCAAATATCTCAATCGGAAGATATAAAATTATGAATCAAAATTAAACTAAATATAACCCTTTGAAAAATCATTCAACACTTTTAAATCACTCAAATTATTATTCACATTGAGAAAACCCAACGACGACAATATACCCAACGAGCAATATTGCAGCAGAGAATTGAATCAATATAAATAAGTAATTGTTCCAAAAATAATCAAAACATCAATCCATTCGATAGAAAAAGCATGACTGAATCTATAAACAGACTAAACCCTTTAATTATTCGGAGAATAAAATCCAACAATTAATTATGAATGATCATCAAAGAATTTAACAAGTAAAAACCACGTACAAGAATCAAAAATAAATTAAAATAACCATCTATGGTGCAAGTTCATCCCTAACTCTACTTAAAAATTTAGTTACCCATGTACAGGATGGACAACGTAAATTTCACATAGAAATACTGAGCCATGGCACGACTGTAGCTTCTTCTTTGTCTCTGCGCAGCAGCCGCCGTCCTCCAATTTTCTGTGTCGCGCCGCAGTTCCTCTGCCTAAGCTCAGCACTCCCCTTTTTAGGTTTTCTATTTTTTATATCACTGTTTTCTGTGGCGGGCCCTACAGCACAACACAGCCGCACAACAGTGCACATTGGCAGCCCAGCCGCACCAACTTGGGCGCTTCACATCAGGCCCAACTCCAGTCAAATGGCTCACCGCAAGCCTCTTCTCACGCATTGGCAGCGCCGCATCTCCAGCCGTTTCATTCTTGCACCTTGCTCATGGCTGGACCCCACTCTAATATCAAACTGCCGCAAGCCCCATGCCTGAACCTATTGACTTAGCACCCCAACGCACCAAGCCAGCCGCGTACTGCTGGGCCTGATTGCTTTTTTTTTTTTTTTGTTGTTGTAAACTCGTGGACCCACATCAACTTTTTCATTCTTTTCCTTTTTAAATGCCAGCCCCACAATTTGACTTTGCCCAAGTTAGCTGCACGCCCCAGCCCATTTCTCTTGTTTATTTTTTCTTTTTATTATTTTTTTTCCATTGTCTTTTGTTTCTCGCGCACAGCCAGCAACGCCAACTTTTAGGCTCCGTTTTCTCTAACATAACAACTGAATCTCGACTAGGGATCTTCACGGAAGTTGTAACCCTGGATGAGTAGATAATTTTAAACATAAAAATCACCTGATTTGGACTTCGGAAGCTCAAGTTATAGCCCCTTGAAGTTGGCTAGACGGACAGGTTCATAGCAGCTTTTCAATCCTGTCTTTGAAATAATATTTGGAGGCCCAAACGAACTCCGATTTTGTAAAACATATCTTTCTGAAAAGCCCAAGATGTCCTCTAAAAATTTCATGATGACCACTTTCTCATTCTGAAACTTTAACGCCATCCAAATCTCAATTAAAACTCAATGGTCGAATTTGTCAAAAAGCCAAGAATTGAAAAATATACTCCATAACTCTTCTTTGACCTCCAACGTGTCCTTCACTGTAAATAGAAGTTAAATTAAATAATATCAATGATATCCCAATATTTCTACTCACATTTTAGCAATTTAATCTAATAATAGAGCATTTAAAGTACACTTTCGCACACTCATCAATACCCGATAGGTCAATATCCGGGAATTTGGCAAGGAGCTTGGATCTAAAGTTGTTATAACTGAATTGCACAAATTTATGCCCCATCTTCTCCAGCTTGGTCTTCAGCCTAGCCTCGGTCTCAGCCTTGGCCTCATCAACCTTCAAAACAAGGGAGGCTTAGAGTGTGTCGTTCTCCTTCTTCAGCCTCTCCAGCTCTTGAAGGAGGGATTCCCTCTCAGACTTAAAAGAATCCCTCTCTGACTCCATGATGGAGAGGGAATTCCTCACCGCCTTGAGCTCTTCCTCGACAGCTGTAGCATGGGATTGAGCTGTGCCGAGCTGAAGCCGAGCCTCATCCAACTCGTCCTCAAGCTTCTCTACAATTTGTGGATCCATGGCGCACTCCACCAAGGCAGCCATGTTGTGCAGGGTCTGCAAAAACAGTAAGGGACCTAATCAGATATAAGCAAAAACAAAACACTAAGGAAGTAAGAACGATCATTACCTTCAGATGAGTGCTTATGGCACCAACAACTCTCTTCTGAATGCCCTGTCTGGTACTGCAAGAAGGGGAGTCCGTTTGTGGGGCATCTGCCCAGAATTCCTCAATGGCCTGGTGGACGGCCTTGTACCCATCAGGCATCAGGTCTAAGTCAACTGCCACCTTTGTCTTGCCCTTCTTTGGAACCTTTGGAGCCAACGAGGGGGCAGGCTCAGAAATTGTTATGCCCTTCTTGGGCGGGGCAGAGATGGGTTCCTTGTTCACTGCACCTTTCTTAGGCGGCACAGGAGAAGGAGAAGCAGAAGGCACCGCCCCTTTTTTGGGTGGTGTAGTAGAGGAGGGGACAGCAGCAGTCTTCCTTTTCTTCTTTAATAAAGGATCAACAGGAGGGGTGGAATTCGCCACCCTTTTCTTCTTTGACGAGCCCCAATTGCCAAAGATGGATTGCATCACATCTTCTACAACGTTCTTATTTTTTGGGGCCATTGGGTTGGTCGGCTGAAGGATGACTCTGTAATCTCTGTTTTTAGTCTGGAGAAGCCTACCATACTGCTTCTTGAGAATAGGTGGGAAGGACGGCCTCTTCTTAACACTTTTAGCTACACAAGATGTACAATAGCAACAATTAGTGAAACAATAATAAGGGCAAGAGCATAAACAAAAATTACAAAAGAAGGGGGGTCTCACCCATGTACCCTGTGCTCCGAGGGAATGTAGAAATCTGGTCCTCAAGGTCTGCCACCTCCCATCCTCCACTAACAAAAAAATACCAATTTTTCCAAGATTTGTTGGAAGACGATACAAATGACAGAGGTCCGAAACCACTATCAAAGGACATATAGTAGAGGCTCTCCGACCTCATGTACTTGAGATCCATTTTACTACGGATCAAATCTAGAAAGACGTCTACATTGTTCATACGACCCAAAACTAAAAACCCTAACAGGTGTCTCCAACTATTCAAATTCAGGTCGACAGGACAAAGGTTAAACCAACAGAAGAACTCCCTAAGTAATTTGGGAAAAGGAAGACGTAACCCCATTTCAAACCAAGCAGTATAAACACAAATCTCACCTTCCCTAATATTTGAAGGACGATCCAAGGCATCAGGAGCCCTAAGGACGACATCTTGAGGAAAACTGAGTTCCTCCTTCATGCTATTTAACCAGGAAGATGTCACGATGCTCTGCCCCTCTTCCCTTTGGGAGAGCTGACCAGAGACCTCTCCCTTTTTATTCCTAGGTTCTAGGAAAGCGTCTACAATCCTAACCTTAGGACTAGAACGGGTCTCTTCCGACCCTGTCCCCAAGGAACTACTATCCCTAATAAGGGTTTGGGATGAAGCATAAGCCTCCGGAAGACTCCCTGAACCACCGCCAACACCAGAAGATGCAGTGGAGGTCAACATTTCAAAATAACCAGAAAGGAAAAAGAAGAAGGACAAAAGAAAATATAAACAAGGGAACCAAGGCCAAACCTGAAGAGAGAGAGAAACTTCGAACGACAGACACTCCTTACAGTTTAGCTTGCTGGTTCGACAATGGCGAATGCTCCCTTTCCTTTGAGATACAAGAGAAACAGTAAAAAAGGAGTACAAAGCTCCTTTCCCTCATTATATACATTCAGAAAATAGAGGCCACCAAGGCGAACCGTCGCAACGGTTGCAAGCAATGATGACCTTGGAAGCCCAAAAATCAACTGCACAATAAATGACGCGCCAACAGTCGTATTGGAAAACAAGACGACAAAACGTGTAACTTTTCGGAGGCTCGTAAACCTTAGTTACGCCACAAGCTTAAACTAAGGCTTTGGGGGAGGGGGGGGGAGTAACTGATATACCACAAAGTGACAAGACCAATCATCACTTGACACGTATACCTATAATTTAGCTCGTGCCCGGCCAGTTCGGCTCGTGCTCGGCCAATTCAACTCACGCTCGGCCATTCAGAGCAGACCTACAGAACTTAAGGGGCCGAGCACATACCTCCAGAGCAGATCTACATTCTTGCAAAACTTATATGTTCGAACACAAACCTACAGAGTAACTCTCTGCTATCAAGAGCTGATCACCGCCTTAACACCTGCCGAGCAGAGAATAAGGAAACAGTCTTTTACAAGGAAACCACCACACGTGGTTATCTCTATTTGATACAATATCCAACAAGGTAACTGTTATCTCCGATGATCGAATCCCTACTTTCATGGCTCTAAATCCTAATCAACTTAGAAAAGCCACTGCCTATAAATTAAACCCTAAAGGTACACTTTATTTTCATACTCATTATTTGACTTTTATTAGAGTCTTTCAATTCAGTTTTATTAACTTAAGCATCGGAGGGGCTACCGCCAGATCCAATCCGGTGGTCCTCTGATCTTCTTCTTTGAGTGTTCTTCAGGGAGCCGAGCTTGGAATCTACATCAGTAAAAAAGTGCAGCATCATATGGTATAGTTATAATTATCTAATTTTAGAAGGTGTTATTGTTAACTTAAAAAAGTCTAAAATAGAAAACATTCATATTTTTATATATACTATAAATATAGATATAGATATAGATATATTTTTCCCCTCCTTTTGAGAGATTGTTGAAATTCAAATTTAACATGAGAGGTCGTAACAACATGCTTAACGTGTAATTGAGGGGCTAACTCAATTGATAGGGTAATAAGATAAGTGCCTTGTCAAAAAGTAATTCCTGAATTCAAATCTCACAAATTGCAAAAAAAAGATTTACAATTCTGAGTGGGGTCTAATTTATGATTCGGGTATGTGACTAAAAATTTCAATTGGTGAGGTAGGTTAAAAAAAACATATGCTTGAGAAGCAGCACAAAGGGGACCATATAAATTAATGAAACCAAACCCACGGGACACATCCTTTGTATAAAAAAAGAGACCACCTTTACGAATATAGCTCAACGAGAAAGTGCCTGCTATTTTAGTTGGTTAAGTTTTAAAGTAGTGGTACCTGGAAGGAATCCCGTCTTGGTGTGGGCAACACTCACCTGCCAAGTGCCAAAGAAAGAAAGAAAAAAAAAACCCATGTAAGCCAGCCATTGAGCTAAAAACTACAAATAAAAAACTAGATAAAATTAGTGACCTACATTGAAATGATTATTCATTGCTTAATTAAAAGATTAACAAATATCTTAAATTGCTGTGCTCCAAAACATCAAGTGCACATCATCCGAATCTAAAACTATTATTGGACTACATTGCATTATATTTTATAACAAACTAATTTTTTTTCATAATAAAAGTTACTAGTCCCTCTATATAGGAAAATAAGTATTAGCTAGCTAGTCAACTCCGAATAACTGAATGGCCACCCACAATTTCTCTAAAAGAATGTAGAATTAGTTTATTCTTCTCGGTCATGAATTAGGTTGGACTTGTCTTTTCCAAACCTATATATATAACGTTGTTGGTGATGAATATTTGATGTGGGGTATTTTTTTTTTTTTTTTTGGGACAAGTATCCGTGGGTTCTTTAGTATTTGATATATAGTGTTGGGTTGAATGTTTATAATCGGGAAATGTAATACTATTGCTCTAATAAAAAAAGTCTATTAGTTAATATCAATTAATCATGTATTATATAATTCTTAAAGTTGTACAAGTAAATGAGACTTTGGGCTGAGATCCTAAGGTACCCTTCTTTGACTAACATAGTTCAGTAATTTTAAATTTTATCTAAAACATAAATCACGATTTACAATTGAAGAGTAAACAAACCAGCAAGGCTAACTTGATAATTATAATCACTGAAATACTGAAATGTTCACTCACCTAATATACTAGTAACCTTGAAGGGTCGATGTGAAGCGATCAGGATTACAGACCAGGCGGATAGATGTGGAGCTTAAGCTCATTCAGCTGTTGTCGTCGCCGCTGAATTAGCCTAGCAGAATCTGCAGCAGAAGAGCTGGTGTGATACAGCTCAAGAATCCGGAGGGCAGATAAATCCCCTAGAGCAGAAGGGATCTCTTTTAAGAATTTACATTGTTTAAGAATGAGGCATTGAAGACTAGGGAAATGATGATCAAAAGCCTCCCAACGCACTAAATTTGTCTTCTCAAGTTGCAAGATTCTGAGCAGACGAAAACCCGCATCACAAAGCTTCCACAATTCTCCCACAAACGCATTGTCTCTTAACTTGAGCACCCCAAGGTTAGGCAACTTCCCTAGCGTAGTCATATGCTTCCAATCCAGCGATGTATTTGACAAAGTTAGCTTTCTCAGGTTGGGCAGGAATTTGTCCGTTTGGGGAAAACATTGTAGTATAGCATCATCAGAAGGACAAAGGAAATTGTCATTCAACAACTTCAACGTTTCAAGGTGACATAGTTTGGTAAGATTATCAAACATACTACACCCTCCATTTTCTTCCACAAGTGTTACTAATTTCCCACAAATTCCGAGTTTCTTTACATCCAAAGCCCTTGTCAAAATATGCTCCGTACAACTATCAGGCAATAGAATAGAAAGGGTTTGTAGGCTTTTCCTTACCAGTTGATTTTTTTTTTGGTGCTTTGGCAGGAGGCTCATGGAAATGACTTGGCCGGCTTGTACGTACATGTCTCAATTGAGTCAATTTCCATGTATTTGCATGAACATCCAAGATTTGTGATGTTGTTTCAACAATAAGAGTTTGTAGATTCCGAAGTTTGGAGATTGATGCAGGAACAACACTAATATTACCAAAGAGTGCTATATACCTCAAATGAACTAAATTTATCATATCACTTGGAAAACAGGTGAGACTGATTGACATATCCAACACCTTAAGCAATTGAAAGGCTTCAAAAAAGTGTGACGTCTGTTCCAGAGGTGATTCCCTTTCTTGTAAGGCGTGTAGCTTCTTCATAGCGAACTTAAAGGGCTTAAAGATGAATGACGTATTTTCTTGAGGCAAGACCCACTGCTCTATGCCAAAACAGAAGAAAGAGCCAACATTTGTAACAGAAAGTTGGGAAGAAATAAAGTTGAAAGCATTGGAGCACATTGAAAGTCGACGGTGGTAGTTTGGCTGTGGAATTTGTTCATTCTGCCTAAGCTCCCGAAAAAACATTTCATCTGCAGCCTCTCTCAAGCACAAATCACGTAATATATTGTGAATACGACATGTCTTAATTCCACCATTAATAGACTTCCTCTTTGCAACTATTATTAAATTTTTATTGACTAGATCGTCCAAGTATTCATTTGCTTTATCCACCAAGCATTCTTGCTCTAATTCCTGTATGAATCCCTCGGCAGCCCATAATCGGAGCAATTTCCAAGTAGGAATAATAGAATCTGGGGGGAAAACCGCAAAATAGATGAAACACAATTTCAAGTGAGGAGTCAAGGTGTTGTAACTTAGTGCTAGTATATTCATGCACCGCTCTGGCTGTTTAGCAACATACCCACTCACATTTGCAGCAACCGTTTTCCACCAACCAGGATTTTTGTTGTTTGAGAGAGATTCCGAAATTACTTGGACTGCAAGCGGTAACCCGTGACATTTTTCTGCAATTTCCTTTCCAAGATTCTCCATCTCCTCTGAAGGGCAGCTTGCGATACCGAAAACCTTCCTACGGAGTAGCTCCCAACATTCATCATCATTTAGAAAACGCAGATGATGAGGAGGGCTATCCCCATTAGCATAAATGGCCACGTTCGTGATTCGACTGGTCAACATAATTCTGCTTCTCTTCTTGTTTCTGGGAAAAGCAATTATGAGCTCATCCCATGCGTTCTTGCTCCACACATCGTCAAGAACAATTAGATATCTTCTATCCCGTAAACGTCTCTGCAGATCTTTAGCTAACATATCTTCGCTCATTCTATCCATTTCTCTAGTAAGCCGGGTAACCAAACTTAAAATATGAAGGAACAATTTCTTTCTATCATATATTTGAGACACCTTAATCAATGCACAAGGATTGAATACTAGTGAAATTGAAGGGTCATTCAAAACTTTTGTAGCCAGAGTGGTCTTACCCGTGCCACCCATGCCAACCACCGAGATAACTTCCAGTTCGTTTGATGCCCCAGTAAGTCGATCAACTAGCATTTTTACTTCCATGTCAAAGCCAACCACCTCTACAGGGGAACTGCTGGTTGAAAATTCTCCAACTTGCACGACTTCTGTTGTTCGCTAAATAAGTTGCAGGACTTCATTTGTGAACATTTTCTCCTTGTAACCATTCAGCTTGCTTCTGACATTTTGAATGGTATTCCCCGCTTCGCGAAGCTCTGCTGGATACTTATAAATGTGCGAAGTGCTTTCCGGGACTTTTGGTCTTGTGTGAAGCGGCCAGAACAACGACGTATTTGTCGATGGCGTCTTCCATTTCGAACCCCACATCTCTGATTAGTCTCACCCACTCTCTCACAATTTCATAGTTGCTGGGCTTATTTGTGAAGTCCTTGAGGGAGGCATTCAACAGCTTAAGGTCATCATAAAGAGATGCAACTTGATCCTTCACCCCAAAAATCAAATCGGCATTATATTCTATTAGCTGCTTCAAGTTCTGCACAATAAACCCAATAGCTGCCACAGGCATCTCTCTCTTTGATTTCTTCAAACAAAGGCTTTCTTCAACTCCTGGCCATGAGATCTTAGAGAGAGTTGCAGCTAAGCTAAAACCAAGTCAACCTCGACTATGGAGGTGGTTCTTCTAATTTATTTTATTTTTTTACAAGTGGACGATATCTTACAAATGAATACATATACTAATGAATAAACTAAAGCAATTTGCCTATTAACCAAATTTAAGTTTATTTGAGTTTTGGAGTATTGTGGTGACTGATGATGCTCTTTTTTGGCTTCCCCCAGATCCCACCTGCAATTTATATTGTTATTCCCAGAAGGCATACATACGTACATATATATATATATATATATATATATACATATATATTGGGGAGGGGAGTGGGGGACGGGGGTGATTGCAGCTCGGGGTGGTTACATTCTAAATTTTCTATAATAATCTCTTTTGTGGAAATTATTCATATCATTTTTGCTGCGGGACAAATAGTTTTGATCAGGAAGGGCAGGTGGCAGGAAGATCCCTATGGCTGTCCACCAGATTATTATCTTATTTTTTGGGGCTTCAGCCTGGACCAATCCTTCTTGTGGAAAACTTTGAATGGGTTCATTATGATGTGATAATATGTCATTATAATAAATTTTTTTTAAGTAAAACATGATACATGTAATAGGTGTTATTAGAAAGACGTATTGACACGTGGGATACCAAATTCATATAAGAATACCTCTCGAATTTTGATCAACTCTTCCAAGGTAAGGGAGAATTTATTATATAGTCCGGGACTAATGGTCCGTGCCAATCATAAATTGGCATGTGTTCAACATGTATTTGTAAGAGACAATAAAATAATTTTTGTTGATATAAAAATTTATGATTGATCAGGATCATTGACTTGATCAATGGTCCAGGACCATATAATAAGTTCTCCGGTATGGGACTGGAAGTGACAAATGATATCAATGTTCTTCTAGCTATTCCTATAGCTGAGAAAATTAAAGTCCATAAATTTTGTATCCTTGTAGAGAATTTATTGTACGATCCGGGTCATTGGTTCCGGCCAATCATAAATTGATATATGTGCAATATGTTGGGTTTGTAGGATGAGTAATGCTAAACTTCTCAAAATTGTATTCCAAATTTTTATCACAAATGATGTTTCATGTGATTCTCTTACTTCAGTGTCACATCATTTGAAATAGGAATTTGTGATATAAATCTGGGAAGCATAGTATTTTTCTTATAGAAGATAATAAAATAATTTTTATTGACATAACAATTTATGATTTATTGAGACCATTAATCAAGATCATATAATAAGTTCGCATTCTTGTAAGCATATCTTCTTTGAAAACTTAAATGGCATACATGCCACATAAGATTTTGCTTATATATATATATATATATATATATATATATATATATATATATATAAATATAATATCTACATATATAATTTAATTGACTTGAAAAATTATTCAAGTTTAACTCATTTAATTTTGATTTATTTAATAAACTACTCGCAGTTAGAGCTGATAATTAAGCTTCTTTATTAAATTAGTCGAGTTGAATCAAAACAAGGTCCTTGTTGGGTTGATGATAGGGGTGTCAATTTTTAACATGACTCGAACACTATGCAAAGTTAACAGGTTTGGGTCAAGCATAAATAGATTTGGGTCATAAACGAGTTGAAACGTATAACGCGGTTAATAAACAGGTCGTGTTTGGGTTTTACTAGTGTCAACCCATTTGACACAACCTAACACGTTTAATTGTAAAATATATTATGAATTAAGGTAATTCGTTTCTCATCAAATATTTATCAAGGTTTTAAGATTTTTTATTTATAAAAGAGGTTTCTACTTTGATTTGGTCTATATCCAAAATTACTAAACTTGAAAATTATCTATACATATTAAAAGATAGGTAAATTTTTTTATTTAAAAAATAAAAAAAATTAAAATAAAAGGGTTAAGTGTGTCGACACGTATAACATGTTTAATAAATGGATTGGGTTTAGGTTTTGAAACTTGACACGATTAGTTAATAGTATCAGGTTAGGGTTTACATATATTTTCGAATATGTATACTTTGATACGACCCGAACACAACACGATAACACGAATTGACACCCCTAGCTAATGAACAGAGCTAAAATAAGCTCGACTCGAGGCTTAGCTCATTGGCTAATTTAAATGGGACTATAAAATGCTATCTTTTTCTTTTTTTTGTTAGGGTTCCTTCATTTTGTTTTCCAGTACCTCCGCTTATCCTCTTCAAGCGCAAGCGGCCCATTTGTTATGACCATTGATTGCCAGCATATCTCATCAGACCATCGACTGCCGGCCACATCTCATCGGACGATAATCTCCTTCTCTTCTTTCAAGACCAGTCTTCAAGCAAGAAGCACCATAACACCATTACCTTCTCTCTATTCACAATCATCATCTGTCAACCATCTCTGATCTGGCCAAAACCTGCACTTTGAGTACCCAAACCCCCCACTTTTTTCCCCTCAGAACCCCTAAATCAGGTAATATCAAATAATTTTTTGGTTAAATATTTGCTAAGCTTTATCTAAAGATTTATTAGAATTTGAGTTGATACTTCAAGGTATTTTCAATTTGGGGATTTTTGCAAGGCTGTAATTCTGACGGGCGAACACAAACCCAACCCAAGCTTAATGAATTTTGGCAGGCTTGTGCTTAAAAAAAAAGAATTGTTGAGCTTTAGGTCTGTAAAAAGGTAACTAAATTATCAACAAATTCAAGTTTAAACTTAATTATCAACTAAGTTTATCATCTTTTATTAAACAAAAATGCCTCATTATTTTTCTCCTAAAATAATTAAGCTTGATGTGCATGATTTCTACTCAACTTTCAAGAAGACGTTTTAAAACTTTAAAATTCAATAATACAAAATATATAAATTTATTTTTAATGAAAATTTTATATATAGACTTTAAAAATCGAGATCTATAAAATAAGATCCATATATGTATTATGAAATTTTGAAGAAAAAAAATTGCTTCTCAAACTATAAAATTTCACATTTATAAAGAAAGTAGTAAAATTTTCAATTTCGCTATGAGTTTCTTACTTGTTACCAGTTTTATTTATTTTTTTGAGTTGCATTTTGGATGTCAAAAAGAGTCTTATTAAATAGAAAAAATTACAACAAAAAAAAATCAGTTTAAACATAAAGCAGTGAAAGTGTAAATTTTACACTTGCGCTGCTTGTCAAAAAGAGTCTTTTTAAGTAGTAAAAATTACAACAAAAAAAAAAAATCAATTTAGACATAAAAACAGTGGTCACAATTTTACACTT